>JAYESA010000014.1:118310351-118802851 GCA_036927795.1 Iris macrosiphon | reverse complement strand
TTTAGGATTGGAAACAACGGATGGCTCGTGCATTCTAGTACTTACCGGATTAGCAATTTCTTGGATTTTAAGCTCAATGGACTCATGCTCCGCTCCCAATGAGACACACCACCTTGCATAAAGAAGTTTTACTTGTGGCAAAGAAAAGAAATCATGGTCACTCTTCACCACGAGCATTATCGACAACTGCCTCCAACGTTGATCAACAACATCTATCAAAATAGGTCTAGATTGACGACGATATTCGTTAATCTCGTGTGCACAAGGGAGGTCCATCGTACGTCGATGTAAACAGCCGCAAACCTTGGGATCAAATCCCACGTTATTTGACCTACCGATCTCCTCAAATAGTAAGCCCAATGCCTCGTGAGATATTATATGCATTAAATGTCACGCCCCAGTCCCAAAAATACGTAGGACTAGGACACGTAAGCATGCCAGCCGCATGGATATGGCAACTCCAATATATGGAAACCAAATCCACACGTACGCTGTATTATGAATATAAAATTCACAAGTGGTATAAAATGTAATACAAGTCACAGGGTAAAATCTAATCTCATCCACCAAAATCATATAGAAATAAATAACCAGTATCTATGAAACTAGATCTCAACAGAAGTATCTAAAGAGGATAGTTGGATGGAAACAAATCCACTACCAACTTGAATGGGAAAAATAAATACAATAAGCACAACTCACTCAAACAATAAGTACCAGCTACCAATCACGGCTCGAAGAGAAGACATCCACGGAGCATCTATATCCGTCCAAATCTGTGCTCCTGCAAATACTCAAGAACAGGTACACCTGGCAGCGGACCAGGTCCTCAGAGGGACATAACAAGTATACTTAAACACATGCCAATAAAGTACTGAAAATAAACATCCATTGGGGTCGCCTAACCATCTATGTGAATGCAGTTAAGAACACCTTTCCCCACAAGTGAGCTATCTGGCTGAAAACTGGGATTTGGCATGGTTCTCTATTGGAGATCCAGGGGCCTAACAAGGCACGTCGTCTTTTGAACGCCGGTGGCCCGCCTGATAGTACATAATATATAGTGGTCATCATGGCCCGTATCTCCAGCGGAGAATCAGGGCGTACAGGAGAAAATGTGTAAAGGAGCTCAAATGCGGTACTTGTTGTTCTCCCCACCCCATGCTCTAAGCATGTCATGTCCATGACACGATTTGGTCCATAGCCTATTCTTAGTACCCTAGCCCAATCCTGCAACCAAACAAGGACAAGGATGGGGCCACCGTACTACAATAAGCTATGTCCATAACCTCTAATAACTGCTAAGTCTTCTAGCATGCAAAGTTTCTAACAGCAGTTATTCCTAACGCACGGCCCACACGTACAGGAGGCCAACCCCGCACGCAAGTCCGTGATCTCTATATGAGACTCACACTCGTGTAACAACTGTGTCACGGCCAATGAACCTAATGGTGCTACATGATAATGGGGTAGTCTCATGAACAAGGTCAATGCAATACATAAATAAAAATCTATCGCGACGTCACCGTCGCGAGCATTTTATATAACAGTTAAAATATATGAAAAGACAGAAAATAAATATGCATGCAACATATGGAATAAAAATAACAGTACAATGGCAAGGTATACTTGCCTGGCAAGAAAGCTGCAATGTACCAATAACCTGCTCCAAAAGTCGCACAGAAATAATCCAACATCCTATGTACATATGAATATATACAATAAAATCATTAGTCATTACACTAGTGCACACACAACAATATTTACACTGGACTCAGGGGGTACACTAGGGGCGGCACTAGTCATCTAACACGGTCAATTACGCGTTGAATTACGCGGGTGTCCTAAATTAAATATTGTAGCACAGTCAGTCGTCAAAATAACATGTGTCTAGGCCAGTACGTTAAGGTACGCAAGGCAGACAATTCATAAGTTTTTAGGGTCAACATGGTCAAGGTAAGTACGGGACAGTCCATGGTGTCCTAGGGTTGTATAATACATATGCATATAGTCACCACTATTAATTAGCATTTAATTACATATACCCTTAAGATTATATAATATATAACTAGTAATTTATTTACATAACTATTGGAATACATATACATATTAAATATGTGCATAAATATATACCAATTAATACTAAGCTAATGATTAACTAAATATACATCTACTAGATATATGTATGTATATTCAGATTGATTAATGTTCGCGTACGCGTACGTGTACGAACGCGAGTTGGGTTTACCGACTCAAGGTCTGCTATCTGCTAACTGCTAACTGTCACTAAGCAATACTAATATCCTAATGACATACACACAAACATATAAAAGGAGAAGACAGACAGGTTCATACCTCGGAGTTCGCTGACCACACCATACAAGTCTTTTCTGAAATCAACAGCATGCATCATCATGCAAAAACAACACATACTTGCTATCTTTGTTCATCTTCTCCACGCCAACTAACTGATTATGAATCTTTTGGCTGCATGTTGCTGACAGCCCAGCTACAATCATTTTTGCATCCACACTGTCCTTAACCTCTGAGATCAGCTTGGATACAGCATAATATGCTGGATCTTCAGTACTTTCAAGAACAAAAAGAAACTCCATAGGCCCTCCATATAGTGATGTTATCCGGGTTCTCCAGTTCTGCAAATTATGTTCTCCAAAGCCTTTCCAGGCATGATGACTGACACTCTCGGTAAGTTCACCTGAGCCGAGTGCTCGAGATCATTTATATCTTCACAAATGAACGCAAAATGGTTGCCACCTTCAATATTATGCTTCATACGTTTTGTTACTCTTTTCCTGACCTATGCAGCCAAGTTCCATCCAAGTGCAAGGGTTAAGCAGATGAAACATCCCTGCATCTGGATGAAGATCAAGAGAGGGCTGCAGCAGAATTTGCTGGCGGAGGCTAAGAAGGGGTCCATAGATTCGAATCCCGCCATTAGAGAGATCTCTATGGACAAGTAGAAAGAAAATCTCAAACCACCATGGCGAGAGAGAGAAAGAGGAAGAGGGAGGAAGACTACTCCGGTGAGGAGGACCGGCCAGGGTCGGGTTGCTCCGGCGATGGGAAGAGCAGCAGGGGCTCGGGGAGGAGTGCAGGCAAGGGGGTGCCGGTGGAGTCGACGGTGGGGGTGAGTCGGCTTCAGGCGAGTCGAGGCGAGTCTCCGGCGATGTTCAGTCGAGCTCGGCGAGGAAGGGAATCCGGCCGAGGCTATCGAGCTGACGGTGGTTAGGCGTTCGTGCAGGCCGGCGGGGAGATGTCGAGATGGGAAGGAGAGGTCGTCGAGATGGCTCGGCGTTAATGGCGGTTCAGCGGAGTCGGCTCCGGCCGTATGCGAGCAGGGGATGGCCGGATGATAGGTCCACGGCTGAGGCGGGTGGTCCGGCGAGGGGTGTCCGACGAGGAAGGATCGGGGAAGGAAGAAGATGAATAAGGCTGATGGTGGTCGGCTGAGTTTAGTTTTGGGGTTTTGTGAAATAGGGAAAAGAAGAGAAAAATTGTTTAAATACATGTAGGACTTTGGGTTTGGGTTGACCTAGTTAGGTGGGCTTGGTCAACACTCTTTGGCTTGGGCCTTGGGCTACAATCCTTGGGTCTTGGCCTCACATGAGGATGATGGGCTAGAAATTACCATATTTAATTGCGAGGGTAGGTTTAAATTATACTGTGTGATGTGCGCGCGTTTGCACATCCCAAAAATTGCGAAAAATCCACATGAAGGGAAAAATAGGTTTCTTCACGAATTGTCCAATGGCGGGGGCACTTTAATACGTTTTTGCATAGAAGCCCTCCGACAATTGGAAAATTTGCGCAAAGGCAGAATTGGATTTAATTAATTTAATTTGAACCGCGCACGATATTCTAGAATTAATTAGGAGTACATGGGATCAAATTTGGTGGGGCAAAATTGTCAGGGCATAGAGGGGACAGTGCAGAATATTAATAAAATTTGGTTTGCACAAAACGGTCCAGATTGTGTCCCCAATTTCAGTTGGGACGCACAAGGGTACAAAATTGGGAATTTATTTCGAATTAAGAAATAACGTCCGCGACGTTTATTGTGCGGCTAAAATGTTGCACAAGAAAGCAATATAATAAGTTGCTCGAGGGTCAGAGAGGTAGGCGGGCACGTCTAGGACAATGTTGTGAAATTCGTAGATAGGCAACGGTTAGTGAGGTGCTCCAATTATCGAGCAACGGTAAGGTGCGCTACGTGTCATAATTATTCCGTAATTAAATTAAATGTCGTGTTCTAATTCAAATTGGTTCAAACTAGCCCTAATTTCACTATCTAAACCAAGTAGCCCTAATTTTGGGTGAGGGGGTTTACATTAAAGCAGACAAGAGGGGTTCATTTTTATGTTCATGCTTTACAATATTCAGGCTCATCTCAAATGATGCCTTAATCTCGTTCACCGTCTGATCTAGCATTAAATTGATAGCTTGCCAAACAAAGACAAAATTGCCGACCGATGACCTTAGGTGTTGTTTTAATTTGGCGTGTGATCCTTCAACCAGGTTGGTGGTCACTGTGCTATAATGCTTCACCTTATTCGTCCATGCTAAGATAAAGTGTTCTTTATACGGTTCTAGCCATGTATCTTTGATATAAGAAATGCATGCCGGCTCTCTCGTCTCCCACTTTTCTTTTAACAAGTACCATGCCGCGTCGTAACTGTCTTTCGTACTGGCTCGCCATACATGATTTCAATCACTGTAGAATTCCTCGAAAATATCTTTGTCAATTTTACGATCCACATTTCCGAACTTCAACTTACATTATGATTGGATATTGTGATTGTTATGCCAAGTGAATAGTAGTGTATCCACGCAAGAAAAGACGATAGCTATAAAATTAATTAGGGCATATTCTCTGTCAGTAACAAAAATAGACGGCTCTCCGTGTCCGATGTAAAGTGCTTTTAGTTTTTCCAACGATTAGGTGTAGTCCTTAAGTTTCTCACTCTTCATGAAGCAAAAAGCAACTAAAAATATTTTTCCAGTAGACGTGAAGCTAACAACGTGAAAGAGAGGCATCTTGAACTTATTTGTCTTATATGTACAATCAAGAACCAATACGTTAGCGAAGGACGTAGCCAAATGTGTGCAATCGGAATGAACCCAAAATATTGAAATGACTTCATTACTCTGTGGATGTCTTCTATGGTACTCCATATAATGATTATCAGCAAGTAACTTCAATACTTGCTGCATCGCCATTCTTGTTTTCTTACTATTGGCGTTTGAGTTCGATATTGTGTTGTAGATTGACTTCATTGTTGACTTGTAATTCTCGTCTTCGTGTCGTACGACAGAATAAATATGTCTGGGTAAAACTCCTGAACTGGACAAATCTTCTACTATCTTCCGCTCAACATTGTTCAACCGTCCGACATAGGAATGATCCGTAAGTGTTTCGGCAATAGAATGATTGTGGATTCCATTCTTCACTTGGACTATCCACTTCACATATTCTATTTTTACAATAGAGATTTTGAACGGACAACCGTATTTCCTCGTACCAACGCTTATGTTTGAAACTTTTCTTTGGGAAACTATATCTTTCTTTCCATGATACCCGAATAAATCACCTCTTTCACATTCAAGCTCTATAATTTTGCGTCCCGGTCAGTTTCAGCCTGATCTTGATATCACAATGACTATATTATTTTTCTGACTAACTTCTCTGCACCAATGTAACGCTTGTTCGTCTGATTGAAAGCAAATATTGGTCGAGAATAAATTGCCTACATCAACGATAATTGGTGGAGGTACCACAATATCGGAAGATGATAACCCCTACAATATAAATTAAAGTTAATAAAACTGTTTAAAATTGAAGTGATGTCAGGACATTAGGACTGTAGACAATTCTGACAGTCCTCAAAATAATTAGGACTGTAGAAAATGTAATAGTCTTATTGTTTGTCAGGACTGTAACTTAACTTACAGTCCTTAGAAAAAGAAGGACTGTCAGTGGTTTGACAGTCCTAATTATTTATAGGATTGTCAAATAGTCCTACAGTCCGACTGGCACAAATTTCGAAAATAAATTGTCATATTCTTTACCGAGAGTGCTTCGAAAGAACCGATAATTCTTCGACCGTGTCGGAAAGATGATTAAGTGTATTAGATGACCCGATTTCTTCGAGATGCATTTTTCCTACATTAAACACATATAATTCAATATTTATATGTTGACCTAATGTTTGAAAAATTTATCCGTCATAGTTAATCGATGACATACCAAATAACGGTTTAATGTTGTAGTTTTTTTTTTGTAGTGGGACTAGGATTTTGATCTCCAATCTTCACTTTAGTGTCTAGGGTTTTGAGAATTGTTAGAAATTAGATTTTGGAAGAAGGGAGCATAGAGAGAAGAGAGAATGGGAAGAAGAGAGAGGTTGAGATACAAAATTTTATTGACTTTTATATGAACATATGGACTGCCCTCAAATAAAATATATTAGTGACAAACTTGTAATTAATTTGAAAAAAATTAGACTGTCCTCAGAAAACTTTATAGTGCCGAATTTGCCTTTTTTTTTTACATCAAAAGCAATTATTTATGGCTAATTATAAGGGCACTACAAAGTTTACTTGGGGCTAGCCCAGGATTGGGGCTAGCCCATTAATGAAAAAAGTTTACTCACACTAGCCCATTTTTTACTCATACTAGCCCAAACCCCCCTAATCTCCACCGGAGTTCTCCTACATCTCCACCGGAGTTCTCCTCCCTCCTCACTTTCTTGTCGGAGCCCTCCTCCTCCGCCTCCTCCCCCGTCCTCCACCGCCGCCTCCCGTCGTCGTCGCCGTCGCCGCCTCTGCCTCCTCCCCCGCCTCCCGCCGTCTCCTTCCTCTCCCGTTCCTCCGTCTCGTACCCCCTTTCGTTGCTCGACTACCTCGGCACCCTCGGCGTCCGCCGCTCCTCCCTCCCCTCCTTCCTCCGTCGCTACCACCAGGTCCTCCACTCCGCCGCCGGAAGACATGAATAATAATACAATGACAAAGAAAAGAAACCAAAAAAGAAAAAGAAAAAATAGAAGAACTGTCAAAATTTGACATATATGTTGATTTTTAGGACTGTCAAAATTTGAAGGACTGTCAAAATTTTGACAGGCCTAAAAATATATGTTGAATTTTTAGGACTGTCAAAATTTTGACAGTCCTTCCAATTGGTAGGACTGTCAAAATTTTGACAGTCCTAAAATTATTTTCTGTTAATTTATTTTGTTAATTGGTGGGAGGGCCCATTTATTTTGTTAATTTTATGTTTTATTTAAGAAAATATATTTTAATGAAATAAAATTAAAATAAATTAACAGTAAATTTACTGTATCGAAATTTCAAAATTAACAAAAAATTAAAATAAATTAACTCAGTTGTCGATATGTATCAAAATTTCAAAATATCCCAAATTTATATCCTTAAATTTGTTAAAGTATTCTGTTATTTAAAATAGTAAATTTTGGTACATTAAATATTTTGTAAAAAAAAAAATTTACCAAAAGTAAAATTTGGAGGTCGAAACATCATTTTTTTGCGATTCTAAAAATTTGGAAAGTCCGTTAAACGGTAAACGGTTTATCCCGAAGTACTTTTCCATATGGTCATTTTGGCTCAAACTGGAGCTTGTTTCGATCTCCCAGTCAAAAGTTATGATACTTTAAAGTTTTATATTTTATATTTTTGCCTGTAATATGTACGTCTTACTTCGGATGAAAATTCTCTCTACACGAATTGTGTTACTCTCGTCGAAAACATACAAATCGACCTATTGTGTGACGAAAAATGATTTGAAAAACAAACAGTTATGGCCGTTCGAAGTCTGAACGACGGCAGACGTAATATTCGTACGGTAGATTTTTTTTTTTTTGGCTTCAATGATAACATATTTTATTTTGGATGTTAAAGTAAATAAAAAAAATCAAAATCCAAAACTAACTAAATAGAAAAAAACAAAACAAAAAATCCTGACAATTAATTAAAATTTTGACGGTCCTCATTGTTTGTGGGACTGTCAAAATCCTGACAGTCCTAGTTTTATATAAAATTTTCAGTGGGTTAAAATTAGGACTGTCAAAATTTTGACAGTCCACATAGCTTGTGGAACTGTCAAAATTTTGACAGTCCTTTTGACAGTCCTTCCAAGTGGTAGGACTGTCAAAATTTTGACAGTCCTGATTATAACAGTCCCGAGTGAATTGCTGATGGCAAACTTGTAATTTTTGATAAATTTTCAATGGATTAGCCCCCATGTAAACTTTATAGTGCCCTTATAATTAGCCTTATTTATTTACATCCTAACTAAAGGTGAGGAAAGACAAAATCCTAGGGTTCAGATTAGGGGAGTCCAGTCCAGTACCAAACCAAAGAAAATAAAAATCCAATCTTTCTTTCCCAAGTCCAGAGAGGAGAGAGGAGAGAGGAGAGAGGAGAGGGATGAGCATCGTTCCGAAGGAGACTATCGAGGTGATAGCCCAGAGCATGGGCATCGCCAACCTCTCCCCCGACGTGGCATCCGCCCTCGCCCCCGACGTCGAGTACAGGCTGAGGGAGATCATGCAGGAGGCCGTCAAGTGCATGCGCCACTCCAAGCGCACCGTCCTCACCGCTGACGACGTCGACAGCGCTCTCACCCTCCGCAACGTCGAGGTAATTACGCCCTTAGTATTAATTTCAGGAACACCTCAACTGGGTTCAACAAATCGCTCTCCCCCCCCCCCCCTTTCTTCACCCTTCCTTCACACACGCACACAGAAATTGGTGTCTTTGTCACAGACACTCCAAAATAGACTAGGTCCAGGACCGGCCCGGGGGTTGGGTTGCCCTATCCGGAGCTAAATTTGGTTGCACCTTGCCCTTGACTCCAAAAGAAATATCAAAAAAATGATGGCGAGTGGGGTTGGCAACGGCGTCAAAGTCTCCGGTTCTGATGGCATCGTGGAGCTCGGATCCCGAGTTCCTCTTCTTGAGCTACTCGAGACCTTCCAAGTGGGAACTCAAAATATGGGTCCGGTGGATTGCTAGTTCAACTGACAGAGAGGAGTTGTGGTGGACCGCGGAGGCTCTATTGGCAGAGAGGTGGGGACTTAGGGGTCTGGGGGGTTGCCCTAACCAGTGTGGTTTCTCAAGCCCGATGGCTTGTCCGGCTTACCCAGGGCCGGCCAAAATAGGTACCGAACTCGTGTTGCCGATTCTGAAGCGTGCCGTGTTGTATCCCTGCAAATGCAACATATTATGGAGCTCAGCCTACATATACATATTCTTTTCATAGTGAACCCCATTAATTCAAGCTAATGGTACTCAATCATTTTAGTGACATGTTCAACAACACAACCTGAGTAACTGTTCTCATGTTCAGTATCAGTAAGTTCTATAAGATGGAAATCTTATAATGGATTGCATTTGCAAGCGATCACCAAACAATTTCGTGAGATTTTGGATCATATACTTGCACGCATCATGTTATGTGCCGGTGCTGATGCGCCTGCAAGAGTCTAAGGACGTTCCTCATTAAGGACAAAATCACTGTTACCCGTAACAAAAAAAATAAAGTAAATAAAAATAATCCAGCTTATCCTCCAATCCTAACATTCAACATTTTGAGTGGTGGTTTCTCAATTGCCACCGTAGAAGGATTAAATTTCCTTCTCGTTGAACAGCAGTAATAAGTATGTTATGATAGTTGTGTCCTTATATAGGTCTGAATTAGAGTCACTTAAAGTTGTTCTGGATGCCAACTTCTAGTAAGCCTATATTTGCATTATACCCTCCTGATGGAAGAATAAACCTGATTTACCGACATTGAACCAATCATATGAACAAGTCTAAATTCCTTTTGCTCAATTTATGGAAAAGTAGGTTCCAATTCAAGCATAAACCCTTGCTCCCTTTTAAAGTTCCATCGGTCAGCGTACTCCTTTTTAAAATTCCACCACTCAGCGTACTGCTTTACAATATGACATTGTTTGCGTGTCAAGTATTTACACATGACAGTTACCTGGGTGAATGTAGAGAATTCTCATCTTTTCAGGGAAGAAAATAATGTCAAGTTATCGCACCTAAATTTCTAGGGTTCATTGTTTGGGATTGGACAATGTTCAGCTACTACTTGTCCACCATTCTACTGACACGTTGCTCACAAGTGTGATAAAAGGCCATTGAGCTTTAGCTCTATAAAGTTAACTAACCGTATATCAATACAGAGAAATAGTAGAAGCTAGAATCTAGATAACTCATACCATGTCACTTCTAGCATGGACATGCAGTTCCTTCATTTAAACATGTATCATCATGGGCCATTAAATATTATCCCATATAAACATGCAACATCATGGGTCAAAGGATATGACTCCATTGCAAAATGCAAATATACACATATATGGAGTATCTATGGAGCCACAATTTCAAAATTCCAAGCAATATGACCATAATATCACTTTCCTGTTCACACAAATTTATAGACCCAAAGTCAAAAACTATTCTGCAGTCTCTTCCAAGGCTTGGAGGTGCTCCTTGGTTGCATGAGCTATTGTGCTTAAACAAAACGTAGGCTGCCAACTAACTGCCGAGGTTTTATGACATAACCCTCTCATGCTCATATATATACCTTGTCTAGGCATTTGGCATAAACATAGAGGGATGACGCAAGGTCAACAACTGATCATAAATACTTTGTCAACCTCTTATGGAGCCTTATACTTCATAGCTGACCCTATTCTGACAGGGGATCAAGCTTGGATGATGATGAAGTTGAAGCATCTTCCAAGACTCGTCCTTTTACTTGGGTTTTGGATTATTATTCAAATAAGGTAATTTATGATCTTCCCAACTTCTGAGTAAATTAACAGGCGGAAATACTCCATGAAAACAATACAAACCTACTCTAGTTACTACCAATAGAAGTTCATCCTAAAGAAAGATTAAAACGAAAGGAGACTTTGAGGACAAACAATTCATCATAAAGAAAAAAGAAGTAAGGTCTCCCATCCGTTGACAAAAAAAACCAAATGTTAAATTGGAAGGTTTCTTCTGTAAAATAAGAAACAAGGAATTCCTAAAGATGAATGTTTTTTGTAAGAAACACAGGACACGAGAGCATAATTTTTGTAAAGGAGGTATTTGTCAATTGTTATAGTTGGTGAAAGTCACATGATTGACTGGTTGGAGTGTTGATATGAGATACATAACAATATTTAGAATTCCTTGAAGATATTTATAGGCTTGGTTGTCAAATTGGGAGACACATCATGTATCGAGTATTATATCATATTGTGCATCGTAGTTTACATTTTTTCAATTGATTTGATTTGATATGACGTTGCATATATTGATAAATTGAACCCACTGATAAAAAAATAAAGGACATTACAAGTAATAGGTGACATGTTCATCTTAAAGTCAATAATTAAGAGCAAAAAAAGATACAATGAATATTACATGATAGTACTTTTGACGAGGATAGCGTTATTGCCTCAATAAGAAACTGAACTCTAATGATCAATGTGTCGAGTTTTAAAATTAGTTTATCGTAGGTATAATTTAATATACATAACTTGTAAATGCACTAGAAAACAGAGATAAAAAAGCCCTCAAAGAAGAAAACAAAAGAAAAACATAAACTATCAAGAAATCCAAAAAAGAGAGACAAATATCTAATAAAAAAATGTTCCTTTTGTAAAATAATAGTTTATTTTGAATTGTTGAAGTCTCCAGAGATGCGTGATGCCATTGTTGAATATGGCAGATGTTGTTGAAGATGCTGAAAGTAGATAAAGGATGTTAGAAAGGAAACATTGTCCAAAGCATTCTTTCGAAAGAGGTGGTTTGGAAGGAATAAGTTGTAAAGGGTTTTAGAGGGGGCTATATGAATATCAGGTCAAGTTTAGAGTTGTAATGTCGGGTTATAAGATGTTAATTTCTAAACATAAATTGTGGGGTTTAAACTGTTCATGTTGTTCAACGAAGCATAGCGTTCTAGGATGCGTCAGACAATATCGAAAGATACGTATCGTGCGTCGTAAGATTCTGACGATAGGGGTTTTAGAAGAAATTGGAAATAGTTGAATGCCGAGAACTTACAATAATTGACTCATTGATTCTATTGTTAAAACTATCAAGCAAAATGATTTGTACAATTGCTATTACTACTAGGATTTAGTAGAATTTTTGTTTCAAAACCTATTCTGTTGCACTATGAACTCTGTTTTGGTTCAAAGGTTGGGATCAAACATTATGGAGTTTTTTTTTTTTTTTTTTTTGTAGTTTGTACTAGTAGTTTAAGTAATGGGTTATGTTTGATTTTTCCTTCTAAATCTTTTGCACTAGCGTTTACTGTCCCCCTGGATGAAATCCAGGACCCCTCCCTTTACCTTGCAAATTGGGTTGCCCAACCTTCCGTGATATTTGAAATATTAAATCTTTAAATATGGATCTGAAAATCTCTACTACGTAAATATTTTCAAATATTAAGATTTTGCCATTTTCATCTATTAATGATATCGTTTTTTTACCTCTACTTGAACTCTTCTACAAAATGGATATATAACAACAAATCTTCAAATTAGAGATTCAAGATGTATGATAGATTGGAGATTAGAATATCACGATTTTACCACGAAACGCTCAAACACAGACCTAATAATTTGTTGACTACACAAAGGATAAACACTTCTAATGATGCACATCTACGGCGTTTAGACTCGGTCACCGGCATCATTAGAATCAACCACTTGATGTAGAATTGTCCACTGAAAATTGTGCTATTCAAATCTTTACGAACACGTGAACCTTACTTTTAAGGTAAGATGACTGTAAGTCCTTTTCTAAAAAAGGAGATCACACAAAGGGGTTTGCCTAATTATGCCACAATTCAGATGTCTTTGAAAAGTTCAATGTATACAAAGTAGTACTGTAGAAGTAATAAGATAAATCCAAAAACATGCTTCCCGCTGATAGAGGTGGAGTATACTTTTCTGACTATTTCTTAGTATCTCAGAGATGATGGAGTTTCTCTAAGTAGCTGGCTTCTTGGGTAGATCAAAATATGTCACTTTGGAGAGTAGTATCTAGACTTTGGGGATACATAACTATGAAATTGAGATAAGCTAGAACCTCAAACATTTAGGTGTTCTTGACTTGGCTATCCAAAAGGACTCACAAGGTCAATTCACAAAGGGATAATAAAGTTATTATAAGTAGAAATGTTCTTTTCATGGAAGATAACTTCATACTTGGTTGGGCCAAGAAAGAGAATGACATTACATGCAATAGGGACATATGATGCAAGTATTGAACTTCAACCCACTACATGGACTCTATCAAGATAATTGTAAGAGACTCAGAGTTACATCTTCTCTTTTACCAGTTTGTTAATTTTGAAGAAGTTTATACAACTTTATGTACAATCAATGATCCAACTACAAAAGATAAAGCTATGCAAGTTGGAGATGATGCTAAGTAGGACTAGTAGTAAACTATACTTCTGCAATTTGGCTATGAACTTATTTGAGTGTGGTTCCTAATTGCATATTGTGAATTTATGTTGCCCATGCATGGATTAAACACTGACACGATACCAACATGGTGATGCTGGCTGGGATCACACCAGTTTCTACATGTCCTAATGTATTGAAGTGATTCTCTTGGGTACTCATTTTGGAGTCTCCGTGCTTGGTAGTTGTGAACAGTCCCTATCTGAACAAATTACAGGCCGACTTGAGCTTCTGCTTGTTAGTATTCTTGTCTCAGCCTTTTTGAGCTTATGATCGTTAATGTTCTTGACTCAGCCTCTTTATGGATTTGCCTCTGGAGATCCTTTGCGTTTCAAAAGGGCTGTAGGACACAAGGATTTGTTCTACATTGATGACAAAGAAGTGGACTTTAAGGATGTAAGAGTTTACAATATTGTAATTTACTTTCCTTATATTTGATACTTGTTTCTATAAATAATTCTGTATTTATTGTCTTGTCGGGGATCTGCAGGTTATTGATGCACCTCTGCCCAAAGCACCACTAGATACAACTGTTGTAGCACACTGGCTAGCCATTGAAGGGGTGCAACCTGTAATCCCAGAAAATGCTCCTGTTGGTGGTGTGCTACAATCAATTTACTCTATAACAATTCAACTTACTTTCCATAGGTCTTTACAGTATTTAAATACTAGTATCAGTACCTTTGTTCTTTTAGTTTTAGATTAGATGAAACATTGTTCATTAAGAAAAAAAATCCTGTCAATATTGATTCTGCTTAGTTTTGTAGCCTTCCTTGTTTCTTCTTAGCAAAACTAAGATTCTAGGTCATTCTTGCTATGTGATATTGTGATGTCATGGCAAAAAAAATGGTTGCCACGTAGGAATCACAAGACTTTATTTCAAAAGTCCTCCTCCAATGCAAATGTGCAGTTGTATGTGAAGTTGACATGGCAATGACCCGACAACGAAAATGTGAAGCCTGTTGTCTAGATCTAGACAACAGACTTCACAATGGAAATATATTAAAAAATCCCACCGCCCCTCCTCTTGTCGGTGCCGCTCCGGTTCCCTCCACCCTGCCCCTCCTTCCTACGTCCGGAGTCGCTTGCGATGATGGCGGCGTCTTCCTCGACTAGACTCGACACCGTCCGACAGTGAGGGTCTGGAGGACCCGGAGGGCGGCTCGGCTCGGCTGGTCGGAGTGGAGGGGTCGAGCGGCCAGCGGAGGTTGTTGCCGTCTGCACACTGGTCGGACCGGGGAACATCTCGCTGTCCCTCAGCTCGCCGGCTCTCCGCTTGCTCTAGATTTAGGGGTTCAGCTGGGTTTGCCTCGACGACACCCACCGGCTAAATAGCGAATCCGTGCTACCAACCGCCCCGAGCCCTCGATCGAGCATCGCGCCCCCAGCCTACAGCTGTAATGCCCCGCAACCGTACGGTGCATTACACTGAGTCAGATTGAATGAGGCATTAGCTGGTTACATTTTGATTTGTTGGATTTGGAAACAAGTATTGATTGAGTTGGTTTCATGTGCAGATCGTTAGCGGAGTTCGATGGAATCAGATGTTCGTTCACAGCAGTACCGGGTAGCAGGATTTGGAGCGATAATGCCGTGTCGGATGATTTGGAGAGTATGGCCTGCTCGCACGGTCATACCAATTGAGTAGATCGTGCTTTGCATCGGATCACGGGTTCAAGGGATCGGCCGTATCGGCAAGGTAGGGTGCTTAACGGAATCAGACTTGGTGTGTGGGCTCTGTCTCTTCTCCTCTACTCCTTCATGCCTAATAATATGGAACACACGTAATGGCTTGAACACTTGGACTGGAACATGGAAACCACTACACTGTGGCGTGCATAGAGTGTGCGTCGTTTGGTTGGATATTATTTGTGGCATTATCCTTTACGGCATTTTCATTGGACCCTATCGAGAGCTTCGCTGCGTATACTCTGATGTATGCTTGGTACACAATACTTGACTTTCGCTGCAACTTGGTCGTTTCGATGATAACTTTGATATTTGACAACATCGTCTTGTGTGAGCGCAACTCCAGACTCATACGACATCACGTTCCGATGAGAACGGTTGTCTTGTGGGAGCGTTGCAACGTGGTGATTCACGTTCAGCGGGGACGATTGAGCTTGCGGGAGATTGGGGCGTGACAACAGCCGTCTCGCCTCGCCGGAAAACCCTAGACGTTGTCACCACCTCTTTCCGGCGAGTCCAATACCGGAGCTCGCACGCCCCCCCGCTAAAGACACCTCCTCGATCGAAGTCGTCCACGAGGAAGAGCGCGCCCTCCGGAGCACGAAACCCCCAACGACGGAAGCCAGAGGTTGTTGTCGTCCGCAAGCTGGTGGACCGGGGAACATCTCGCTGTCCCTCAGCTCGCCGGCGCTCCGCTTGCTCTAGATCTAGGGATTCAGCTGGGTTTGCCTCGACGACACCCACCGGCTAAACAACGAATCTGTGCCACCAACCGCCCTGAGCCCTCGGTTGAGCATCTCGCCCCAGCCTACAGCCGTCTTGCCTCGCCGAAAAACCCCAGACGTTGTCGCCGCCCCTTTCCGGCGACTCAAGCACTGGAGCCTGCACGTGCCCCCTCGCAAGTGACCTCCTCGACCAAAGTCGTCCACGAGGAAGAGTGCGCCCTCCAGAGCATGAAACCCCCAACGACGAAAGCCGGAGGGATTTTTCCACTGGAGAACCATACAATTTGGAAAAAGTAAAAAAAAAGATGCAAGATGCAAGACAATAGCGTTGGAGATGCTCATTGTCTTGTGGTGATGAGGTTGCCACATAATCACAGACATTACACAAGACATTGTCTTGTGGTGATGCCATGTAGGAATCACATGTCAGAACAAGACAATAGCATTGGAGATGCTCTTAAGTTTGATTTTTCACTATTTGTTATGTGTCTACTTTCATCCCTTTATATGTTATATTTGATATATTATGTTATTGTGGAGAATCCTCAACTGATATCAAGCATACAACAATAACATTAACAAAACTACATTTAAAATTTTTGGAGTCGACTATGGGAATCTCTTTTTCTATTCAACTTTTTCAAGGGTCATGTCCTCTATAACGTTTACAAAATTAATGTGCTTGTGTTTACAATCTCAATCCAAGTTTATTTAGGTCTATCCTTAGTTGTAACAACTCCTTTAACTAATATATTATTGCTAGTTCTAACTAGCAACTATTGGTCTACGTTACACACGTCCATATATTGAGATAATTTTCTCCCATTTTATCCTCAATTAGTGATAGTGCCACCTCAAACTTCCCATAATTATACCCATTGCTTTTACACCTTTGCCAATTGGTCTTTTTTCGTTCAATTTTCTTTGTCGAATTGACTGAAAAGAGATTCCCTAATGTTGGTATCGTTTAGTATCGGTATCGAATCGAGACATGCCAAATCGTATCGTTATTGGTCGTATTAGATGATCAGTATCGGCTAGGGCTGCAAATGAGCCAAGCCAAGCTTTTATAAGCTTGAGCTTGGCTTGACTAGATTAAATCGAGCTCGAGCTTGATAAGTTTTTATTTTATTTTAGAGCTCGAGCTTGGCTCGAGCTTGTTTGAGCTCGAGCTTGGCTTGCTAAGCAAGCTTATTCAAGCTTGTTTATATAAGCTCAAAATTAAGCTCGTAAAAAGCTTAATTTCAAGCTTAACGAGCTCGATTTCAAGCTAGTTAGGCTTGAATTCAACTACATGTAATATTAACAATTTATTTATAAAAATTCAATTAAAAAAGTTCCTTAATATCAATTATTAAGGACATATAAATATATAATGCACACAATCATATTGTTAACAAACATACATAATATTAGAATTCAACAAAGAACACATTAAAATTTAAATAAGAAAACAAATTGGTAGACTGTCAGCAACGAGCTCCTAAACGAGCCAGCACGCAAGTTCAAACGAGCCGAGTACTTCTAAGCTTGAGCTTGGCTCGTATATTAAACGAGCTCGAAAATGAAGTTGAGCTCAGCTTGTTTACTAAACAAACCGAGCTCAAACGAGCTTTTATCGAGCCGATCTTCGAGCAGCTCGCGAACGGCTTGGCTCATTAGCAACCCTAGTATCGGTCGATATTGCAAACTATGGTTTTAATTGTGTAACCCTCCGATACATAAATTGTATCTTCTTGTCTTATAGAATTTTCCATTTGACTTTAAGGGTATCTTGAGATAATGAAGCACTCCAGAAACACTACTCCATTTCAACTTTTTTGTTTTAAATATATGAACAACATCATTTTCGATCTATCAATAATGGTGTATGATTGATCCATACCTTTTTTTTTTTACTTATTTCTTATCCATCAATTTGTACTCTTCTATCGTTTCTCTTTTGCTTTTAGTTGAAGTTACATTTTATATACTCTTTTCATCCTTTAATAAACGTTCGATTGTAAAGTTTCTCTCTACTTATTTTAGAATCTAAACCTCCTCTACTCGCATCAACTACCCTTTCATCAACTATGTTACATGGACTCGGGTACGAGTGTTGGGTACGGATACATATCCAAGAGTCGGGTCCTTCAAACTCATAATTGAAGGACAGGCGGACTCGGCTAAAAATGATCCAAATTTTGGGTACAGTTACGGGGATATGATTAAAATAAATATATTTCGACACGGTTTCATAAAAAGATATCATATAATTAAATTTGCAATGTTTCAATAAAGACATGTAATTATAAACTACTAGTAAACTATATTGAACTAGTTGAATAAGTCTCTAAGAGACCGTCCCTTCAGCTCCCCTACTTTACTACCAGTCTAGCATATTAAAATAAACTATTTACTTCATTACCACATTAAAATAAACTATCTACTTCACTACCAGTCTCCCGATTGTCACTATGGAGGATCCGATACGGATTTCATACCCATATCTATGTCCTATCGGATCGACATGGGTACTTCTCTTTAAAGTGGAGAGTCCGGTTAACATAGTTCGTCAACAAACATCATACATCATGGAACTTTATTGCGAATCGGTCTACTAATTTTATTTATAACTAGCACAAAAGGTAAGATAGTAAGAACGCAATGCTCATCCTTGATGTGAGGCATAAAGATGGAAAATAGTATAATATCTCCTTCAATTGTTTGCATGGTAGCTGTAACTCCATCGTTCGTATCCTTTGTAATCTTAGTATAGCTACTTGAGACTTCTCTCTCCTCCAAAGTCCATCACATTATCTTCCTTGTTATTTTATTGTGATATCAAATATAGACTATTGTTATTTTTATTAGTTTATAGGATCAAAGTCGTAGTTGTTTTACAAACATAGTAGGTGCAATTTCTTCTTGTAGATCTATGGTCAAACTCAATGTTCTTTAGTCCAGACAATCAAAACTTAAAAAGTACCAGTAAATGTGGACCGTGTTCGAGAGAGCATATAGCTGTAACAGAGAGGTAGGAGGCAATGTAGTCAAAGACACCCCTCGGAGCCTCACACCTCACTAGGCGATGCACCTTTCTCCAGGCGCGCCTCACAGCAAGGCGTGCAACATGTAAAGGAGTGGCTAGGCTCATCTTCCACATTTGCTTTTTATTTAGGCTTTATGGGCCCACTTGGCAAAAACTGATAGTGATAGGAATATTAGTGGTGATGATGGTGATGATAATTTGATGTAGTTTGATAAAGATAAATGATTCTTCTATTGGTTCTACATTTATTTTACAATGTGTTCTTTTTTATTTTTTACTTCTTTTAGAGAACACATACTTGGCTATATTTTAACATATTTTTGTTGGTTTTAATATGTTATTTTGTTTTATTTTTTATATTACTAATTTATTTATTTATGTATATATATTTTATTTTTTAGCACATTTTATTTGGAGGAAAAAAGTTATGCTGAATTGCGTAGAACAGGAAAACTTTCGAAATTTTACAATGGAAGTAATGAGATGCCAGTTGATTTGGCATAAAAAAAAAATTCGGCGCCAGTCTAACTGGTGCAAAACTCCAAAGTTTTGAAGTTCGGCGCCAGTGTGACTGGAGTCCGACTTCTAATTTTTTTTTTGGGCGCTAGTCTTACTGACGTCAAACTCCAAAATTTTGAAGTTCGACGCCAGTGTGACTGGCGTCCCACTTCAAAAATAAAAATTATTTACATAGTGCATGTATGCGTGTGTGATACTTATGTAGGACCCCATACGTTAGCAGTTTAGGTGCTTTTGTGTTTGCTGATCCCTACACATGTGCACTGTTCACACTCTTAAGGGAATTTGTATGGAATGTGAGCCACATTATGAGTGGGAGCGAAAGATTCTTAGGCTAGCTTGGCTAGCTATCTAGCTGCAGTGTCGGCAAGATCTGGTGCATGTGAAAGTCTGCTATTTTACATTATTAAATGGGAAGAAAGGCTGGCACCATTCACATTGGCGTCGAACCTCAAAATTTTGGAGTTTGGCGCCAGACTAGCGTCCAAATTTTTTTTGATGAAAAAAATAGAAGTTGGACGTCAGTTACACTGGCGTCGAACTTCAAAACTTTCGAGTTTGGTGCCAGTTAGACTGGTGTCGAATTTTTTTTTTTTTGATGTCAAATCAACTGGCGTCCCCATTCCTTCCATTGTAAAATTTTACATGTTTTCCTGTTCCACGCAATTCAGCATAATTTTTTTCCTTCCAAGTGAAATTTGCTGTTTATTTTTTAGCTCGGGCGTGCACCTTAAAGTGCGCCTTGCATCTCGAGCGATATGGACCCTTTGTGTCTCGAGTGCGCCTTGCGCCTTTGACTATCTTGATAGGAGGTGAACACCAGATAGTTGATAGTGGGTACTAATCATAGTTTGCAGTATTGGCCGATACTAATACAGTTTGGCATGTCTCGATCTGATACCGGCCAATACCGACATCGGGGATTTCTTTACAAATCAATTCGGCAAAAAAATAATAATGAACAAATCTAACCAGCAAGAATGTAAAAGCATAGTAAGATTATAAAAGCATGTAAATGAAGAAAACTTATCTATCGCAGGTTAACCAATCAGCAAAGATGACTATTATTTCATTCAATTTCAAAACTAGTACGAAACAACACAAAATATTTATAATTATGTCTAAATGTCTAAAATATTTTCTCTAAATTTGTTAATAATTATTTTCTTTCCGATATCAAAAAATCCGATACTCCAATATGAACCGCTGATACTATCGATACTGTTGATTCCGATACTCATAGGAAGGGTCAGATACCGATACCGATACCGCGAACCTTAGTACTAACACAAGGCAATATTAGGTGATATGAAGAACGTAATTATATATTACATATTCTTGAATATGTGTGTGTGTGTGTGTGGGGGGGAGGGGGGTAAATACAACAACCAAATTGTATCATATCGAAGACAATTGAAGTCGAGGTTATCAAAATTTGAAAGCTCCACACATGCATAAACAACATTAAAGCCCGAATGTTTTGGGTTTTTCTTAATGAGTTCTCATCTTTCATTCAGTTCCATTAAGGACTATCTCATCTTTTAAAATTAGGAACTACCATATCTTTTTACAGCCTCAATGCAAGTTTTCATATCAGTCACTCTCAACTCTAGCAGCCCCTACAACGAGTAGCCTATCACCGCTAACCGGTTCATTTATTGGTTTCCATGATACATGTCCAAACCATCTACTTTTCTTATCTTATCCTCATTTCATAGTACTTATCATAGCATTTTTATTCATCTCAACACATCAGTCGCTCTCAACTCTAGCAGCCCCTACAACGAGTAGCCTATCACCGCTAACCGGTTCATTTATTGGTTTCCATGATACATGTCCAAACCATCTACTTTTCTTATCTTATCCTCATTTCATATTACTTATCATAGCATTTTTATTCATCTCAACACATTTACATATGAAGCATGTTTGTCTTATTGGCGTCTTATATAATTTCCTTCCAAATTGGTTGCAAAGTGTTCCAGTAATTCTCTTCCGCCTCAACCATCCTGTTAAATGCTTCAAATATTCTTTTCAGCTTCTCCATTATGATTAGTGATTGATCCTAAATAGCAAAAAAATCACCTTTAGGTGTCTCTTGTCCATGAGTATAGATCATCCCTCCAATGCTTCTGGAAAATTTGCTAAAACTACATATAGTATCGTACTAATGTTAAAATCTTTGTATATCATAGTCCCAAAGATTTGTCTATGTTTCTATTTTAGATGTTCACCTGTTTCTAGTTTAATATACTAATACAGTATCAACATCAAATAACATACATTAAAACATATGTTATTCCTTTTTTGTAAGCTTCGTTTGTTTACTGATTTCTAAAATATTGTTTTTAATTAGTCCTTGCTTTTGAGGATTGCATTAGACGATATGCAAGACTACTGTGAATTGCTCACTGTAGGAGCTCCTGATGAATGGATTAGGGTTGAAGAACATATGTTTGTATTTGTTGTATCTTTATGTTGTCAACGTGTGCCATAGTGCCTTATATCCCTCAAGAAAGGTGCTTAATGGGGAACATGCCTCTAGTGTTTAGGACATGCCTTTTAGGCTATTAAGACGTTTTAAATCTATGTTCGACTTAAATGATTTCTCAATTTCTGTGTTTTTAGCAATTTCACAAAATTCTGTTATGATTTTAATATTTTATGTCTTCTTAAAGTCGTTTTTTGAGTCCCCATTTGTGAGTTGTTTTGACTTCTCTCAAATTATGCTTTTATTGTGAGCTATTATTATGACTTCTCAAGTTAAGAGTTTTTGGTGTCAGTCTGTTTTTTGAGCAGTTATGACTTGTCAAATTCTTCTTTCTGGTGTGCTGCTATGACTTCTTAAATTCTGGTTTTTGAGTCAGCTGGCATGAGTTGATACAATTTGATTTTGGCAAAAGGGACAATCTACTAGGGATCACTTGGTGTGATGGTAAGGCTTGTTGCTTGTATCCCAGAGGGTGTTAGTTCAAGTCATGGAAATAGACTCTCCATATATATTAGGGTAAGGCTGCATACATCTTGAACCTCGCTAGACCTTGCATAAGAAGTTGCATAAGAAGAAGCTCTGTGGCAATGGGGTGCCCTTTTCTAAAGGGGATATATATATATATATATATATATATATAGAGAGAGAGAGAGAGAGAGAGAGAGAGAGAGAGAGAGAGAGTTGCATTTAGTCTTTGACTTACTTGGAGTGTGTGAAGTGGTTTTTTTTTTTCCATTCTCGCTAAGGTAACCAGCCAATTGCAATCTTACCCCTGGGTTTCAAAAATGAAACAAAAATATATTGAAGCTTTATTATACCTTTCGCCTTTTGACTATATTAAACTAGAAATCTTTTTTTAATCAATTTGCTTGTTTATTTCTGTCATTTCCAAAATTTCTTCTTTGAGAGTTAATAATATGATGCAACTGATTTATCGGCTGTTGTTTGCTGATTTATTATCTGTTCTTTCCCAACCTATGACTATTTATATACCTTACATGCATATCATAGCATATAAGGTCCTAAACCACTCATATTGGTTATTACGCCTGTTGCTATAGCTGATCCCAGAATAATGCATGTGGATATCGTCATTATCATCCAATTCTTCTTTCATCAGAATGGGGTCGACTATGGAGCATACTGGACATTATTAACATCTTATCTGTAGTTTACTTACCTTCAATATAGAAATTTGGAAGATGATGTTGAATACAAAAATGTATTAAATTCGAACATCATTTGGAATATGAAAAGATTACTGACAAGCTGAATGCTCCCAGAAGTCTAGGATAAGTTACTAATCCCCTTGGGCTCAAGGTAGACTTTTAGCACTACATAACTCAACCCACAACAATGTTTCAAAATACTCTAGTCCGGTCAAGTAGAAATTCTATAAGAAGTCTATCATCTGGAGTTAGTGCCAAATAGAGTCCAAGATAAAGGCCAGCTGCAGTAATATATGCTTGCTTATAGCACTATTTACTACACATACTGTACAACCCTAGATAATGTTTAATTAGTCATACACTTCAAACAATTGTTGGTAAAAGTTAGTGCAATTATGCAAAAATGGATATAATCAACCTCAAAATTTTATTTCTACCTAGTCCTGTCAACTAGAAACTGCATGTATATTTTACGAAGGCTTCAAGGCAAGAAACCATTTAGAGCAACAATCTCGATATTTCTGAATATGTCTGAATTTTTTGCCTATCTTCGTAGGAGTTGCTAGTTTGCAGGACTTTTTGTTTCTGTTTGTAAGCAGACCTTCATTATGACAACTGACTTGTAACTCTAAATGGATGAAGTATTCTTCTTCAAATTTTTTTTCCCCTTTGTTTACTTCTTTTCTTTTTTCCTCTAAGCAATTTCCTTTGAATCTAATAGCTGTTTATGGTATTCCTCATGATCTGTATGTTGTTTGGTGATAAGAAGAATTTATTCTTAAATTCAAATTTCTAATGTCTTGTTCCAGCACTTGTAGTCCCATCAGAGAACAAAAAAGCTGACCATGGGAAGGAAGATGGACTACCTGTAGAAATCAAGCTTCCTGTCAAACATGTGTTATCTAGAGAACTGCAGGTACTGATTCCAGCTTCTAAAAAAATGTGTTCTAATGTAGTGGTTATTTATTTTGACAACTCAATTAGAGCTGGTGCTAAAGAATGATTCGTCTTGTTTGCAATATTGCTCTGCAGCTATACTTTGACAAGATAACTGAGCTCACCGTAAGCAGGCCTGAGTCTGTCCTTTTCAAAGAAGCATTAGTGAGCTTAGTTACAGATTCAGGGCTTCATCCATTAGTTCCTTATTTTACATATTTCATTGCTGATGAGGTTCGACTTCAGTTAGTTGTCCGGTTTGGTAAATTAGTTGGCATTTACTTTGACTAGTTTTATATGCTTCCTTTTATTCGTAGGTCCCTCGAAGTCTGAGCGAACTTCCAATCCTCTTTGCTCTTATGCGTGTGGTCCGAAGCCTTCTTCACAATCCACACATACACTTAGAACCTTATGTAAGCTGTTTATTATTCTATTCAGTATGATTTGTCTTGGATTGAAACAAACACACACAAACGCAAACATACATTTTCTGTTTCTGATCACATCATGTTACCTTGTTTTGATCTGTGATTCATATATAGCAATTTTTTGGTTGTGTAAAATAATTTCATTCTATCTCTGCAACGTAATCAAACTTGGTCATAAAAATGGTACTCTTCTGTTGAAAAATCAGTATACTGATGGTAAATGGTCCTTGTATTGACTTTTGTCTAATGATTAGTCTATTTAACATTTCAGTTGCATCAGTTGATGCCTTCAATGATAACGTGCCTTGTTGCTAAAAGATTGGGGAAGAGGATTGCAGATAATCATTGGGAGCTTAGGGATTTCTCGGCTAATCTTGTTGCTTCAGTTTGCAAAAGGTTAGACTTAATGTTATTAGTGCAGATTTTAATCTTCACTAGTAGCTATCATATTATCTTTTGAAGCTTATAATAGATGGTTTAAGTTTAATATTCTGTGTATCAACATAGATACTAGGTTTATTTTGGGCCCTAACCATGACTGGGAAAAAACCTTGTTCTCTGTCCCGTGGAGGTTGCGTATAATCAGTTGTAAACCTCAACCTATCGCTTTATGACACATTGTACTAATCATTAGAGTTATAAAAATAACTTCAGTGGTTTGAAATTTTCTATTTCATATTTTATGTCTTAAACATACATTAAGGGCATGCTTGGGTAGCGGGAGGTGGGGAAGTGGGAGTGTTAGTGGGAAGTGGGAGTGATAGGAGAACCTCCTCGAACTTTTTTCAATTTTCTTGTCCCACTCACTTTCCAGAATGTGTTTGGATACTCATGTAGAAGGAGGTAAGGAAGTGTAAAGTGTATTGTAATAATAATAAATATTGAGTTTAAAAATTCCTAAACACCATATAAAATTCCGATTAGGCATTGTTTATTACATGATCTTATTTAATTATATTAGTTAAATTGTTTTCTTGATAATTAATTATCTAAGTAATGTGACAATGTATTAATATTAAGATATCGTAAATAAGCAATACGTGTTTATCAAGAACAACATGAGTGAGTTATAGGAATTGGTACTTCAACAAATCTCTCGTGATTGATGGTCCTACTTGAGCAGGGAAGAGAGGAAATGGGTTATTGGCCGATTAGTATCTCAACCATAGTTTGCAGTATCGACTGATATGATCCGATACGGCCGATACCGATACAGTTTGGCATGTCCCTATCTGATACCGATCCGATACGGCAGATACTGACCGATACAGACGTTGGGGGTCTCTTTTCCAGTCAATTCGGTAGAAAAAATTGAAAGAAAATGACTAATCAACAAGGGTGTAACAACATAATGAGGTTGTAAAAGCATGTAAAATGAAGAAAAATTATTTATCGCAAGTAAACCAATCAATAAGGGTGACTTATTATTTCATTCAATTTCAAAACTATTAAGAAACAACACAATATAAAATATTTTTCTAAATTTTTAATAATTTATTTTTAATTATTTGTGTTATAATATCAAAAAAATTCGATACTCGAATCTAAAACTGCCGATACTGTCGATACTGCCGTTCCCGATACTAATATACTGTCGTTCCCGATACTCATAGGAAGGATCCGATATCGATACTGCGAAAGTTGGTCTCAACAATTGAAAGTCTGATTTTGTGCAAAGCAAAGGACCTAAATAATATGATGATGTATTAATATTAGTCTCTTAATATTAACTAACCATTATTATTTACTTAAACAAAATTTAAAATCTTAATTTTTTTTTTGTATACCAAGTAGTTTTTAACTAATATTGGTTAATTTAAGTACTTATATACTGATGAAGACTTACTATCGATATTAATTAGTACGTATTACTAATTATTTAGTCCTATTTTGGAGATAATTATTTAATTATCTTAAATATCTAATAATGTTTTCTTAATGTTAATTATTATTAAGAAATTATAAATAATTAACTAAAATTAGTAAGAAAATATAAATAATTAGTTAATACTATTGAAACATAAAATCCAAGATCCAAGCCACTTTCTCATTTCTTGGAGGAGGCGGAAAACTTGATTTAAAGGGGGTCATGGAGAAGAAGTGGGAGCACCAAATGCTCCCCCACTTTATCCTTCCACCTCTACTATCCAAACAACGAAAGTTGGAAATGTCCACTCTACTTTTCCACTTCCACTCGTTCTTCAATCCAAGCAGTTCCTAAGTGAATTATTAGGTAGTTGGAAAGACTACATATCATATGCATCTTATTTATATGATCAACTAGTTGACAAAGCTTAATCTTGTCTAGAAATGAATTTTTAAAAACTTGTAGATCTTGTTTGTGATATTGGAGGCCAAAGGGGACAAGTTCTATATAGAACTAGTACGTTTAAATGTGTACTAGTTGTGCGGCATTGTCTGGCACGATTGTAAGGCTTGCTGCTTGCATCCTGGAGGATGTAGGTTCAAGTGACGAAAACAGCCTCCATATATATGGGGTAAGGCTGCGTACATCTTGACCCTTCTTGGACCTTGTGTAAGCAGAAGCCTCGTAGTACTGGAACATCTTCTACACATACTAGTTGTAGTTTCCAGTGGTTCCTACAATAATTTTGGTTTTCTATCCCATTCGGGGTTCTGTTTGTTGCTAAACTGACCACCCCCTATCTAATTTTTCTTTCAACAAAGCATGTGATATGGTATCTTTACTTAGATATGGCAGCAAATTTGTGATCATGAAACCAGAGGCGTTACGTCTGATTCTGCCTTTTGCATTGTGAATCTGTATGATGTAATTTCACACAACTCTTAACATTATCTTGGTGAGAGGCAAAACAGAGAAGAAATGAAGCCATTGAAAACATCTGCTTCTTTTGTTTCCATGTTCATGCTCTTAAGCATAAAATGATCTTTAACTACTACACTATTATCTCACCAAAGAGGGTTGGGGAGATGACAGAGAAATGGGACAGATGCCATTTTCTTTTGTTTGGTTGTGCTTCTCAAGGTTCAAAGTATCGGAATCGGTATCAGACCATTCTTATGAGTATCGGGATTGGCGGTATCGGTAGTATCAGCTGTTTCGGATCGGAGTATTGGATTTTTTGGTATCAGAAAGCAAATAACTATCAGTAAATTATTAACATTTTAGAAAATATTTTTTTATACATTTATGCATAATTTTAAGTATTTTCAGTGTTGTTTCTTAGTATTTTTGAAATTGAATGAAATAGTAGTCATCCTTGTCGATTGATTTACATGCGATAGATAAATTTTTCTCTTTTATATGCTTTTACAATCTTACTATGCTTTCACACACTTACTAATTGGTCTTTTTCTTTCAATTTTTTTTGTCGAATTGACCGAAAAAGAGACCTCTAATATCGATATCGGTCAGTATCGACTATCGGTCGGTATTGGATTGGGACATGCCAAACTGTATCGGTATCGATCGTATTGTCACGACCCGATTTGCGCTAATTCGATAATCGTCTCCCGGACGTGATGTCGTGCGAGCGTAAGACGTGTCCGCACAAGGCCTAGGCATAATGATATACTTTAGAAACATATGCAACAGAGTACGCAAATGAAATATCATACATTGGAATAAAGAAAAGTTCTCTTTATTGATAATGGACATCTTGTTACAAATTCTCGACTCAAAAGTAAAAATGGTGCCGCATGGGCTTACAACATGGACGCAAAATTAGATAGTCGATCCATACATTACATTACTAAAATTTAAAGGGCAAACCACCTTGGGTGCGTGTTTGTACCATCGCCTAGGAGCTTCAAAAGGGTATGTGCGAGCTCATTGAGAATATGTACTTGCGCTCAAAAAAGTCACGAACATGAACGTGTCAGATCAGTAAAAGGTTGGGAGAAAGCTTCACTTCCTCGCTGCGTCGCCTTGGCTCGGGAAACCTACTGCAACGAGGGTCAGTACTTTGAAAAGTACCGGTGAGGGCGAGCTAACCCAATACACCAAATTGACACAGTATTCATGTGAACATGCAACATTATTATTATGTGATCTTTCTATCTTGCCTTAGTTCAATTTTACAACATGCGATAGAATGAAATGACATAACAAAATGTGTCACCGCTCGATGACTTTTACCTGTACCATCTGAACTACCTGTACACAATTTACCTTGACCTTTCCTGCCACAAAGACATAGTTTGCACAGTTTAAATATATATAGCGTGTCACTGGTCGGACGAGGGATGGGTCTGCTGCTATTCCGGTTCGGGTAGCTAGTCCTTAGCGGACGCACTAACCCATCCAATGCTAGGACTACACTAGCAAATGTTCTACCCAGGCCGAAGCGGTCCCAGTGCCCCGACGATCGTTCGTAGAACTATATCTCTTGTGCACAAGTTGTACTTGACCATGCATCGTCTAAAACTAAGTTTCAAACGAAACATGCAAGATAACATAAGGAACTTAACTTCATGGCATACTCTGACAGTATAGTCTACTTCTCAAGTGATCACATTCCAAATATGTACTATTAATTGCACAGTTATAGATAAATAAGTTCTAGCTACAACTAAAGCATAAATATGTACATACTTAGCGGACAAGCACACAATAAGGTGATCGTTTAGAGATTTCTATGTTATAAGCATTAGTGTTCCATGTCTACTTATTATCTTGACTCAATTTTTTTATTATGGCATCGTTGATCGGAACGCACAAACAAGTCAGATTATTAAGAATGAAGACTTGGAAGAAGGACGCTAATCGAAAGTAAAGCCACTTACACGTTGGAGAATCGGGGAAGAGAAAAGGGAGATTTTCAAGACTCCGCTTGTGCATCGTCTACACGATCTCCTGCACGCACCAACATATGATTAATATCTCCTGCCTCGGTCTCCTAGAGTTTGATACGAAATACGAAGTTCAAGGAACGAAGACAACGAAATCCATTGAAACCGTTCAAGAAAACGCAAGCCACAAAACCAACAAAAAAGCAACAAAGCGGCATCGAAAACGAGTAAAGAAAACAGCGCAACGGAAACGCCCCTCGCGACTCTGCCGTCGAGTCCTTCCTTGAGGCACGATCCGCTGAATGTGAGACTTGATTCCGAAGAAACCAATCCATAACGAGGAAATGATCTTGATTCAATCTGTCCCGATCGAACGATACCAAGTATTTCTTAACCGCGCTCCCCGAAAAGGGGAAACTAATAAAAAGTTTCGTCCTCGAAACTTAGGAATGGAACCTACTCCTAAGAAAATAATGAGAAAAACTTTTTCTTCATATCCGATTCGAGTTCCAAGGTCAATTCCTCGACTGTGTGGTTCCGCCAAAGAACGCGCACAAGCGGGACTGCACGATTCCGGCTGCTTCTCTTCCGATCTAAGATCTAAACGGGCTCTTCGACGTATGACAAGTCTGCCTGCAAATCCAACTGACCAAAATCTACCACGTGGCTCGGGTCATTTACGTACTTCCTAAGCTGTGACACATGGAAGATATCATGCACGTCTGACATGGCTGGTGGCAATGCAATTTGATAGGCAACTAGAGCGACTCGCTTGAGGACTTCGAACGGGCCAACTAATCTCGGACTTAACTTCCCCTTTACTCCGAATCTCGTAACTCCTCGTATGGGCGAGACCTTCAGAAACACATGGTCACCTTCGAAGAACTCAAGGGGTCGACAATGAATGTCGGCCTAACTTTTCTGCCGGCTTTTTGCTACTTTTAGTCGCTCTCGGATCAACCGAACCTTTTGGACTGTTTGTTCAACTAGTTCCGGCCCTAAGTATTTAACGCTCCCCAACTTCATCCCAGCAGATCGGTGACCTACACTTCCGCCTATACAAAGCCTCATACAGAGCCATTTGGATGCTGGACTGATAACTGTTGTATGCAAATTCGGCCAACGGTAGGTGGACGTCCCAACTTGACTTTGAATCGATAGCACAGAGATGCAACATGTCTTCGAGCACCTGATTCACCCGCTCAGTTTGACCATCGGTTTGAGGATGGTAGGCTGAGCTGAACTTCAACTTGGTCCCCATCGCTGACTGAAGGCTCTACCGGAAACATGATAGGAATCGTCCGTCCCGATCTGACACTATAGAAACTGGCACTTCGTGCAGCCGAACTATCTCATCAAACTAGGTCTGAGCAAGGCAATCGATGATGACCCAGACTGCGTCGTTCCCCTATTGCGTCTTTGACAAGCCAAGAATGAAGTGCACTGACTTGGTTAACCCGTCGACGATGACCCAGACTGCGTCGTTCCCCCGTTGCGTTTTTAGCAAGCCAACAATGAAGTCCATGCTTATGTGCTCCCATTTCCATTTAGGACTGGCAAGATCCTGTTTCTCCCCGTCCGGTCTCTGATGTTCTGCTTTCACCCTCTGACAGGTTATGCATTGCAACACGAAGCGCGCTACATCTTTCTCCATGTCGTGCCACCAGAAGACAGTGCGTAGGTCTTTATATATTTTCGTGCTCCCAGGATGGACTGTGTAGGCTGCATAGTGAGCTTCCGTAGGGATCTCCTTTCTGAGTTCTGCGTCGTTGGGGACGCATAGCCTTCCCTTCACTCGCAACACTATTTTTTCATCTACTGCAAAGCCCTTCGTCTTCTATGCTAGAATCTGCTCGCGCATCTTCTTTAGGAATGGGTTGTCCCTCTGAGTAGACGTTACTCTAACAGGTTGGGTACAAAGCGCATCTGAGCAACTCGCGCACCGCGGTATCGAATTCGGAGTTCAATGCCCATTTCCTCAAAGTCTCTTTGTAACCTGCGATCGACGAACATGTATCCCGCAAACACTCGATTCAACGCATCTGTTACAACATTTTCTTTGCCAAGTGTGTAGTCGATCATCAAGTCATAGTCTTTGATCAATTCTAGCCAACGCAGCTGTCGTAGGTTAAGGACCGTTTGGGTGAATAGGTACTTCAAGTTTTTGTGGTCAGTGTAAATTCGGCAAGCCACTCCATAGAGGTAGTGTCGTCACAATTTTAGCGCGAACACAATTGCCGCTAGTTCCAGGTCATGTGTAGGATAATTTTTCTCATGCTTTTTCAGTTGTCTTGAAGCGTAGGCTATCACCCTATCCCGCTGCATGAGTACACACCCCAAGCTCTGTCCTGACACGTCGCTGAATATTTGGAATCTCGAGGTCTCGTCTGCAAGTATTGGAGCAGAGGTGAGGCGTTGCTTTAACTCTTCAAACGAGGGTTCCAAGTCGACGGACCACTCGAATGCGACTCCCTTCTGAATGAGACGAGTCAGATGTGATGCTAACTTGGAAAAGTCTTTCACGAACCGCCTGTAGTAGCCCGCTAGCTCGAGGAAGCTTCGAATCTCACTGACGGATGCATGTCGCTTCCACTCGACGATGGCTTCCAATTTTTTTGGATCGACTGAAATGTCTCCCGCAGAAATGTGCCCGAGGAAAGATACACTGCTCAGCCAGAACTCGCACTTACTTAGTTTTGCGTATAGCTTATTGTCCCGAAGAGTTTGTAGCATAATCCGCAAGTGTTCTGTATGCTCCTTCCTATTCTTCGAGTACACCAAGATATCATCAATGAAAACTATTACAAACTTGTCGAGATATGGCCGGAACACACGATTCATTAAATCCATAAAGGCGGTAGGGGCATTGGTCTGTCCGAATGGCATTACCAAAAACTCGGTGGCCGTAGCGAGTGCGAAAGGCTCACTTCGGCACGTCGTCCGGCTTGATCTTGAGCTGATGATAACCCGAACGAAGATCAATTTTTGAAAACAACGTCGCACCTTGTAGTTGATCAAAGAGGTCATTGATCCTGGGAATGGGATACTTGTTTCGAACAGTGTTCACGATAGTTGATGCAGAGCCGCATCAAGCTATCTTTTTTCTTCACAAACAATACATGCGCGTCCCACGAAGACACGCTCGGACGAATATACCCATGATCTAACAATTCCTGTAACTGGACCTTGTAGTTCTGCCTGGGCCATTCGATACGGGGTTTTGGAAATCGGCCGAGTCTCTGGAAATGTATCTATAGTTAACTCTATGTCTCGGTCGGACGGCATGCCAAGCAACTCTTCTGGAAACACATCAGGAAATTCCGTCACAACGGAAGTAGACTTTACGTTTGCACAATCTCGCTGAGTGTCTCGAACGGACGCCAAGTATCCTTCACAGCCGGAATGTATCATTTGCCGAGTAGACATTGCAGAGATCACCCTGCAGGTATTCGACGCTCTCGATGCTGGACTGCACGCGTAGCAAAATTCGATCTCGCCATGTAGACGAAACACGACTTTTTTTTTGCTCAATCAATGGTAGCCGAGCAAGCGTCAAGCCAATCCATCCCCAGAATGATGTCGTAGTCCTTGATGTCTAAGACTATCGCATCAAGTGACAATTTTTTTCCTCCGATGCAAATGTTACCTTCACGACAAACTAAGCGAGCCGGCAAATCCACACTCGATGGAGTAACTGACGCTAAGGTTTAAGCCTAGCGGTGTCATAGTAAATTTGTTCTCGGCGGCAAAATCCGCGGCAATGAAACTATGTGTGGCACCGGAATCAAATAATACTCGAGCAGGTACATTATTGAAAAGTAATATACCTGAAACCACTGTGTTGGACGCAAACGCCTCTTTCCGAGTCAGAGCATAGACCCGGCCTTGAGCGTTCTGCGGTGCCGTCTGGTTCGCTCGAGGTGCTTGACCCTGATTCTGAGGCGGACGATATGGTTGTCGTTGTTGGTTTGGTCCTTTATCCCGGCAGTTCACTGCAATGTGTACCGGGCGACCACATTAAAACATGTTCCAGTGAACACTCGGCAGTTTCGAGCGATGTGTCTGGCACGGTTACACCGGTTGCAGAAAAGCTCACTCTCTCTCCGTGGGTTTGCACCCTGATAACCGCCGTTGTGAGGACGCTTTGGCGCGTTGTTACCTCATATGTTGTAGGGCGTTTGTGATAGAAATTTTGCACAGCGCCGTTGTGAACTGGGGGGTACTGCGGCTCTAGGAAGATGACGTGGTTTAGAGACTCTCGCATGGTACGGTATTGAGGGACGAATACATGGGCACAAATAAAAGTTCGCAGTCATATCTCAAATCTGCGGGCTCGACTTTCGGCGCCACGGAGATGAGACTTGTCAAATTTTGCAAGCCTGTTGAATTCTTCGGCGTACTGTGGCACTGTCATATTCCCTTGTTGAAGATGTGTAAATTCGTCTTCCTTCTCGCGACGGACGACTGGTGGCAGGTACTCCTCTTCGAAGGCTTTACGGAACACGGACCAAGAGAGTCTTGTCGTCTTCACTCAAGATAGCTTGTTTGTGCACATCCCACCAATCATGTGCATTTAAACGGAGCTGAGCGCAAGCAACTCTGTTCGTCTCATCCATGCGAAGCACTTCAAAGTGGTATTCTAGCTCAACCAGCCAATCTAACGCCACAGAGGGATCCTAAGTCCCTTTGAAGGTAGCATGTCACATCTTCTTAAACTCTGATATTTGAAGGATGGAACCCTTGTCGTCTGAGGGTAGAGGTTCCTGAGAGCCCTGAAGTCCCGCGGTCTCGGCTACAACTGGCACAGTCGCGGTGGCCACTGATACAGGATGGTTGTTGGCGACGAGCGTCGTCACAATCGTTTGCAGGGTATTAATCTGCTTCTGCTGTGCCTCAGCCTGAGTCCGCTGCGCCTGAAATTGAGCCTCAATCCGGGACTCGAATTGACTTTGACGTAATTTTGCCTATCTGTGTTGCGTTTTCATCAAGCGCTTCATCCGCTCGAACGAACCAACAGAGGGCGCAGCTGCTTGACTTCTCGAACTGTCTGAAGTGTCAGAAATGCTCCCTTGCACCTGCGCCACTACCTGCGCTTGTGCGTCCGGCTCTGAGGCCGTTCCTTTAAAGAAAAGTAACTTACATCAGTCTCAAAATATATTATAGACTCACTGTATGGAACGCATCTCATTTTGGCCAAGAGAATTCAAGAGTTCAACTAGGAGGGACATGGTCGTTTCAAGAAAACTCTTTTGACACGAAGGTCAAAGGATCTGAAGCCATGCTCTGATACCAATATGTCACGTCCCTATTTACGCTAATTCGATAATCGTCCCCCGGACGTGATACCGTGCGAGCGTTAGGCACGTCCGCACAAGGCCTAGACATAATGATATACTTTAGAAACATATGCAACAGAGTACACAAATGAAATATTACACATTGGAATGAAGAAAAGTTTTCTTAATTGATAATGAACATCTTGTTACGAACTCTTGACTCAAAAGTAAAAAGGGTACTGCACGGGCTTACAACGTAGACGCAAAATGAGATAACCGATCCATATATTACATCATTTACTAAAATTTAAAAGGCAAACCACCTTGGGTGCGTGTTTGCATCATCGCCTTGGAGCTTCAAAAGGGTATGTGCGAGCTCCTTGAGAATATGTACTTGCGCTCCAAAAAGTCGCGAATACGAACATGTCAGATCAGTGAAAGGTTGGGGGAAAGCTTCAGTTCCTCGCCGCGTCGCTCTGGCTCGGGGAACCTGCTGCAATGAGGGTCAGTACTTTGAAAAGTACCGGTGAGGACGAGCTAATCCAATACAGCAAATCGACACTGTATTCATGTGAACATGCAACATTATTATTATGCGATCTTTCTATCTTGCCTTAGTTCAATTTTACAACATGCGATAGAATGAAATGACATAACAAAATATGCTACCGTTTGGTGACTTTTATCTGTACCATCTGAATCACCTGTACACAACTTACCATGACCTTCCCTGCCACGAAGACATAGTTAGTTTGCACAGTTTAAATATACATAGCGTGTCACTAGTCGGACGAGGGATGGGTCGGCTGCCCTTCCGCTTCGGGTAGCTAGCCCTTGGCGGACGCACGGACCCATCCAATGCTAGGACTACACTAGCAAATGTTCTACCCAGGCCGAAGCGGTCCCAGTGCCCCGACGACTGTTTGTAGAACTACATCTCTTCTGCACAAGTTGTCCTTGACCACGCATCGTCTAAAACTAAGTTATCAAACGAAATATGCTAGACAACATAAGGAACTTAACTTCATGGCATACTCTGATAGTATAGTCTACTTCTCAAGTGATCACATTCAAAATATGTACTACTCATTGCACAGTTATAGATAAGTAAGTTCTAGCTACAATTAAAGCATAAATATGTACATGCCAAGCGGACAAGCACGCAATAAGATATTCGTTTAGAGATTTCTATGTTATAAGCATCAGTGTTCCATGTCTACTTATTATCTTGACTCAATTTTATTATTATGGCATCGTTGATCGGAACGCACAAATGCGTCAGATTATTAAGAATGAAGAAGACTTGGAAGAATGACGCTAATCGAAAGTAAGACCACTCACAAGTTGGAGAATCGAGGAAGAGAAATGAGAGATCTTCAAGACTCCGCTTGCGCGTCGCCTACACGATCATCTGCACGCACCAACAGATGATCAATATCTCCTGCCTCGGTTTTCCAGAGTTTGATACGAAATGCGAAGTTCAAGGAACGAAGACAACGAAATCCATTGAAACCGTTCAAGAAAACGCAAGTTACAAAACCAACAAGAAAGCAACTAAGCGACATCGAAAACGAGCGAAGAAACCATCGCAACGGAAAGGCCTCTTGCGACTCTGCCTCCAAGTCCTTCCTTGAGGCACGATCCGCTGAATGTGAGACTTGATTCCGAAGAAACCAATCCATAACGAGGATAGTATCTTGATTCATCAAGTATTTCTTAGCCGCGCTCCCTGAAAAGGGGGAATGAGACACTACACGTATCGGATCGGTATCGGCCGATACTACAAACTATCCTTCCATATGTATAATATGGTCAACACCTCAATATTTATAACCATTTAGATGACTATATACGCTAGTATGTTCCTCTACGTAAATATCTCATGCTGAATTTTCTCTTATTCCATATTATTTAACATGGCCAAAACTCAAAAGGATGGGTAGATACAATTTTATATGCTCTTCAGGTGTAATTATTGGCAAAGTTCATGTCTAGTTCACACATGACGGAGCTAATAATTATCTCTGCAACATTATATTGGAATCAACCAGCATCTTAGTAAAGCTGCTGGTTAGGCCACCAAGTTAAGATTGCCAACCTTCACATTGCCTAGGTCCTTGGCAGATGGTGTAGGTAGTAGGAAGCCTAGGGCCATAGCTGCCACTTAAAATGAATGATACACCCCAGAAGGTTTTTCATATGCTCTAGCTACTTATTATTTGGCACTTGACCCAACATCAACCCTTTATATGCAATGGTATATTCCATTAGAAAGTAACTGTTGCCTTGAGTGTTATAATCTTCTGGAAGATCAACTATAGTGTTATTATCTGTGAAGCCATATAACTAGGAACCAAGATACTGGAATTAGCTAGATGTTTTGTTTGGCAGGTTAAATGTAAAGCATCTTGATTATAGTCAACAGTTCTAGTCCAATATCAGTGTAGAAAGCATTGTTTTCATTGTAACTGTAGTTCGAATCAGTGTTTATAACATTTTGTTATGTCGTTTCATCTTTTAGATATCAATCTGAATAGTGACTCTTTAGATATACATACGATGATTTCCATTTACTTATTTCCCTTTTTTAATTCCTATTGCCTTTATATTTCTTTCCTATTTTTCATTTTTATTTATAAAAATGCTCTATTAAAAACTTGTCATCCACCTAGGCACTACCTTGTTCCTCTAGAACCATGTTCTTGATAACACACAACCTTTAACCTTCACTCAGCCAAGAGACCCTTAAAAGTCAGAGAAATAACTATTGACACACAAACTGGACTTCTAATTTCAAAGAACACTCATCTCTTCTTTTAAAGCCGATTGAGAATCATGGAATTAAAATTTAGCTTGCATTGTTTGGTTATACAAGTCATTCTCCTTTTTTTGTGGGCCCCTCAAGATAAGAGTCCATATTTATTACGTTACATGATTGATTTCCACACATTATGTGAGAGAATTCTAAATAATTGATCATTTTCGTTTAAATGATCAATAATGAGTCTGACCTTCATGCCGCTTAGTTGAAGATCTGAGGTCCTCTATCAATTATCTAAGATTTGCAAATATCATATTTATCTAACCTTTCGATGAACTTAATTCTAGTTTACACCACATTAGGAAGTATTATGTTCCTTAAAGTTTAATCATAATCTTTGCAATGATTCTGCAGATTTGGTAACATGTACCACAATCTTCAGTCTCGGTTGACTAAAACCCTTCTTCATGCTTTTCTGGATCCATCTAAAGCGATGACGCAACACTATGGGGCAATCCAAGGGCTTTCGGCATTAGGGCCAAGTGTGGTATTCCCTGTTTCAGAGTTTATGCCACATTGTTATTTCCATTTCAACATCTAATGCATTTATGATGTATTAACCTGCTAGGTACGTCTTTTAATTCTGCCTAACCTGGAGTCATATCTACAACTTCTAGAGCCTGAGATGACACTAGAGAAGCAAAAGAATGAGGTAAAGAGAAAAGAGGCTTGGCGCGTCTATGGTGCCTTATTGGTACGTCTTCATGAAGCTTAATTTGTTCTAAGTTATTAATTACATGGCATACTTTGTAAATCTACTCTTCTACATGGCATACTTTGTAAATCTACTCTTCGCATTTTCTAATATTACCACCGGAATGCACATCCCAGTGTGCTGCAGGCAAATGTTTGTATGATATGCTCAAGTTATTCCCTGGTTTGCTCTCTCCACCTACACGGCCCATTTGGAGAAATAATGGACGACTTGTGACTACTATGCCAAGTAAGACTGCCTCAGCATTATTTGATCGTTAGCAGATCATATGTTAAAATTCAGTTAACCTTTTCAACAGTGTCTTCCCCTTTTAATTTGCATTCTCTGAGCTATGTCCTAGGAAGCAAGGGCCACAAAAGGCAGTGCCATGTATATCTCATAGTTTCCTTGTAGCTTTGCATATTCTTTTGCCCATGCAACATAGAAATGTGGCATGCAGGTGCTTATATAGAAATCACATTTAAAATAAATGTTAATTTCTTTAATCATTCGATGCTTGGAATGTTAGATTATCGAAACTGATTCAGGAAACTACTATAGTTTGTTTTGATAAACAAGGTATGAAGTAACTTGGGTAGGGTATGGCAAGTTGTTCAGCTGTGCAATAAACTAGGAGTTTTAATAATTGACAATCACGAGAATAAGTGAGGAATGAGGATATGTCACATGTTTACTTAATCTTGGATTATTTTTGGACAGTCTTTGCAAAAGCAATTGGTTAATTGTAAAGAATATAAAAATTGCATGAATAGTCATTTTCATGCCCTACTTTATCAACATCATGGAGAATGGAACTGAACTAACAGGAGAAGCATTATCTCTGGGTGAATATATGAATGCATTTACTTTCACTATAGATAGTGTCTATATCATTTTGGATAATTCGTCTGGTTAGGTATCAGTATAGTTTATTATCCTAGTTAACTTGTGATTGTGTGGTCATTTGGTCTTGTTTGATTCTTTGTTACTTATGGAAGGAGGACTAGGTCAGACTCATTGAGCATTCGAATTCATTTGGAGATCGAGTCTTGAGATATTTGGTCACTTTGTAGGGGTTTGGTTCATCATGGTTGATTGGGTTTATCAGTTGGTTTGTTTTAGGATTCATCTTATTAGTTGGTTTGTTGTAGGACTTATCTTTTAGTTTTTGAGTATAATCTCAGTTCATGTTATTGTGATTTGATCCATTAGGTTTCCATATAAGTCATCCTGCGTCATTGAGGATGTGTAGAAAATTTAATCCAAAGTCTAACTAGACCAAACTTCTCTAGGTTGAGTCTATATTTGGAAAATCTATGCTTGCCTTTTTGGGGAGAAGTATTAGTTTGAATTGGATTCTTTTCTCTTTCATCGTTCAGACTGTTTTATATATTTATTGGGCCTGCTATGATATGAGTTTATGAATACATTAGTGCAGCACAACAACATTAGTAGCTATGTTGCATGGACATGGAGTACGGTGTCTGTATGATGAATGGAACCAATTCATACCTATATTAGCATATGCTTATTTGGCTAATCAGGTGTGTTTCAACACTAACTTATGTTTAACTTGAGAAAGAAAACAAGTTCATTATGACCAAGTATACGTGCATAAATATATTCCTAGTTTCACCGGGAGGTTGCAATCCTTGAACCTAAATTCTTAATACTTTTTTGATATATAAACTTCCAGAGAAAAACAAACAACCTGAACAAGGTCTGGACATCTGTGGAGGTCAATCAGCGGGAGAAATGATGAAGAGGAGGAATAAGGGAGAGGCGGATTGTTATTGGAAAAGATGGAAGAATATTAATATCGATTTATGTAAGATATTAGAAGATCATGGTAAATCTTCTGTGTAGTTGTTAAACATACCTCTTATATCTAATCTAAATCTTAAAGTAGGGATGCAAATGGAGTCGGGCCTGGTGGAGTTCCGACCTGCCAGACTTGACTTAGAGCCGATTTGGAGGCAAACTTAGTGGAGACGGAGGCAGATGTGGGGGCAAGTGTCAACCTCCTAGTCGTAGTTGGAGTTGGCGGCAAAGCCGTATTCGACTTTGACCGACTTTGACTCTGCCTTCGACTCCAACTCCGCCTATCCGTCCGTCTTCTATATGTATCACCTATAATTTCACTACTTGATTTTGGTCAACTAATGTATGTGTGAACAATCTCCTTTGCAATTTTCCATTAGTTGAACAAACTAGATATAGTTACGTGTTTAGTTGGAGGTGGTCTTAGTTGGAGGTGGTGGAGATGGAGTGGAGTTGGAAGCGGATGTGGAGGTGGAGGTGGAGGTGGGTACATGGACCTCCATTTGGAGGTGTAGGCAATATTTCTTCTCCGAATCGGAGTAGGAGGCAGATATATGCCACATATTTTTGGTGGAGGCGGAGGTGGAGTGTTCTATCTCCAACCTGAAACCGACCTGCTTACATCCAATCTTTTAAGGCAAATCATGTGGTTGTCAAATCGAGGTAACCTGCTTACATCCCTAATCTTAAGGCAGATCATGTGGTTGTCAAATCGAGGGAATCCTACTGATAGCAGCCCATACCAACTCATATATTCTGCCAGGTTACTTTTGCAGTTTTTTCTTTTTAACTAATACATGTATGGGTGTCTTTAATGCCTTTGAACATGTTATGTCACATGTCTGTGATTATCCATATAAACATTTCATTTTAATCTTTTGTCAAGATAATAAACGCAAGGCAATCAACAACCACAAGATGCACCAGCCACCTCTCAAGAAGCTTGCAGTCGATGGCTCGGTTAATTCATTGTCGTCCATCCCCATGGCAACAGATGGTTTTCCCTCGGCGTCTAACGAGTCTGGAGTTGGGCCATCGACTTCTTCAGGTCAAGTTTCAAATGAAAGCACTTCAACTGGAAGCAGAAGAGAGAAGGGCAACGGTGGCAGAGCACAGAAGAAACATATTGCTCTTGCCCAAGCTTGGAAGGAGGATGTAGATGCTGGGCGCTTGTTGGCATCGTTGTTTGAGTTATTCGGAGAAGGCATACTCTCATTCATCCAGCCAGTAGAGATGTCTCACTTCATATGAGTGTACATGAAACTTTGTCACGATGGTTTACTAGGATAAAGGCTCTGTTGGTTAACTTTACCTAGGTGTAATTTGTAAATTTAATTTTAAAAGTAGTATTTGCAATTATAATGTAAACTAGCATAAGTATGCTAACTTAGCTTTTACGAGAGGCGGCCTGGAGCACAATTGCATGTTAGGACTGGAGAGAGTATATTCATGGGAGCAACTTAATTCAGGAAGTATTCAGTTGGATTCCTCCATGTTATTGTATCGTGCCGATATTCTTCTATTTTTGAAATTGTTATATCATCATAGAAATGTTGTGTTTTCACACTTCGATTTTTTTTTTTTTTTTTTTGGATTCAGAGCATTTTTGGGAGTCATTCCTCTCTTTGGATTGGAGGGAGAGAATGGGAAGAGGAAGGCCCCCAGGTGGTGACGTCATGGTGGTCCTCCACTGGGGTGGCAGGGGGTGATGAAGAGAGGAACTGGTTATGTAACTTTTGGCTAGAGTATGTGTCCCTCGTTTGTTTGGCAGTAAGGAAAAGAAAGGAAATCAATTTTTTATTCTTTTTTTAGCTTCTAAAAGTTGTAATTTTTGCCGAATTTTTTTTTACATAAAATAATTGGAAAGAAAATTGAACTCTTAGATGTTGGAAAGTAAATCCTTGGATGGATGTGAGGAATCATTTTTTCTTCTTTTTTTTCCTTGTTTGAGAATTTTTTTCTTCTTTATTTCCATTCATATTGCAAACACGGAAAAGAGAATGACTTTTTTTTTTTTGAAGATTTCGCAAACGAAACATGGCCTTGTATCTGGGCGTAACCAAACTAAAAAAAAAATGTGATACTAAAACAAGAAAAAAAACATATCAGTGACTTATCCCATGTAACCATGTTCTAGTATCCGTGATTTCCTTTATCATACTTGTCTGAAGCAAAGTTAGCTTTGATTTGAAGTCGTACATTTATGAATCTTAATTTAGAATCGGTATCTTTGGATCTAACTTGAAAAGGACCAAAAGTTTCTCCAGAACCATAATATAGATTAGCAGAAATTAAGTGTCAGCAAAGACCAATATACATAACAAATGGATGTTGGATTCAATAGACATTACAAAGGTAGCAAGGAGTCCGCCTAGTGTTCCGGCGACTGCATGGGTGTGAAAGACGACGCCTAATGTATCCTCGACCTGTAGCTGGAGTCTAGGAGTGAGGCGTTCGGTTTATTCGATTTCAACAGAATCGAAATAGTCAAAACCGAATAGGCCGAAATTCTAAAGATCCAAAACCGAAACCGAACGGAACCGAATAACGACTCGGTTTGTTCGGTTGAAATGTTTATATTGTTCAATGGGTAGGGTCCAAAGATGGAGTCGTGGTTAAATTATATTAAAAATTGTAATTTTTATACATATTTATTGTATTTCGTCAAAATTTGGACCAGTTAAAATATCAAAGTTTGACTTCAAAACATAATCACAAACTATGTATATAATTGAGAGTATTTATATAATTGCATGTCTTATTCGGTTTTCGTTTTCGGACTGAAACTGAAACCAAAACCGAATATAAAATTTTAGTATTTTTGTAATCGAACCGAATTTTGTTCAAACCAAACTGAATCTCTTATTCGGTTCGGTTTGATTGTATTTAGTCCAAAACCGAATAATGCTCACCCCTAATGCAAATGCAGACGAGACTAGTCATCACTCCCTTGACATGTGGATTATGTTGTTCCGGGGAAAGTCTTGCCGGTCGTGCATTATTCTTGGACCCACCTGAGAAGTAGATCATATATAGAGATGCATATTGAAGGTTCATACTTCAAAACTTATTGACACACAACACTGCACAACACAGAACAACGGTTGGTTACTCGGTGTCACTTAATGTTGTGGTTTCAATTTGCAATCTAGAAAATATTTTCATATAACAATTCCAAATGTGTATTTCAATAGACAATTTCTAAAGGCACTACGTTTTTTAGTTAGGGCGGTCCAATTTTTTTTCCAATATATTTACAAGTTTGCTATTCAATTTCATTACTTGAGGGTAGTCCAAAATTTGATATAAAAGTCAATGAGTTTTTATTTCGCATTCTTCTCCCTTCTCCCTATGCTCTCTCTCTCTCTTCTTTCAAAACATAATTTCTCTCAATTCTTAAAACCCTAAACCCTAAAGTGTAGATTGGTGGTCCAAATCCTAGTCCCACTACAAAAAAAGTTACAATATTCAAACGTTATTTGGTATGTCATCGATAAACTATGATGATTAGGTTTTTCAAACATTAGGTCCATATATAAATATTGAATTATATGTGTTTAATGTAAAAAAATGCGTCTCGGAGAAATCAGATCATCTAATACACTAAATTTTCTTTCCGCTACGCTCGAAGACCTTCTCGGTCCTTCCGAAGCACTCTTGGTAAATAATTTGATAAATTAATTTTGAATTTTTCCGTCGTAGGACTGTGACAGTCCTATAAATAAGTAGGACTGTCAACAAACTGACAGTTCAATTTTTAATTTGGACTGTCAGTAAATGTTACAGTCCTTAGTAACAATAGGACTGTCACATGTCCTGTAGTCCTAATTAAATTTAGGATTGTCAAAATTCTCTGCAGTCCTAATTTCCTGCAGTTATGCTTTTGTTCAATTTTATACACTTTTATTAATTTTAATTTCTATTGTAGGGGTTATCGTCTTCCGATATTGTAGTAGCATGGGTCTTTGATCGATGGAATGCTTGCTGTCAGCATCTGTTACTCGAAAAAAATGCAATTCAAAATGATGACAAATCTGGTTCGATGGCTGTTCTCCACTAACCACAAGGATATCGGTACTCTATATTTCATCTTCGGTGCCATTGCTGGAGTGGGGCGCCGAATGACTAATCAATAGGGGTCTGTCTCCTCTAATTGCCATTGATGTAGCCAATTTATTCTCGACCGATATTTGCTTTGAATCAGACGAACAAGCGTTACATTGGTGCAGAGAAGTTGGACGAAAAAATAATATAGTCATTGTGATCACAAGATCGGCCCGAAACTGGCCGGGACGCACAACTATAGAGCTTGGATGTGAAAGTGGTGGTTTGTTCAGGTCTCATGGAAAAAAAAATATAGTTCCCCAAAGAAAAGTTCCAAAGATAAGCGATGGTACGAGGAAATGCGGTTGTCCATTCAAGATCTCTCTTGTAAACATAGAAGATGTGAAGTGGATAGTACAAGTGAAGAATGGAATCCACAATCATGTTATTGCCGAAACACTTACGGGTCATCCCTATGTCGGACGGTTGTACAATGGTGAGCGGAAGATAGTTGAAGATTTATCCGCTTCAGGAGTTGCACTCAGGCAAATTTATTTCGTCATACGGCACGAAGACGAGAATAACAAGTCAACAATGAAGTCAATCTACAACGCAATATCGAATTCAAACTCCAATAGTAAGAAAACAAGAATGTCGATGCAAAAAGTGTTGAAGTTGCTTGCTGAGAATCATTATGTGGAGCACCATAAAAGACATCCACAGAGTAATTAAGTCCTTTCACTGTTTTGGGCTCATCCCGGTTGCACACATTTGGCTAGGTCCTTCGCTGACGTATTGGTTCTTGATTGTACATATAAGACAAATAAGTTCAAGATGCCTCTCTTTCATGTTGTTGGCTTCACCTCTACGGAAAAAATATTTTCAGTTGCTTTTTGCTTCATGAAGAGTGAGAAACTTGAGGACTACACATGGGCGTTGGAAAAACTAAAAATACTTTACATTGGACACAGAGAGTCGTCTGTTTTTATTACTAACAGAGAATATGCCCTAATTAATGTTATAACGATCGTCTTTCCTCATGCGGAAACACTACTATGCACTTGGCATATCAATCGGAATACCAATCACAATGTAAGTTGAAGTTCGAAAATGTGGACGATAAAATTGACATAGACCGTTTCGAGGAATTCTATAGTGATTGAAATCATGTATGGCGAGCCAGTACGAAAGACAGTTACGATGCGACATGGTACTCGTTCAAAGAAAAGTGGGAGACGAGGGAGCCGAAATGCATTTCTTATATTAAAGATACATAGCTAGAACCGCATAAAGAACACTTTGTCTTAGCATGGACGAATAAGGTGAAGCATTATGGCACAGTGACCACCAACCGGGTTGAAGCATCACACGCAAAATTAAAGCAACATCTAAGGTCATCGGTCGACAATTTTGTTTCTGTTTGGCAAGCTATCAATTTAATGCTAGATCAGATGGTGAACGAGATTAAGGCATCATTTGAGATGAGCCTGAATATTTGCAAAGCATGAATATAGAAATGAACCCCTCTTGGATGCTTTAATGCATGCAATATCTCACAAGGCATTGAACTTACTATTTGAGGAGATAGGTAGGTCAAACTTTGTGGGCTTTGATCCCCAAGTTTGCGGCTGTTTACATCGATATATGATGGGCCTCCCTTGTGCACATGATATTAACGAATATCGTCGTTAGTCTAGACCTATTCTGCTAGATGTTGTTGATCAACGTTGGAGGCAGTTGTCGATAATGCCTGTGGTGAAGAGTGACAATGATTTTTTTTTTTGCCACAAGTGAAACTCCTTCACGCAAGGTGGTGTGCCTCACTGGGAGCGGAGTGGGAGTTCATTAAGCTTAAAATCCAAAAAATTGCTAACCACGTAACTACTACAATGCACGAGCCATCCGTTATTTCCAATCCTAAGGGAAGACCTTAAACAAGATTGAGTAGTTCACAGAAAAAAAATGATGGAGTCAACTAAGAGAGATCCATCGTTCTTTGAGCATGTTGAACGAAGTTTAGAGCAAGCTCAATCTACAAAAAGGAAGAGTAAGCTAATTGTTCGAAGAAAAAAACAGAAAACGAACATACCAAACGAATGCTTGGGTGTGTATATTAAAGGCTTCCTACCTGAGATACGCTGTTACATTTGGTCCACTGTTGATGTTCCGAAGGATGGTCATTGTGGATTTCATGTGCTTGCAAGACATATTGGTTATTCCGAGAAAGAAGGATGGAGACAGGTTCGGGTAGAGTTGTACGAGGAGTTGGAGTCTCGTCTTTCATTCTACACCGGCATGTTAAGCGAAGAATATGTTGGAGATTATTGACAAGCATTCCTTGCATCGATACCATTGTCGGAGAAGACCACTACCTGTCCAACCTGACCGTCACATATTTATTTGCTAATAGGTATAAGATACCTATTGTACTTATTTCAATAAATATTAACAATACATTCTTTCCGATGTGCGCTCCACCAGCTGAGCACAGACTATGTAACCTATGTACTATAGGACATATCGGAAACCACTTTGTCATACCAAAGTTGATCGGTCATTCTCCTATTCCTCCACCCTCAACAATTTGGTATAAACATGCACTGGACGTAGCGATCGCTTGGACGACACCTTTTATGGAGAAAATAAATCTCTATAATAAGTTGTTGAAGATGGAGAAGCCCAGAGACATATCCGTTGGCCACTTCGATGTTCAAATCGACTAATACGGGTGGGCTATTTACATTTTGCACTTTTGTATCATTTTATATAATTTTGTCACCTAGTTGGTTCATGTATAATTTTGTACAATGTTGAACCGCTTTTGTATAATGATGAATCACTTTTGTATACAGTGAAAAGGTCAAATAAAAAATCTATAGTATTTATTGTATCAGTAAAAAATCTATAGTTTTTAGTGTATCATTGAAACTCTCTGTCATTACAATTTTATACCCATGTCCTTTAGGACTGTTAACAAGTTGACAGTCCTATATGATTCTAGGACTGTCAACTACTTGACAGTCCTAGTATCATGTAGGACTGTCAACTTGACAGTCCAAATTGAAACTGAAAAAATACAGAAAATTTTAATTAGGACTGTCAAGTCGTTGACAATCCTAATTGAATTTTTTTGTATTTTTAAAGTTTCAATTTGGACTGTCAAGTTGACAGTCTTACATGATACTAGGACTGTCAACTACTTGATAGTCCCAGGACAGTCAAATACTTGACGGTCCTAGCATCATATAGGACTGCCAACTTGTTGACAGTCCTAAAGGGGTATATACAGAGTTTCAATTAGAACTGTCAACAAGTTGCCAGTCATAATTGAAACTCTCTGTATTTTCCAAGTTTCAATTTGGACTGTCAAGTTGACAGACCTACATGATACTAGGACTGTCAACTACTTGACAGTTCTAGCATCATATCGGAGTGTCAACTTGTTGACAGTCCTAAATGGGTATATACAGAGTTTCAATTAGGACTGTCAACAATTTGACAATTCTAATTGATGTTAGGACTGTCAACTACTTGACAGTCCTAATTGAAACTTTATGTATTTTACCAGTTTCATTTTGGAATGTCAAGTTGACAATCCTACATGATACTAGGACTGTCAATTTTGTTTTGGTCATTGGTTTTGAGTTTCGGCTCCCGAAAAGTCATTTTTATGGATTATTTTATGGTTTCATATTTCAAACCTCATAATTAATGAAATTTGATGCTCCAATGTAGTAGGAAATTTGATTTCAAGCAATTTTGACCTTTGAAACATTGAATTCCGAGTTAAAATGAGGTTTTTATACCCGAAACAAGTTTCGAGATTTTTTATGTCCCGACTGCTACGTCAATTCGAAAAATCCGACTATAATCCACGAAAATCCAACGAATTTTCTGAACTTTCACCAAAAAACTTGTTATTTCGTATTGGATAATCCGATGGTCATCCGCAAAAATTCGTCGGATAATCCAAATTAGACTGTTTTGGCTGAATTAGGTTGTTTGTCCTTTTTGCCTTTTTGTTTGTTGTTGCTATTTTCTTTGGCTGTTTTGATTCCTTAGCATAATATTATGATTTTATATAGTTTTGGAAAGTTATTTTTCCTATATGCTTGACATGAGTTTATGTTCTTCACAACACCGTGGAATGTCTGTTGTTGTTTAATCAATTGTATCTTGGCATTGGGCAATTGACTGTGAGTATTGCCCAATGTACCGTATGTTATGAGTTACAAGAACATTCGCCAGTGATAACTCGTAACCCATAGCTCGTCATATTAGGACGATTCTCGAGTATCCACGACTTGAGAATTGAAAAATGAATCATGTAGGATAATTTACTAGTAAACTCATATAGATCATTAGGAGGCGAGGATACTTTGCACTACTAGTGACTCATGTTGCTATGGGCCCCCAAAGTGGCAAGTACAATCCCGATGGGTGTGGTCCCCTGACTACTATAGTTAGAGTGCTGACGGCATTGTTGAGCATTTATATTTTGTGCCATATGTTGTGCAGGGTTGCGGCATAGTCAGTTATAAGTTTCATATATTTTACTGTATATGTTATCTGCTTGTGATATGCTATTTTGTCTTTACAAGTCGTCGCTCCCATGGCCACACGGGTATCTGCAGCGTAGGTGGTAGCGAAGATCCTCAAATTGTATATGTTAGTAACTAGGACTTGTGATAACCCTAGCTAGTTAATTTGTAGCAAGCCGTAGAAAATGATTGGACATGCTCTTTTGGTTGAGCGTTATTTATATGCACGTGCTCTATCTTATGTGTAGGTAAGTGGCCAGAGTCTAAGTTCTACTCGGGAAAAGATATGCAACCTCGGTCCTTGTTTGGTTTAATGGTTGTGGCTCCAATTTCGAGTAGTTCCTAAGCTCCCTTTGTCGCTCACCGACTTATCTTTCTCTATAGCTATTTGTTCAGCTTTTATTTAATTTTTTTTATTTCCGAGATGAGTGCATTAGTACCATAGTACGAGTCTCGATACGCTTCTATTTGTTGTCGTTGTTGCATGTTGTTTTTTACCTTAGGCTTCCTTGCGGTACTTACTATTTGGGGTCTGACCCACTGGTTTTGTTTAGCTAGATTTATCGTTGGATTTTGAGGATTCTTCCTATCTTTCGTTGGATGACCCGCACCCGTAGTTCAGCGCTCCCGGCATGCGAGTGGGTTTCTTTTCCTTACCACTCGTTATCTAATTCATTTTGGTAGTGTTTGCTAGGGCCAGTGATAGCCCTTTTATTTTGAGACTTTTTCTTTGACTTCGGTCAATATGATGTATATATTAGACCATGGTTGGCATATTGATCATGTATATTTGTACTTTACTAGTGCAACATTTTGTATTCACTAGCTTTATGATAATATATGATATGTATTTTGGGATGCCTCTTTACTTTCATGTATGATATACTCTTATTACTTATTGTTGCTGGATTGAGATAATAAGATTTTTCGGCCTTATGATTGACGTCATAGCATGTTAGAGTTCTTCCACTTGTCTCTTAGACAGCCGTGACCGTATCTCGAGATACGTATGTACTCTGATATACGTAGCTAGTTTTTTCTTCCCCCGTTCTCCATTATTTTGGTTCTTGGACGTGACGCCGGCCTAGTCAAAGCCCAATCAGAGGATCAGTTTAAGCCAGGCTTCGATCCGGTACCACCCCCTCGGGTCCTAACACCCTTAAAAAAGGAAATGTAACGGTAAGAGAGGAGGCGGGATGAGCACCCCCCCCCCCCCCCCAACCACTAACCGCGCCCCCACCTACCCACCCTATACCCCCGTTAATGACTTTTTTGGGGGGGGATTTTGTCAAATTTCTCCCAACAGTCATATTATTCTCTTGGAGAATATTTTTACCAAAATACTCACATAATTTAACTGTTTATTAACATTATTTAGGATATTTTTTGTCATAAATAGGGATTAATTTATCCAAATTTATCGCAATAAATTTCTTCCCTCTTCTAATATTTTCAATCAATCTTGAGTTCTCTTCGGTGAAGTAGCTGCTTTCTGGAGACTGAAGTCCTAAAAAATAACACAAGAGTTAGAAGAATCAGAATTTGGAGGCTTCACCTTAATCGACCACCACAAAGTTTCAACAATTCTGCGTCCGACTTCGGAGAAAATTAAGTTGAGGTTTAAGTATTTCACTTTTATATTAAAAAAATAAGTAACTATTACTATTTTAAACATGTAAAAGAAAATTTTGTTTCTAAAAAAATATAGTATGTATCATAACGGTTTTCCGTTGAATTTGACAAAGGGAGAACTCGTTTGTTATTGCGATGTAGAGGAATTGAGTTACAACTCTTCCCCGGGTGTAGAACTAATATCGTACGGAAACTCTGAGGAAGTCTGTCGATATAGTCATGATTAGCACGCGATTACTTTGCTCTGTTGATGATCTAGGCCAAGCTTGTTTATGTAGCGACGAGAAGTAGCTCTCGTCGACAGGGTCATTGGACATTTGAGTAGGAAACTTCCGAAGAGAGAAAAGCTGTTGTTCTCCTCGACAGGGTCCAAACAAAGCATTCCAATCGATGATGGTCGAAATATTGCCTTGAATAACTGTTGTTTTCACTTTCCTAAGCATCGTCGGGACGAATTTCAACATTTACTGTTGTCTTAGCTCTTGCTTGACAACATTGGTCCAGCAGGATTTTCCATGACAAAACCCAGTGGTTCTACATAATAGAAGCAGCATTTGACCCTTATCATGGATTCCATACTGCGTCAGATATAGCAGTGGTATAGTGCCGTTAAAACCTGATTTTATTGTCTTATGGAAAATAGTTGCTCAGATATACGGATATACGATCACCAAGCAGTTCTTGGAAAAAATACAACAATGATTCAATTGTTCCAACTCTCAGAAATCACGACACAATCACAGTCAGACCCAAAATGTTTCGAGTACAAGCATATCCCATTGTTGGAAGGCAACACACTTTCGAGAAAAACCACCAAGAAAGTGGGCAGTAAAATGTACTCTATCCTCTCAACATTGAAGCTCAAAGATTGGATGGAGGCAGCCAAGAGGCACCAATAGCCCTGGACTTGCCAACCTCAAACCCGCCTCACAGTTTGCAATTTAAGGCACTGCCTTCATATAACTCACATGAAGTCGAAATCATCAGCGATATCATAATGCCCCCTGGTTGCTATATCATCATCTGGTTTATCTACAAGAAGCTGCTTCTTCTTTGCCCCTAAAGAACGCAAACATCAACACAAACACGGAGTCAGCACAGACTTTTCATGAGACGAGCTAATAGTTACTGCTAATTGTGCTAATCCCTGACCTTGCTTCTTCTTGCCAGCATTAGCTTCTTTCTCTGCTTTGATCTTTTCATTTGCGATTGCAGTAACCGAGGAAGCTATCTCTTTTGCATCTGCAGCTTTCAGCGAGGACATAGAGAGCCTCATAACAGCTTTAAGAAGACCGATATAATGAAAGCTTTTCTAGTGCGAGAAAAAGAAATTATCAGGTCAGTATCTGTACACCCAAGCTATTCTGGATAATGCAGTTCAAACATTAGCTTCAAAAGATATACGTACCTCGTAAGGACGAATCTTATGAGAAATCAGCTCTGCATACTCCATGAAATCACTCTCTGATTTGGGGATAAAATTTTCCAGACTCTTTTCATCGCCCTTTTTAGCAAATAATTCAGTAGTTGCCCTGTAATCAGCTTCCTCCACTAGTCTGCCAACAGAAATGCCACATTTCAGCGAGACAGATATTTGTGTGGGAAGTGTGCGCGTGTTGGAGGGTGGGGATTGGGGTGGTGTTCTAGCTATTAAAAGCTTATAGTACAGTTTCAAGCCCAAGGGAAGGAGAGCTTGAAGTGGAAAAGACATAAGAAAATATGACGTACTCGACCTTCGCCCCAGTTCTCTTTGTACTAGCACAACTCTAAACATGAAGCAACTCCTCTTCATGCAAGGTTAGCCTCATAAATCCCACATTTCTTTTCCACAATACAGTACCAAGATCCAACTAAGAGGCCCCAATACTATTTAAGTACACAGAATTTGGTCTCCACTAGGTATATGAGAAGTTTCAGATTTTCTTTTATTATATCAGTGAGTATAGAAAATAAATTAGAATGAAGCAGAAGAAAAACTCTATACACAATAATGAACAATATTGAAACAGTCGTGATGAAAAACTATGGTAATCAAAAGATTTTGATGAAAAACAACAAATAAAGATTGTTGACAATGGAGAACCATGTTCATAGAAATGAGTTTAGGACCTTTAATGAAGCTGGCAATGGACTCGAGTAAAGAAAATGCAAGCACAAAACAAATATGGATTGAAGTTTTAAAGAAGGATATATGTAGTGTAGACCAATAGATGCTCTGGTAAGAAAGGACAAGATAGTAGTTAAAGAAGCCACTAGGACTAGAGGTAGGCCGAAACGAATACAGATTGAAGTTTTAAACAATGATACGGTTTTTGTTAGTGTTACAGAGGACATGGTCCTTAACAGAACTTAATGGAAGAAGGATTTAAACAGCCAACCCCAAAAATGTGGGGTAGAGGTTTCGGTATTTTGTTGTTGAGAGAAACTCACCTGCAGGAACTTGACAGGGATATCAGAGTCAAATTTGAGATTTGGACGGATTAGGATAGACACAAAAGGGATGGAAATTGTGGGGGTATAGATGATATACTATTATTCATTTCCTCTTCCTTAATCTTATTAGATTATTATTAATATATATAACTTCAAACTATTCGGCTTGGACCAGGGTCCAAATTAAAAAAAAAATGACCTAGGTCGGGTCACTTCCGTTAAGGCATGCCGAGATGGCGTCTTAGTCAACGAGAGGAGAGATCCTATGAAATATCTAGATCGAGAGGCATGCACCTTTAATAATACGGCTGACATCTCCTTTGACTATTATCTTATCTCCTAACAGGTGCATCTATTAGAATGTTTTATATGTTCAAACTATCTACGATGATTTTCTCTCATCGTATCCTTAATTAGACACCTCCAACATCCTACAAATACACTCATCGCGTATCCTACCTTTCACGTATTGCCACCCATCCATCTTAGTGTTCCCATTTCAACTACGCTCATTATCAGGAACTGTTTTTACCTGTTTAATACGTTGATCAATAAAGGCATGGTTGGTCCCAAAAAAATCCTTCCAACTTGGACATTTATATATAGGAATGTAATTCCTTCTCGCTCCTTGGCTTAATGTGCAATGGAGATGCATGCAATTACCTGCAGCAAATGCATCTTGTTATAGACTATTTCCTATTATTCGGGAAGATGGAGGTTTATCCTTGGTTGCATGAGCTTAAACTGCATGATGAAATGGTAGATCATGTACCTACCTGCAAACTGGCCTTTATCGGTTTTATGCAAGGCCCATGCTTGCTAAGGGCTACCTTGGCTAGAAATTTGGCATAGCCATAGAGAGAGATGCCAGATAAATGGTAGACCACCGATCAACAACTTTTGTCTGTCCTTTTATGGAGCTTTCTTGCTCTAGGGTGGACCTCACCCTGGCCAGAGAAGGCTTGGATGGTGTTGTTCTTGATAATGATATATATAATTCCCAATATTTTAGGGCTTCAAATGCAAAAGGTCATATATCTAAGCTAATTGGGTTTGCATTTAGGATGTGTAAACTGTTCACCCCATCCAGAACAAATCTGACAAAATATCAAAAACAATATTCAGTTTGTCTTTGGTTTCTAGATCTGAATGTGATTTAAGTCGCATGTATATCATTCCCTCAACCTACACATGAAACAGAGGTAGCAGAACAAAAAAAAGGGAGTAGCACAATTTAATATGCATGGCACCGCAGCACCGCAGAGAATAGTCTAGGTTGCATAGACATGGATACAGACACGATAAGGATTTCGAATGCGGTATACACATGAAAACATATATATATATATATATATATATATATATATATATATATATATATATAAGCATATTTTGGTTAGTTGCTAGGTAATAAATGTTACTTTCTCACGTTCTCAATTATATATGACATGATCACAAATATGTCAGAATGACTTTCAATTATATCTTGGATCTCTATGGAGCCTAGACATGGGTGAGCCATATCCAACAGTGTCAAAGAAGTATTGTGCCATACGCGTCGGATGATGATACAGGCATAAATACGGACCTCTCAAGGAGTATCTGTTCAACATAGAAGGTAGTGCTTATGGGTAAGAAAGGTAGCAAATACAGGTCACTACTTCCTCTCCCTCTTATTCCCCTTTGTTTCTAGGTTGTCAGTTAAAAATATGTTATGTACTCATTACTGAAACTAAAATTATATGATGATGTGGCATAAGCAATGAGGAGTTTGGGAAACCATGCATAGTAAAATCATAGTTATCAGGTACACCTAAACCCCTATCAAACCGGTTCTGGATACGAGTGTTCTGGTTTGGGGTAGATTTTCGATCCGGATTGCTATGGCACTCAATCCGGATTACTTATAATACTCGATCTGGATCGCTAAATTGACAATCCAAATGAATTGCTAAAATCTCACTATAAATTTGTTTTTGCAAGAGATTCTTTCAATGCAAAAATAGTTAGAAAAAACTTAGATATTTCTTGTCACTATGGATTCTATAACTATGCATTTCTTATGAAATTTGATTGTACTTCAATACCATTGTTCTTTCTTTATTGCTTATGAGCCACCACTATCTTTTGCAAGTTGCCCGTGCAAATAAGAGAATGAGCTTACGATATTTTGAGATTTTTTGTTTGTTTGTAAAAGGTTCTAAGTTGTTTGTCAATTTCCTTAATGAAGTAATGAGTTTGAATTTTCCGATGTTCTATATAAGGTTTTCTTTCCATATAATGAGTTTGAATTTTCCTATGTTCTATATAAGGTTTTCTTTCCATATATGACACAATTATCTAGTCAAATTTGAACAAGTAACTAGTATTGTCCCAATTAGAATTGTAAAACGTACTACAAACCGAATTGGCAAACAAACTCACCCTACCCCCCCCCCCCCCTTCCTATTTACCAAAAACAAAGACAAGTAGCTTCTCCCGTTCCTGAACCCATACCATGACATCGGACGTACCGCCTTCCACGTAACTATTGAGTTAATATATAAAATGTGGATGTTTTTAGTTATCCAGTTTTCTACATGATGAAATGGAAACTAGAGTTAAAAGTGTCGTATAGATTGTTCAATCCTACAATTTTCCATATTATGATTGTCCAATAGTAAACATCTTAAATGTGAAAGTACAAGTTTCCTAGTTTCCACTAGCTCTCAGCCAATTGTGGAACACAACCTTAGTGTCAGATTCATGACCGATACATCATATGCGAACGGAAGTATATATGCTTACTCACGGGTTGAACCTCTAGGAACTGCTGAGAAAGTTTATTTTCAGCAGAAATTTTAATTTTCAATTTACCTTTGTTGGCGAAGCTTTTCCGCAACAGGATCTGCAAGGACTTCATCTGCGACCTTTGCTTCAACTGTTTCAGGCTGCTTTAATTTCTTTGCAGCTTCTTTAGCACTAGACTTCTGTGTTGTCTTTTCTGCCGGAGGCTCCTTTTTCGGTGCCTGTATCAAAGATAAACACATTTCAGCACTTTGTGAAATATCAACAGTCCAATCATATGTTCTTGTCAAACCACTAAATGTAACTAATTCTAGTGCTCAAATGAAGTGCTTCTTTTTACTAATATGAAGGTAGTGAAGTATTCTTGAGCTAAACCAGAACTTCAGAAAAGCAACATATCCATGAAAACCTAGACATGAAAGATCCACTACCTGAAGACATGGATTCACCATGGAGCACAAGCAATGAATGCAAAAACGAAGGTCCTTGCATAATAATTGAATGAAATTTAACGGTATTTGGAAGAAGAAAAAAATAACAAGTACAAGATGAGATCTTTGACCCTTTAATACTGTAAATAATTAGGAATAAAGAGGGTGATGTCTACTACGTTGGTGAAAAGTTAGCTTATCATACAGTAGATAGAGAAGTCTGAACTATTGCTTGCATAACAGCAGTGGATGCTCCAAAATTGGTGTGAAATCATTGTTGTGTCACCAACATGGGTCACTCCAAAATACAGTACGACATGCTAAAATTAGCCTTGTCCATGTCTTTGTGCCCAGACTGTGTTGAGTTGTACTGACTACCCATGCTTACCCCACTCATAGTGCATACAAGGGAAAGTAGTGTACCTCTTTCTCATACCTGTACTGCATATGTAACTATATAGCAGTTGGTTGAGGCTTCAGTGTATTGTCAAAGAGGGTTTGGTTCGATTTCTCTGAAAAGCAATTTTTTTTAAAAAAAAAGGAACACTTAAGGGCAGGCAGATCAGGTTCACATGCAGACAAGACAAACAGGCCATGCTGACAGGCGGGTAAGCGGGCAGGTCAAATTGGCATGAGGGCAGCACGAGTGGGCCACGTTGGCCCATGCAGGAAGCTCCAAGGAGCTAAGCAAGGTTTAAAATATCGGTATCGGACCATTCCTATCAGTATTGGGATCGGTGGTATCGGTAGTATCGACGGTTTTGGATCGGAGTATCGGATTTTTTAGTATCGAAAAACAAATAATTATTAGTAAATTATTAACATTTTAGAAAATATAATTTATACATTTTTGGATAATTTTAAGTATTTTCAGTGTTGTTTCTTAGTATTTTTGAAATTGAATGAAATAGTAGTCACCCTTGTCGATTGATTTACATGCAATAGATAAAATTCTCTTTTATATGCTTTTACAACCTTATTATGTTTTTACACCCTTGCTAATTGGCATTTTTCATTCAATTTTTTTCGCCGAATTGACCGGAAAAGAGATCTGTAATGTCGGTATCGGTTGGTATCGGGTATCGGTTGGTATCGGGTATCGGTTGGTATCGGATCGGAACATGCAAAAATGTATCGGTATCGGCCGTATCGGATCGGGATCGGCCGATACTGTAAACTATGGAGCTAAGTAAATTCTCCAAAACTCACGGAAACTTCTACAAGCGTTGAAAGGTCTTCCAAATGGATTTTCCAGATAAACCACACCAAAGACTCAAAAAGTGATGCCAAACTAGACACCTGAATCCACCTTTATATTAGTTGCCGGAAATTTTGCTAAGAACTACTCTCCAAGTCACAAGGATATCAGTCCATCTCCTTGAACACTAAAAAGTAAAAACCACTTTCATCTTAGTAACTGGGATTTCTACATTCAGTGCGTTCATGTATTCTAGTTGATATTAGTTATTCACTACAACAATTTAGATGATTTCATTGTTCAAAAGGTAGAGTAATTACTTAGCATGACCCATGTACTCAGTGCACCGAAATGTAACAATTGACCCTATTATTCCTAAACGAGCCATGAAGGGTATAACGAACATACCTCGTCTCCACATTGGATCAAGAACAGGGTCAGAGGATCAAAAACTGCTAATTCGTATTTGAAGTCATGAATCGCGTTAAAAACCAAATTCAAGCAGGAATAGTTGTGAATAAACGGGATCAAGCAAAAGCTATACTTCAAAGACCAAACTTATTCTCCTTGTATCAAACTTATGTTTCTATCTGTAATTTTTGGTGAGGAAAATAATGCAACTTTGCAATGGATGTTTGGCAGAGGCTTGGAGCTATAACATACCATATTCTCAAAGGTTTTCCTGTTGACAGGATAATTCTGCCAGACTTATAACATAGAAGCCCCGAACGAAATTCGAATTAGGCTTTCGTTATCAATTAGGCCGAGCAAATCTGTAATTAGATAGGGATGAACTATTAGGTTGAAACAAATCTGTAGTTAAGCCATGTCAAACCAGACAGTTGAATGTCATACGTAGTAAAAGGCGCGCCTTGCAGCACAGTAGCTGCGTCTCACACCTCACTAGGGTAGGCACCTTTCACCGGACGCACCCAAGGTGCGCCTTTCAGTAAGGCACAACCAAGAAAAGGGACGTCTAGGCGCACCTTATGGTTTTTATTTTTTATTTCTAGTTTTTATATACAAAAACTTTGAGGGCATGGCTTACCTCATACAAGTGGGAGGGAGGTAGCCCTTTCCACGGTTGCCCAAGTTGGTTACAGTTGAACTGAAAAAACTAAATTTTACTAAAAACGTGGTAGAAAAAATACAAACTCTTGTTAGTTTTGTTAACTGATAGTGATATTACTGCTCTACTAGTTCAATTGGTTATGTTTTACCATGTTTATTTTAGTTTTAATATGTTATTTGGTTTTATTTCTTACGTTAGTAATTTATTTATTTATGTTTTTTTTTGTCTATCGCTTCGCTCAAACGTGCACCTTTGGTGCGCCTTGCGTCTCGGACGATATGGATCCTTTATGCCTCGAGTGCGCCTTGCGCCTTTGATTACCTTGCATACGCCCATAATTCCGCTGAGTCGATCAAGGAACTGACCTAAATAAATACAGTAACCAGAACATTTTCACCAACAACTCCAAAAGACAATTCTTACCTGAAAAGGTGGGGCATAAGAAAGGATTTCGGCCCTCTCAGGAGGGGGCGGTCTCTGATTAACTTACCAAACAGAGATCAGAGTAACATTTCACTACCGAACTTCCAAAACACGAGCTACCACTACATGCTAGAAACATGAGGTTATCCTTGATAAAAAGTCATCCAGAACGATGCACCACTGAGGATGCCTTTTTGGACAGGATCATCTCAAGATCTTCAGACGACAGGACCAATAACAAAGTGCTCCACCCCGATCACAAAGCTGGATAGACAGGATGAGTTCAACCTTGGTTTGGCTATTATGAGGTACTCCTAAGACTACCAACAGCAAACAAAATTGAGCCACTTGTTGCATTAGGCAGAGGAGAAAGTTATCAGTTGACTGTTGTGTTCAATCAAGGGGTATTTAGACTTTGGGTCTCATATAAGTTCCGTAATTAGTGTTTGGGTCTCCATATATACATAATTAGTATTGGGTCTCAAAAGTGTCACCAAAAATAATTAGCGACACTTTTGGTGACAATTTTAAGACATTAGTGACACTTTTGAGACCCAAACACTAAATATGTATATACGGAAACCCAAACACTAATTATGGAACTTATATGAGACCCAAAGTCTAAATATCCCCTCAAATCAACTAGGCTACTACCTGACAATATAAATGGCCCCTTTGCCTGTAGTGCTTAGAGGCTCTAAAATTGGTATCCATTTATTGAGAAAGTTCTAATAGCATTACGAAATGTCCGTTACATGAGAAAAGGAGAGTGATTTGCAAACCAATGCTCCCAAAACCGATAGAATATTCTCGATTCCCTTAATCTTTTGCTTATAATTGCATTACCAAGTGTACTGTGATGATAACCACCTCAGTAATTGCAAGGGCAATAACATAGCCTAAAGGAAAAGGGTTAGTAGTGAGGAGATACCTAGTCTAAAGGCCTCTAAATGGATTTAATTGATAATAGTATAAAGACCAGAAATAGGCCAGGAATGGTCAAAGTCAAACCATGATAAATCACTTGCATCTATTTCTTGGTTTTCTCACTCCCAATTGCTCTCCCACTTGAGAAAAATTGCTTATGTTGTTTTAGTTATCATGGCTTGCAGTAATTACTTAGTATAAGGAAATCCCAATTCAGTCGTCTTTGAACGATGCACATAAGCCCAGCATGGTGGCATCCCCAATCTCCATGACATTTATTAAGCAATAAAATTAACATTGTTGTGTTCGTGCACATCCCCAAGGAAATGGAAATTAAATACTATTGTTTCCTTATTACAGAAAAGGACTAAAGGAGAAATCATTTGGGATTGTCATTTGACTCGTTCTTTCACTCTTTGGCGTAATGTGGCATAGAGATGAATGCAAGTCCCTATAGCAAATTGTATCATCTTACCTCTTCGTCTAAACTCTTCATAGTCTAGGAGAACTTGGAGGGTGTTGCTTGGTTGCATGAGCTTAAACTATAATCCAAAAAATAAGTCTACCTACCTGTCAACTGGCCATCTAAGTTCTAAGCCATGGCCTTCTCATGATCATAGTTACCTTGGCTAGAATTGGCACTAATATGGATGATCGACTTCAGGTCGACAGTCGGTCATATAATTTTGTTAAATCTTGTATGAGATTTTCTTATACTCCATAGTCGACCATATTTCGATGGAAGAATGTTGGATGATGATTCATGATTGATGATGATGATGATAACTAAAGGAGAAATCATGTATGATGGTACACGTCTTCAAAAGAACTGAAAATCTAAAACTTATTATTTACTTTCCAGGGTATACAGGATATAGAGATCATTGGAAGAACCATCTATTGGCAAAAGAAACTAGAATTGCGGACGATCAATTTGCTTTTATGTCGGAAAGATCTACTATAAAAGTCATTTACTTATTGTTGAGAGTATTAGTGGATATTTAGTCCCACATCTAGTAGAATAGTAGAGAGGGGTTAGCCTCTCCTATATATAGGTAGTCCCACCAATCAATAAAATTAAGCCAAGTATTAAACCAAGTTTCTATTTGGTATCAGAGCCAGGTTCCCCCCACCCTTCTTTCCCCACCGGCCCCGGCGACCGCCTGGCCGTGCGTCGTAGCACCGTCGGCCTGCCCCGCCGCCAGCAGCCCCTGCCGGCCCCGGCGATCGCCTGGTCGCGCGCCGCAGCCCCCGCCTGGCCGCGCGCCGCCGGCCTGCCCCGCCGCCTCGGCTGCTGCTGTTGACGCTGCGATCCCGGAGACCCCCGACCCCGACGATCTTCTTCTTCGTCTTCTCTCCTGCAAGTAGTAACTCAGTTCTGTCCATATGCAACTGCAATTGCACATTAAACCGAAAATTTTAATTTTCTGATTTTTTTTTGTAGCAGTAAGTTGTAATTGGGATATTAATTATATAGTTTGTTGTTGGATCAAGATATATCAGTGAAAAAACTCTTGTGTGAACTGATCTCGACTACAAATGCCAGTTCCTCCTTCTCGTCAGGCCATACGACGTCGGGTCGAAGCCGTGCACGGGATGTAAGCAGCGACTCTCAGGGACACCGTTGCCGCTGAAGGAGGAACAGTAGACGTGGAGAAGACGACGATCAAAGGTGGAGACAATCTAGATCTGCCACCGTCTTGCTGATCTTGCTGATGGAAGAGAACAAGAAGAAGACGATGGAGACGATCTACGGCAAGCTGACAACCCAAGAGATGAAGGCTTTGGTGGACGATCTCTTCTCCAAAAGGGTGACCGAGACTAGCTCCCGTGGTGCACATGCAGATGTGGATCCTTCACCATACAAAATGGAAAAGTTGAAAAAAGTGGAGATAAAGTTGGAGGGTACTTCCAACTACTTGAAGTGGTCGGGTCAGGCGATGCGGACTCTAAAAGTAAGAGGCTTGGTGGGCTATGTGAATAGCAAACCAAGGCACCCGAAGATCACTCCTCACAGGAATTTGCATTGTAGGAGATCGTCAATAATGTTGTTGCTGGATGGTTGACAGCCTCACTAACCGACCAAGTGTCGAGCAACGTAGAAGAAATGGAGGGTGCTGGTGACATTTGGATGACGCTGAGAGATATGCACTCCGGGTCGGACAACCCTATGAGAGTTTTTCGACTACAATATGAACTTGATAAGGTGGTCCAAGAAGATCACACCATCTCTGAGTATGCGGCTCTGCTGAAGAAGTATTGGTCAGATCTCGACCACTATGACCACATTGACGTGGAAGATGAGCAAGTGGAACCGGCATTTGCGAAACATTATAAGAAGTTCATGGAGTATATTTTGCGCCAGAGGATGATGAAGTTCCTGAAGGGGCCCAACCCAGCATTCGAGCAGAGGAAGAATATCCTACTTGCTAAACCCAGGTTGTCATCACTGGAGGAGGCCATAGCTGCTATGGCACAAGAAGAAGCACGACTGAAGCTGATGCCTAGCACCACTAGCTCTCGGAAAAAAATCAGCTCTAGCAGCTTTTAACCCAAACCCTTCCGGATAGGGAAGGTGCTACAACTGTGGAGACCCTGGACACTTTATCAAATTCTGTACGAAACTCCTGAGAGGCCAATTCAGCGGCCGCGGACGCAGCCGGGGAGGACGTAAAGATGGCAGAGAAGGCTATGTTGGTGGCAGAAGTAATCATTCCGAAGGATACAAGGCAAACATGGCAGAAGAGAGAAGTGAGAGTCAGCCACCCGATATGACCCCTAGTAAGAGGAAAATACTAGAGATATGGAGAAGCATAAAGCTTGAAACCAGCGACAGTCGAGCCAACACCTCTGGGACATCAACTCCAACCACCTCCGGGGGTAACATCACCCACTATGTCCATACAAGCACAGGTATACCTGCTCATGCCCTGACATCTATCCACAGACCAGGTTGAATAATTGACTCTAGGGCATCCCGCCATGTCACGGGTGTCCATGATGAATTCTAAGATTACACTTACCTGACAACGCCTGAAAGCATTCAGACTGCTGATGATACGGTTAGACCCATTATGGGTAAAGGCACAGTTGAATGCACCACTTCCATAACCCTTACTGATGTCTTGCATGCTCAATCTTTTTTCGTTAATCTATTGTCCATTAGTGTCATTGTTCTTCAACTTAATTGCGTTGTTTCCTTTGACATTCCTAAGATGATTTTTCAGGAGAAAGGAACGGAAAGACAATTGGTGCTTGGCACTTGGCATAAGGGGCTATGGTACTTGGACAGGGGTGGGTTGGACGCAGCACTAGCATCATTGATGGAAGAAGCACAACTGGAGGAGCCACGAAGAACAGTGAAAGCAGAATTATTACTTCAACATCAACGCATGGGATACTTCATTCAGTCTACTGAGTCGGATGTATCCATCTATGTATCAAAAGACTAATAAACAAAAATTGGTTTGTGATGCTTGTGAGCTTGAAAAACATACAAGAAGCTCTTATGTCAGTTCTGGAAATAGAAGTGTAGCTGCTTTTGATATGATACACTCTGATGTGTAGGGACCTTGTCCTACAACTGGAGTTAATGGTTTTAAATGGTTTGTCACCTTCATTGACCGCTACACTCATGTCACCTGTGTATACCTAATGAAGAGTAAGAGTGATATCTTTGCATGCTTTCAAGATTTTTATCGTAGGGTTACAACACAATATAGTGCTAAAGTGAAGATTTTGAGATCTAACAATGGGACAATACACCAACAAGGCTATTGAAGAGTACTTATCAGCCCATGGGATACAGCATCAGACTTCATGTGCCTATACACCAGCACAGAATGGCGTGGCAGAGCGGAAGAACAGGCACATGTTGGAATTAGCACGGTCAATGATGTTTGGCATGAATGTTCCTAAACACTTGTGGGAGCATATCGTATTGATGGCTGCATATCTCATCAACAGGATGTCCTCTCAGGTTTTAAGATGGAAGACACCGTTTGAGATGCTTACAGGAGAGAATAAGTACATTGTTTCCCCAAAGGTATTTGGATGTGTATATTTTTTGAAAGATAACAGACCTACGATGGAAAAGTTGGACCTTCGGACAGTGAAGTGCATCTTTGTTGGCTACTCAGGAACTCTGAAGGGATACTCTTGTTGGAGTCCGGTGGAGCGAAGGCTCTTTGTAAGCATGGACGTTACATTCAGAGAGATGGAACCATACTACCTCAATGGTTAGGTGAAGGCTCCGCATTTGGTGACACACCTAACACAGGAGGTGTTAGGAGTGAGGGAGAGGGGCCCAAGCGTGATTGTTGGGTCAGTTCTATGTCCAATGATGGAAGCTGGTCCAAGGAAACAAGGGAGAGATAGCGAGGGTGAGGAAATGATGAGGATACACATAATCAGGAGGAAGAAAGTGGTGACAATCATGAGGAAGAAAATGATGCTCCCCTGCAAATGATGCTCCAGTGCAGGGGAAACAGACTACAGAACAATCTACAGAGCTCCAAGTCTACAGAAGGAGAAAGCAACAGTCCACTACTGTGTCTATTACACCTATTATGCCATGTCCCTCGCCTAACCCTGTCCCAACTCTTAAAGATGCACCTCCCGCACCGGATCCCTCTGATTCGGATGGTATGATCTCTTCACCACTTCCTCATATTCCCTTAAGGAGATCTTCTTGGAGTTATGCGAGAAAAGCCCATAATCGTTATGGTTATGAACATAACATTGCCAATTTTTTATCCTACTCTAATATATCCCCTACCTATCGAGCATTCATTGTATCATTAGACACTACATCTTTGCATAAGTGTTGGCAGGAAGCGAAGGAAGATCCAAGGTGTAGAGCTGCAATGTTGGAGGAACTTAGGACACTCGAAAGAAATGGGACATGGGAGCTTGTTCCGTTACCTAAAGGAAAGAGAGCAGTTGGATGCAAATGAGTCTTCACAGTAAAGAAGACGCCAGAAGGAAAGGTGGAGCGGTACAAGGCAATGTTGGTTGCAAAGGGATTCACTCAATCCTATGGCGTCGACTATGATAAGACATTTGCTCCAGTGGCAAAGATGAGCATTGTGAGAACCCTGGTCTCCCTTGCAGCAAACCATGGGTGGCAGCTGTATCAATTGGATATGAACGCTTTTCTTCATGGAGACCTACAAGAAAGTATACATGAAGAGCTACAAGAAAGTATACATGAAGACCCACCCGGGGTTTTGCATGAAGCAGTCAACAGGAAAAGTGTGCAAGCTAAAAAAATCACTGTATAGGCTCAAGCAATCTCCTCGAGCCTGGTTTGATAGATTCAGGAAGGCTGTCACAGGGATGGGGTACCGCCAGATCAATGCAGATCACACGATTTTCTTCCAGCATGCAAGAGGCCACATCACCATACTTGCAGTGTATGTGGATGATATGGTGATCACAGGTGATAATGAGGAGGAGATCACCCAGCTGAAGTCAAAACTCGCCAAGAACTTTGAAGTGAAAGACTTGGGAATGATGAGGTATTTTCTCGGAATCGAGGTGGCTCGAGGAAGAGATGGGATCGTCCTCTCTCAGAGGAAGTATGTACTAGACCTGCTCACAGAGACTGGTATGCTGAGATGTCGATCGGCAGTCATTCCAATCGATCAGAAAGATAAGTTGGGTGCAGAGACAGGAGAGCCTGTTGATCGTGAGAGATATCATAGACTTGTAGGCATATTGATTTATCTAGGCCACACTCACCCTGATATCTCATTTGTTGTGAGTGTAGTGAGTCGCTATATGCATGATCCAAGGGTAACATGGATGCAGTTTTTCATATCCTAAGATATCTGAAGAGGGCTATGGTTCAAGAAAAATGTACACCTGGGTGTTGAGGGGTACTGCGATGCAGATTGGACAAACTGATGGACAGAAGGTCTACCTCAGGGTACTGTATCTTTGTGGAGGGTAACCTAATTTCATGGAGAAGCAAAAAACAGTTTGTGGTAGCACGATCGACTACTGTAGCAGAATATAGAGCTATGGCTCTAGGAGTGTCAGAGTTGTTGTGGGTAAGAGCACTGCTGAAGGAGTTGAAGCTGGACCAGGAAACACCGTTGCGTCTTCTGAGTGACAGTCAAGCTGCAATAAATATAGCTAACAATCCAGTCCACTAAGCACATCGAGATCGATCGGTTCTTCTTCAAAGAGAAGCTAGAAAAAGGGATATTAAAGCTCGATCATGTTCGCTCAGAAGACCAAGTTGCAGATTGCCTGACTAAGGGCCTTAATTCATCGAGTCTTTCTAAACTATGTGACAAGATGGGGATAATTGATATCTATCTCTCATCTTGAGGGAGAATGTTGAGAGTATTAGTGGGTGTTTAGTCCTACATCTAGTAGAATAGTAGAGAGAGGGGTTAGCCTCTCATATATATATATATGTAGTCTCACCCATCAATAAAATTAAGCCAAGTATTAAATCAAGTTTCTATTCTTATAATAAATAACAAGATTAATAGAGAGATGAGATATTTACATATGATTTTAATTGACTTAGAGAAAGCTTAAGATCGAGTAGTTAGGAAAATATGGTAGGCTTTGAAGAAAAAACAAGTTCATAGTAGTTATATTTAGACTATTACGGATATGTATGATAGAGTTACGATGACCATGCATATTATTGGAGAAGATAGTATAACTATCCCAAAAATGTAAGGACTCAATATTCATCCTTAACCTAAGCCAATGATAATAGAAGTGTGGAGAGAAACTTTGGAATCTAAGAAAGTAGAACAAAAATAGAGTATATGAAATGTAATTTCAACATAAAAGTCAGAGAAATTAGAGAAAATTCATATAGATGGAGAAGAAATACCTAAAAGTGATAGTTTTCGATATTTATGATTAGTCATTTATCATGATGGAGAGATTAAAAATGATGTCATGCGTATTAAAACGGACTGGTTGAAATGGAGGATTGCTTCTTGAGTACCTTATGATCGTTCGTGAGATATCTTTAAAGTTAAAAGAAAAATTCTACAAGACTACTATAAAACCATCGATGCTTTATGGATCAGAGAATTGGACAATTAAGAAACAACATGTTCAGAAAATTCGTGTAGCTAAAATGAGAATGCTAAGATGGATGGGAAGCTATACATTAAAGGATAAGATAAGAAATGAGTATATTCGTTAAAATTTAGAGATAGCATCAATTGAGGACAAAATGGAAGAAAATTGACTTAGGTAGTTTGGACACGTACAACACAGAAAATAGATGTGCCCATATGGACGAGCAATAATATAGTAGTTAATACTAGGGTTAAAGGTAGGCCTAGATAAACATAATTTAAAGTGTTAAAGAAGGATATGGATTGGTGTAACATTAAAGGGAGCTTGGCCCTCAGAGCTGAATGGAAAAGGGAATTCAAACAGCCGACCCCAAAAATTTGGAACGAAGGCCTTTTTGTTGTTGTTCTTTTATAATTTGTATGTCTAATCTTTGATCACTTCAACAAGAAGGATACAAGTAGTAGCCACACGAGTATAGTACTCGTCTACAGCACACTCAAGTGGAAAATTTTATTGCGCACCCTTCTTTCTTAAATGCTTGTTTATAATTGAATAAACTTGCAAGTATAAAGTATTGCAAACAAGATATAAAAAAAATTTGAGAATCTAGCTAAAAGTAGATAGAAATTAGAATAACATAATTTTGTATAAGTTACTCTCGAAGAATAATGACTTCACTAGCTTGCTATAGTTATAAAACATGGTAATAAATATATGCTCAATTAAAAGTTGACTTAAAACTAAAGTTGCAAATATCAGTATCGGCAGACCCTATAAGTATCAATGTCGGCGGTGTCGACGATTTCCGCAGTTTAGGTTGTTTTGGATCTGAGTATCTAGTTCTTTGTTTCAGAAAACCAAAAATAATAAAAAGTCTTTTAAAAAAGCTAGACAAATATTTGTACATTTAGACATAATTTTTTGTTACATGTTTTTACACGGAATAATATTCACTTGCAAAACTATTGTTTATGCACGTGTCTTTAGACATAGTGCAAGCACAATAAATAGTTCTTAATGGAATAATATTAGCATGGATGAATATTGTAAATTATAGAAATACAACTTCGACGAATAGTAATGTGTTATAGTTTATTGATAAGAAATCATATCAATTCATTGTAAAGTTGTTACTCTTTGACAATATTTTTCCATTCTTCTATAGTTTTCGTTCAATTGTTTTCTACAAATTGACCGGGAAAGAGGTCCCCAACTTTGGTATCTGATCTAGAGATTCTAGACATGCCAAAACCGTATGTTGTATCATATCAGTATCGACAGATAGTACGAACTATGCTTAAAACCAACTAAACAGAGTAAATCAAACCACAAAGAATCACCTGTGTAATATCTTCTTCATCTTCCCAGGATTCCTTAACATCTTGATCATCTGCATCTTCATCATCCCACATACTTTTTGGCTGTTCTTTTTTCAGAACAGGGGGTGCTGGTTCAAATTCTTCATCTTCTGAACAACATTAAAAAAGATACCTAGAATAGATAAGAGAACAAAAGTCTACAAGGGTAGCCTGAAAGTAATCTCAGCGATAAGTTAGAATAGATAAATCCTTAGATGAACTGAAGTCTACAAGGATAGCCGGCGTGAAATCTCAGCTCCTTGATCAAGTCAAGGACCACAAGTCAAAAAATTGTGATGAGCTCTCTTTAAACTTGCACAATCAGTCATACTTCCATCGATATGAGTCGAACAAAACTCAATAACGAATAACAAAATGCAAAAAAATCATCATACTAATGGCACCTAATCAGTTTCAAGGCAACCACAGATCAGAAAAGTCAAAAGGAATGATGTCCAAACTCCTTGACACTTTGCATAAGAACATAAAACACTAGTTAAGTAATGAAGAAGACATGTATATTTCGAGTCTCCGACCCCATCTCTTCTAATGCTCTTCTTACGAGGATTCTCTTCTAACTCAAACCATCTCATTCTTTCTATGTTGTGATAGTAGTGGCTGCCAACTAGTAGCAAATTACCGACGGTGACAAAATGAGTGAATTAATAACACAACTGGATTGCTTCCATATTTTGTGGGCTGCACTGGTGGAACCAGAAAATATGACCAGGGAGAGTAAAAATATTAGGGGTGTTCATGATTACCCTAAAAAACGGTTAACCGACCGAACCGATTAGCGGTCTCTTCGGTTTAGCCCAATAAAATTGGTGAGTTCAGTTATGCTTTCTAAATAATTTTATGGTTGGATTACGATTTGTGATCTTCTTTTTATTTAACCGACCGAGTGATTTAACCGACTCTTATATATATAATATGTTATTAATTTTTCCACCTCTCCAAATTAAGATTAAGGGGTTATTATGTACAATATGGGTAATGGGTTAGATAATTATGAGTTATTGTGTCAGATATATAAATGGATTAGTAACTAACAATCTAATACTAGTTAGACCAAAAAAAGTACAAGTTGAAACTCAGAAGCTCTAACATTGCTCTTCAGAAACTATAACAACCAACAACTTATTTCTTCCTTCTTTCCTTTAGACCCCTCTCCTCCACAATACTTTAAGATGCTAGAAGGTAAAGGAGACTTTGGCGAGAATCACTCATTTCTCTTCTTCACAACACATATCGGCATTACTCTTTATTCTCTTCTCTTAATCTATATTTACTCTTACCTAATCTTAAAATCTTAGAATCCTAATCAGAGGAGTTCAATGCAAAATATAATAATAATAATAATAAGTGACTGTAAAACTAATTGGTTAAAGCTACCTCTAATCCCAAGATAAATTTATTTTATTACATCTCTCCAATTGCATGGCCACTAATTGATTTAGGTCAATTGTGCTACTTAGTAGGTCAAGGTGGTACTATGTTGAGTGATTTGTTCGAGTAAGTCGGGGCGGTACTATGTTGAGTGCTTTGTTCATGGTTGGTACAGAGTAGAAAAACATGTGCTATAGTTGTAGCTAAGGAATGATTGTGACTGTGTAAGGGAAGGTGTGAGCAAGGGAAGGAATTCACGGTAGCTTTTCACCTTAGTGCAGGAGTGAGTTAGGTATTGTGTATTGTCCGATACAATCGATACGTCTAATATGATACTTTTTTTTTTACTTTTTCTATTTCTTTGTCTGTTTATTGAGCTTTCTTCTCCTTCGTTTTTGGATTTTCTTTTTCTTTTCTTTTTTGTGTTTCATTGACTACTATTTCTATTATGGACCTTATGGTGTTGAATGGATAAACTTATTTATGCCAGAAATTTATGATGGTGGTCTAACTTGTGTTTAGTTTTATTTTTACTTGTCGACTATGATGATCATTTATATGCTTAGTGGTACTCTATCTTGTGCAAATACATATTTAACATAACATGTTTCAGACACAAAACGGTACAGATTCAACATCTATTTTGTTTGTCCTAAAGTATTTCGAGGTGTCCGTAGTGTGTCTAAAACATGTGCACAACACGACACAAGCACGAGCACAACATGAAATTTAGAGTGTTTGTGCTTCTTAGTTGGTACTATTTATTGTTGCTTAATGTGTTCAAGTTATTCGTATATGTTATAAGAATTTTCGTATTACGATACATTATAAGATAATCAAGCATACCGACACACTATAAGATAATCAAGCATACCAATACACGCTACGGTACATGATATGACAACCTAGGTCTGAGCAATGGAGGAGTGGTATGGAATGTGCTTTATAAGGTGCTTTTGATCATTTTGGAATGGGTTTTATAAGGTGTTGATGACCATTTGTGATGATGGCATTCATTCAATTTTGAAAGAAGCAATCGAGGATGGGTTTCATGGTAGAAACTACGATTTCAATGATGATGTTTGTTGCATAATAGAACAAAGATAGGACTGCAAGCAAACAGAGTAGCTTGCAAGCTCAACTCAACTCAATCAAAGCTTGACTCGGTGGAGTCCATTAACAAGTCAAGCTTGAACATGAAAATAGCTTGAGTCCCTTAACAAGACCAGCTTCGAAGCTTGAACAAGAGAAGCTTGACTCATGAGCTCGTGAACAGGCTCGACGAGTATTCGACTCCATAAACTCCAGACATAAATAAGATGAGTTTGAACATGCCAAGATCGACTCCGCTCATGTCAATTGTTGTGTTAGACAAAGACTTCGGACTGTTCTTGATGTGTTCGGGGATGATTTTGATGAATAACAGGCCTTGTTAGGAAATAAGGTTTTTATTGTAGGGGTTTGGAATAGGATTTCTATGGTTTTAATGCCATTTGTTGATGGAAAGACAATAATTGAACAAGAGTTGCAGGTACACAATAAAGAACCGAGGACAAGTCTTATGGTAGAAATTAGGTTTTAAGGATGAGGTTTATTGTAGGATTGAAGGTCAAAGGTTTGGGTGTTCCGCATGTGTTCTCAAATGATTTTGATGAATTTTGTTAGAATTATATAAATATACCCTCAACCCTCGCTACAAGTCTAGAATTTTGCCACAATATCAGAGTAACCCATGTTGTTTGAATCATTTATGAGCAAGCAAACTCTAGGACCAAAATGGGCATGCCTTAAACCTACGGAGATGTTTTAGAATAATACAAATATATAATCTTCAATCCGTAAGACAACTATAGACATATGAACTCTTTTAAGGACACTACGTTCTATGGTTGGAATTTGATGTGAATTGCGGTAGACAAGGTCCGAACCTATGTTGTCAATCACGAACGATACGCGAGACGTATCGTACGGTACAATACAAAAGGTTTTCGATACAAATTGTATAGGTGTAGCATATGGGGAAAAAACAATACATGTTTTTATTATTCGATAGGATAAAAAAATAACTTGTTTTCTTTTTAATTAATTAATTTATTTATTGAGCTTTCTTCTCCTCTCTTTTTTGGATTTTCTTTTCTTTTACGTGTTTCATTGAATACTATTTTTATTATGGACCTTGTGGTGTTGAATGGATAAATTTATCTATATTACAAACTTATGGTGGTGGACTAACTTGTGTTTTTGTTTCATTTTTACTTGTCAACTTTATAATGACGGTCATTTATATGCTTAGTGATACACTAAGTTGCACGTACACGGATTTGAAATAACATGTTTCAGACACGGCGACACAGACTCGACACCTATTTTGGTTTGTCCTAGTATATTTTGGAGTGTCTGTGGCGTGTTTGATATGTGTACCCCACACGACACGGCATGAAATTTGGAGTCTGTGCCTCTTAGGTGATACTCTTTATTGTTGCTATCCATATATGTTATATGAATTTTCTAATGTATTAATGTATCTCACGATACACGATACAATATTCAAGCATAATGATACACGATAAGATAATCAAGCATACCCAATACAGGCTGCTACGATACATCATATGACAACCTTGGTCTGAAAAATGTTGGAGTGGTTAGAAATGGGTTTTATAAGGTGCTGATGACCATTTGTTGTGCTGGAATAGCAATGATGCCATTAGCTTTCAATTTTGAAAGAAGCAATTGAGGGTGGGTTTCATAATAGAAACTACATTTCAATAATGAGGTTTTTTGCATAATAGAAGAACAAATATAGGGCGGCAAGCGAACAGATGAACTTTGTTGAAGAATAGAAGAACAAAGATAGGGCTGCAAGCAAACAGAGTAGCTTGCAAGTCAATTTAACTCGATAAAAGCTTGACGGAGTCTGAACTCCATTAACAAGCGAGCTTGAACATGTAAATGAGCTCGAGTCCCTTAAAGAGACGAGCTTCTGAGAATCTGAGCTTGAACAAGAAAAGCTAGCCTCACGGACTCGTGAACAAGCTTGACGCCGAGTTTGAACATGTCAAGCTCGACTAAGCTCGTGTAAATTGCAGCGTTAGACAAAGATCTCCGACTGTTCTTGATGTGTTCGGGGAGGATTTTGATGAATACCAGACGTTGGTAGGGAATAAGGTTTTTATTGCAGGGGTTTGGAATGGGATTTCTAAGGTTTTTATGCCATTTGTTGAAGGAAATTGGAAAGACAATAATGGAACAAGAGTTGCAGGTACACAACAAGGAATCGAAGACGAGTCTTATGGTAGAAACTAGGTTTTAAGGATGGGGTTTATTGTAAGATTGAAGGGCAAAGGTTTGGTTGTTCGGGATGTGTTTTCGATCGATTTTGATGATTTTTGTTAGAACTATATAAATATATACTCAACTCTCGACAACTCTAGAATTTTGCTACATAGTATCAGAGTAACCCAAGTTTGCATCATTTATGATGCAAAGCCAACTCTATGACCAAAATAGGCCTCGGTCTACGGAAATGTGTTAGAATGATACAAATATATAGCCCTCAATCAACACCACAATTCTAGACTTTTGATAGGAAAATAAGAAAAAGCAGATAAGAAGGCGAAGGCTCCATCCGCTGTTTCTCAAAAACTTCTAACTCGTCTACAACTCAAGCTTTTTTCATCAATAAACCAATCATTACGGAGTTCCAATGTTAGTGAGAACAAAGTTATATATAATCTTTACAACTCTCTATATCAGATCTTCATGTGCCTTTAAGTTAAAGTGAATGTTAAAGAGAATTTTGCGTGCTTTTGGTAAATGATGATGTCCCTACGATGTACTAACACGTATATGCAAGGTTGTGAAAAGCGCTAGGTGCTAGTCGGGCAAGCACCCGCTGCATAGCCTACCTAGGTGGGAGCCTAGATGGCCGCCTAGATCTAGGAGGTTCAAAAAAATAAAATAAAAAATCCAAAAAAAAACTACTGAAAATTTAAAAACAAAAAGTTCATAAAATCCCAAAACATGCATAATCGGGTGTCTGGTGACTAGGTAGGCGCCTAGGCCGCCTTTTAGAACAGAGCTATATTTATGCGGATACATCACGGCATTGATATGAGTAATAGGAAGTTTGTTCTATGATAACAGCATCCGAGAGTTTGTCATAGCACTAAGTCTGTGTTTTAAATAATTGATTTTTTGTATGCATCCATGGTGTGTCCGTGTTTGTATCCGCCCACGCTAATGCAATACAGTTTAAATAGTAATTACGAGACGGGTCATCCGAGATGATTGATGGTCTCAAAGTAGGATCTGATCTGAATGCGTCGTCTGGGTCTGAAACCCAACAGTTACCGCTACTTGGACTCTCAACTGCCTTCACAATGAATTGAATGACGTAAAAAGGAGGAAAAAAAAGTATTGAAACTTCATAATAGAGAGTAAATCAAGAAGAAGAGAGAAACTAACCCCAATCCTCCATTTTTTTTTTCTTCTGATTTCTTGCAAACACGGAAATTTGATACAAAAATGGAAAAGAATCCCAAATCGATCAATAACGATTTCTCCTCTCTCTCTCGCTCGCTCTCTCTCTCTCTCTCTCTCTTCTCTCTGGAAAGTTCCGGTTACTTCAGCGGTGCTGGGAGAGACGGAAAAGTTTCCCAATATAATAATCCTTTTCTGGCTAGGGCTACTAACTTAGTCACACTTTCTCAACTCAATCAATAAGGTAAATTAGAAGGGCACTGCACATTTTACTCGGGACTAGTCCATTTTCAAATTATAAAAAATTACAAGTTTGCCATCATGAAAGTTACTCGGGACTAGTCCACTGTAATACTCAGGACTGTCAAAATTTTGACAGTCCTACCACTTGGAAGGACTGTCAAAATTTTGACAGTCCTACAAATAGATAGGACTGTCAAAATTGTGACAGTCCCATTTATAAGGACACTGCACATTTGACTCTGGGCTAGCCCATTGTAAATTTACAAAAAATTACAAGTTTGCCATCATGAAAGTTAGTCGGGACTAGCCCACAGTTATAATCCGGACTGTCAAAATTTTGACAGTCCTACCACTTGGAAGGACTGTCACAATTTTGACAGTCCTACCCAATTTGTAGGACCGTGAAAATGTTGACAGTCCTACAAATTGTTAGGACTGTCAAAAATTTGGCAGTCCATTTCCCAAAATTACAAGTTTGCCACTCTGATAGTTAGTTGGGGCTACCCCACACCAAAGTATAAAAGTCAAATGGGTTTCTATTTTTGGCATTCCACCTAGACTTAAGAAACCCTCATTCCACCAAGCCCAAACCTAAATTTGGAAATAGCTAGTTGTGGTTGGAGGAGTATTTTACTTTGGTGATACCCCAAGGAATATTCTTCCGGTATGTCTTCGACAACCTACGTTGAATAAGTTTTGCAAATGTGCGAAAAAGATTTAGTTTATTTTGCTTAATGTAGGAATAATGCATGAAAAAATGTTCGATGACGAAGTCGGATCGTCCAATTCATTAATTATGCACTCCGGACGTTCCGAAGTACAAGTTGGTTGTTCCGAAGCACGTACGGTACGTAAAATGACAACCCTAATTTGACAGTCACGAGTTAGGACTGTAAACATTAGACAGTCCTATATAAATATAGGACTGTCAAATATTCCACAGTCCTATATAAATATAGGACTATCATAAATTCGACAGTCCTACGTGAAAGTAGGACTGTCATAATTTTGACAGTCCTATATAAAAATAGGACTGTCAAAATAGTGACAGTCCTGGATAATTATATAAAGTTATTAATTTTTATATTATTTTATATTGGTTATAGGACCAAGCTTGTTCAGATATTGTGGTACATCCTGCTGTTGGTGTTGATGTGGATGATATTTTCTCAACGGATATTGAGTTTGCAAGCCATGAAGAAGCATTAGAGTGGTGCAGAGAAGTTGGGAGACGACATAACGTAGTTATTGTCATTGCAAGATCCATCCGATCTCGGCCGGGCCGAAAATATCTTGAGCTTGGATGCGAAAGAGGAGGTGTGTTTAGGCATCATAAAAAGAAGGGTGTTGTTGAAAAAGAAATCCCTAAGAAAAATATTGGGACGAGAAAATGTGGTTGTCCATTGAAGGTGTTGATTGTAAAAGTTGAAGATGTGAAGTGGATAATCGAAGTTAATTTCACCGATCACAAGAGCCTGAAATACGTCTACACCCAGAAGGACTTAAATCTGAGACAGACGATGGCTCGAAGTAATGACGGATTTCGAGATCGATCTGCAGTACCATCCTGGGAAGGCTAATATAGTAGCTGATGCACTAAGCAGAAGGCCCTCGGCATTCTTTATGATCACCCAACCAGGTCTATTGAGAGATCTAAAAAAGTTGGGTATAAAGGTCATTATGCCAGGAATTGACGGCCAATTATCAAACTACCAGCTACAATCAACATTAGTCGAAAGAATCAAAGCTGCTCTACCAGCAGATGCAAGATTTCAGAGGCTTCGCCAAAGAACAGAGGCTGGAATCCAGACAGGATGTCGCATACATGAAGATGGGACTCTAAGATGTGGGGATCGTCTTTATGTTCCAAATGGAGAACTTCGTGAGGAGCTAATGTCAGAAGCTCACAGCTCAACATACTCAATACATCCCGGAGGCACAAAGATGTACATGGATCTACGACAATACTACTGGTGGCATGGAATGAAGCGAGAGATAGCACGCTTTGTGGCAAAGTGCCTGGTGTGTCAGCAAGTCAAGGCTGAGCATCAGAGATCTGCCGGTCTACTTCAACCCCTCCCAATACCCGAGTGGAAATGGGAACACATTACGATGGACTTTGTTACGGGCTTCCCAAGAAGTCCTAGTGGTCGTAATGCTGTATGGGTAATCGTAGACAGACTCACAAAGGCTGCTCATTTCTTACCTTTCAGAGTCGGACAATCTACAGAAGTCTTGGCAGACATGTACATGAAGGAGATAGTGCGTCTGTATGGAGTACCAGTCAGCATAGTATCTGACAGGGATACGAGGTTTACATCTTACTTTTGGCGAAGTATGCAAGAAAATCTTGGTACTGTAAACCCCCTGATTTTTTTCAAAATTTTAAAACTGGATTTCTCACAATTTTCTGGATTTTTCTGGGATTTTTCTGTAATTTAAAAACAGGATTTTAATTATTTAATGATTTTTAAATGATAATAAACAATATTAAAATATTATGGAAATAATATTTTTGGATGTAAAATGAAAAACTGGACTTAGGACAATTTTTCTGAAATTTATTGGGCCCCGGACCTATTTTTAAACACCTAAAAATAATTATTTAATTAATTAATGATTTAATTATTTATTTATTTATTTTTAATAAATAAAACCCTAACAGGCCGGCCCAACCCAGCCCCTCGGCCCAAGCCCACCGGGCCGGCCCACCCCAATCCGGGCCAGCCACCCGTGGCTATCGGGTCGGGTTCACCCGCACCCGAGCCGTGCCCGAACCCGGCGTCCTCTCCCCCACGACCCGCACCCCCCCCCCCCCCGCGTCCGCCGCCGCCTCCCGCGGTCGCCGAGCCACGTCGGTCACGTCCCCGCCCGCAGCGCCTGAACCCGCCTTCAGCGCCGCCCCGCTCGGCCTTCCCTCTCCCTCGCTCCTCCCTATTTAATCCCCCTCCCTCTTCCCTCTCCAGCCACACCGCCCTAGCCCCCGCTCCGTCGACCTCCGCCCGCAGCCGCCACCCGCCACCCGCCGTGGCCTCACCCCGCCGCCGCGCCGACGCAGCCGCCTCGTCAGCACCCCCATCCCCCTCTCCTCCCTCCTCCTCCTTCTCCCTCCCCTCACCGAGCTCGAGCCGACCTCGAGCAGTCCCTCCGGCCGCCTGCGCTGCCCCCGACCGCCCTCGCCGCGCTGCCCCCGGCCGCCCTCCGCCGCCGCATCCCCGGCCCCCTCCGCCTCGGCCCGGCTGACCTCCGCCCAGCTCCGGCCAGGATCCCTAACCATAACCCTAATTCCTAATTCGGACACAGGACACGTGTCCTATGTCGTGTCGGACACGATTCGGATCCCGATTTTCGGGCCCCGTTCAGGTGCGTGTATCTCTCTCCTCGTAGCTCGGATTTTGATTCCGTAAATTGCGTTGTGAAGCCTGTATGACCCTCTCGGTGTCCGGATAAACCGTTCGGGGCATCGCGTCCTGTGGTGATCGCACACCGCGATCCAAAAACAGGAAAAACTAGACCCTGTTTCACCCCGGAACTGGGTACGCCCCGCCAAACGGGACGACTTGGTCGTGCGCGGTCTTCACAGATACGTGCGCATCGCCGATACGGACGTATGGGATTTCGCAGAAGCTGATTCGGGTGTGCGTGCACACCGGGATCAACGCGTATCCGCGGACATCGCCCCGTATCCGTACTTTCTGGAACGTGCCCTAACTTTGTGTACACACGTCGGATCGAGACAAAACTTGCGCCATCGGACTCGTAGCAATACGCTGGTCCTGTAGGTCAAGTTTGGTTCGATTCTGAGAACGTTGACGAAATCGCGTGTCGTGGGCCCCACAGGCCACGCTCGACGGGCGATTTTGTGATTGGCTCATCGGAATCCAATTCTGGAAGTTCCGTTGGGTTTGTATCATCGTTCCTGACCTGTTGACATTAAGTTTGGTGAATTTGGAGGCCTTTGACCCGGACACGTTTTTTGGTGCAAAGCGGGTCCGCATGTGGACCCCATTTTGACCCGAAACTGCCATTTTTGCCCTTGTCTCCAAATTGGACCCAAGGACAGGCGTTTCTAGCTGATTGATATTTTCTGGATCTGATGGTGATATTTGTTTCAGCAACCGGAGTACCACCTGCAAATCCAACTGAAGTCAGAGCCGAAATCAGAGCCGGAACCACAGGCAAGTGTACCTTGCCAAACCCTGCAGCTTGCTAATTATTTTCTAGACTTAATTATGCATTAGTGGGCAAGTAAAGCTTGCCAAATCTCAGTAATTCTTGACATAGTATTTTACTTGATTTCTTGTGGAAGTAAATGTAAACTTGTTTTAACTGCTTAACCTAGGAAACGGGTGACGTGCTTAGTGTCCGATCATAGTCGGGTGCCAACTCCGTACGCGGGGTTGTGTAACATCACATAGACATGGATATCGAGACCCGATAATGCTCGTACTTGTCTTATCAAGTACTACTGAACCCAGGACACTTGACACTATTTCATTAGACAGAGTCTTCCTGAGACATTCAAGGTAATTTTGTATAGGATGCATGTTTTATGACATAGACTTTACATTCTTAGACATTTGATTCATAGCTATCAGACTTGCTGCATTAGTTATAATCGTGCGTGACATGGACATGAGGCATCGTGGACATGCGATGTGGGATTACATTGGGTAGGGAGAGACACACAGACTACAGGCTGATATTATATATATAAAACATAGTATATAACATAGTGTAGTTCATAGTTATTGCCGCTACCGGCTCCCCGACACAGAGCTTGTAGTGGCTTCAGCCTGAGTTCTAGTGCTGCTCTCATATTGCATATCACTTAGCTGGTTATATAGTTTACCCTGTTGTTTTATTTATCGCTGTACTCCATATATGTTGGCTTGTATTTTCTGTACCTTGTTATGTCCCCTGAGGACCTGGAATGGACTATGTCCCCAGGTATAGCTGAAGAGAACTACCCCGAGATGTACGGTACAGGAGCACTCCTTGGAGCAGAACCCGGAACAGAGAACGAGATATTGGCCGAAGATTTCTCCTGAGCACCGGCTTCATCTACACAGTATTTCCATTTTCAGTATTTTATTTTCTGTCTATTCTCATTAAATGTAACAGACTAATTCTCGGATTGTTTCCCGAGATAAGTTTATTTGATATTGCTCATTTATTTCTATTGCATTATTTCTGGCATTACTCTGTGTTATTCTGTGGATGAGATTAGAAATACCTGTGACTTGTAACATTTTACTGTTAGAATACAGCTTAAGCATGTCCTGATGGATCCATTAAATTGGGTTATCCATCGGTGCGTGCTGCTGGCCATTGCTCACGTGCTCAGTCCCTCGGCATTTTGGGACTGGAGCGTGACATGGTTTTTGTGGTGGCCCATGCAGGTCTACGACTAAATTGTTCGGTTTCAACTCAGGGACCGAACAGGCCTGCAATAAAGAATATGATAGGTTTTTAGGATCTCATTCACTTGCTTGAATCATTTTTGATATCTGTATCGTATTCGAACTAATTTTGACTTGCATCTTGCCTTGATTCCTGTGCGCCTCTTATTGGTTATTTTTGATACAGGAAAATGGACCCACAAGAATGCACCGAGACTCCCGCCGGAACACCACAAGCTACAGGTGTCACCTATGACGACGAAGTGACACCAGTCGGAGGAGTTCCCTCAACTCAACAAAGCCAGCAGGCAGGTCAACCTACCTCCCGATTCCGACGCGATGACATTCCACCTCCGCCGCAGTTCGTTCCACCAACGCCCGTACTCCCACAAGGACAGCCAATTGACGGGCAGCAGATATTCCAAATGATCTACGCGATGATGCAAGCTCAGCAACAAGTCCAACACGAGGCTCAGCGTCGCGAAGCTAACTTCTGGGGGGACAGCATCGTAACTATACTGGAGCAGGCCAACCTACCAGCTCGACGGCCATCTACAGGCTCTATCACTGACTTCCGCCAACTGAAGCCCCGCACTTTTTCTGGAAAAGAGGAGCCCACAGAAGTTCATGAGTGGCTCACCAACATACGGCATCAACTTGAAGCAGCTGAGCTTCCACGGGAACGCTGGATGACGGCCATCCGAATGCAGTTGACAGGCAACGCGCACCACTGGTGGTTGTCTGAGAAGACGCGACTCGGACCAGACCGAGTCACTTGGGAGAAGTTCTCCAGACTCTTCCAAGAGATGTACATTCCGGCTATCGCTCGATCAGAACTGCGGGACAAATTCAATCGCCTCACTCAGGACTCTATGACGGTGGAAGAGTACAACGCAGAATTCATTCGTCTGAGCCGCTTCGCCCCAACCCTGATCCCGACAGAGGAAGAGAAGGCCGAGAAGTTCTTCGACGGACTGAACTTCGAGCTACAGAGACTCATCGGATCCGTCGCACCTACCTCCTACTCAGACATTCTCGTTGCAGCCAGACGCATGGAACGCGTCACCAGGAGGGAGTCTCGCCTCAAGCGGCCAATCACCTCAACACCAGACAGAGCTTCGCCAGGAGAATCTGCAAAGAGATCTCACACGAACCAGCCACCTGGGACAGCTTCGCAGACCCTTCCTACCTGTCACTACTGCGGCAAGATAGGCCATGTCGAGAGGGACTGCAGACGCAAGTTGGGATTGTGCCTGATTTGCGGCACCAATCAACACCTAGCCAAGGACTGTCCCCAGCATCGAGATGGAGCACCAAGGGCAAACTAACCAGCTTCACCAGCACCGAGGCCACCTCTGGCACCTCAGGCGATACTCTTCCAACAAGCCCAGCAGCAGCAGAGGAATCTACCTTAAGGACGAGGGCAAGCTTACGCGATGATTGTGCAGGACGCTGATGCGAGTAAGTGATTCGTAGTATCCGTTTCTAGTCTTGTTTTAGCTCGTGCCCGTTGGTTCGTGACCTCAGCCCCAACCTAGTAATTTGCAACTTGTTAATAACAACCTGGTTTTCATAAAATTGTAGTTCTTTTGCTTTAACTAGATTTTCTCTGGAAGTGCATAACTTTCATTTTTAGGGAAACGGTATTTCCCTAAGTATCTTGTGATGTGTTTCGACCGTGTCATCCCTGCTGACCGGTTATTCTTTGATTGCGAGGACGCAATCCTCTTAAGGGGGGTAGATTGTAAATCCCCTGATTTTTTTCAAAATTTTAAAACTGGATTTCTCATAATTTTCTGGAATTTTCTAGAATTTTTCTGTAATTTAAAAACAGGGTTTTAATTATTCAATGATTTTTAAATAATAATAAACAATATTAAAATATTATGAAAATAATATTTTTGGATGTAAAATGAAAAACTGGACTTAGGACAATTTTTCTGGAATTTATTGGGCCCCGGACCTATTTTTAAACACCTAAAAATAATTATTTAATTAATTAATGATTTAATGATTTAATTATTTATTTTTAATAAATAAAACCCTAACAGGCCGGCCCAACCCAGCCCCTCGGCCCAAGCCCACCGGGCCGGCCCACCCCAATCCGGCCCAGCCACCCGTGGCTATCGGGTCGGGTTCACCCGAACCCGCCCGCTAGCCGTGCCCGAACCCGGCCTCCTCTCCCCCACGACCCGCACCCCCCCCCGCGTCCACCGCCGCCTCCCGCTGCCGCCGCGCCACGTCGGTCACGTCCCCGCCCGCAGCGCCTGACCCCGCCTTCAGCGCCGCCCCGCTCGGCCTTCCCTCTCCCTCGCTCCTCCCTATTTAATCCCCTCCCTCTTCCCTCTCCGGCCACACCGCCCTAGCCCCCGCTCCGTCGACCTCCGCCCGCAGCCGCCACCCGCCGTGGCCTCGCCCCACCGCCGCGCCGACGCAGCCGCCTCGTCAGCACCCCCAGCCCCCTCTCCTCCCTCCTCCTCCTTCTCCCTCCCCTCACCGAGCTTGAGCCGACCTCGAGCAGTCCCTCCGGCCGCCTGCGCTGCCCCCGGCCGCCCTCGCCGCGCTGCCCCCGGCCGCCCTCCGCCGTCGCAGCCCCGGCCCCCTCCGCCTCGGCCCGGCTGACCTCCTCCCAGCTCCGGCCAGGATCCCTAACCCTAACCCTAATTCCTAATTCGGACACAGGACAAGTGTCCTGTGTCGTGTCGGACACGATTCGGATCCCGATTTTCGGGTCCCGTTCAGGTGCGTGTATCTCTCTCCTCGTAGCTCGGATTTCGATTCCGTAAATTGTGTTGCGAAGCCTGTATGACCCTCTCGGTGCCCGGACAAACCGTTCGGGGCATCGCGTCCTGTGGTGATCGCACACCGCGATCCAAAAACAGGAAAAACCAGACCCTGTTTCACCCCGGAACTGGGTACGCCCCGCCAAACGGGACGACTTGGTCGTGCACAGTCTTCACAGATACGTGCGCATCGTCGATACGGACGTGTGGAATTTCGCAAAAGCTGATTCGGGTGTGCCTGCACACCGGGATCAACGCGTATCCGCGGACATCGTCCCGTATCCGTACTTTCTGGAACGCCCCCTAACTTTGTGTACACACGTCGGATCGAGACGAAACTTACGCCATCGGACTCGTAGCAATACGCTGGTCCTGTGGGTCAAGTTTGGTTCGATTCTGAGAACGTTGACGAAATCGCGTGTCGTGGGCCCCATAGGCCCCGCTCGACGGGCGATTTTGTGATTGGCTCATCGGAATCCAATTCTGGAAGTTCCGTTGGGTTCATATCATTGTTCCTGACCTGTTGACACTAAGTTTGGTGAATTTGGAGGCCTTTGACCTGGACACGTTTTTCGGTGCAAAGCGGGCCCGCATGTGGACCCCGTTTTGACCCGAAACTGCCATTTTTGCCCTTGTCTCCAAATTGGACCCAAGGATAGGCGTTTCTAGCTGATTGATATTTTTTGGATCTGATGGTGATGTTTGTTTCAGCAACCAGAGTACCGCCTGCAAATCCAACTGAAGTCAGAGCCGAAATCAGAGCCGGAACCACAAGCAAGTGTACCTTGCCAAACTCTGCAGCTTGCTAATTATTTTCTGGACTTAATTATGCATTAGTGGGCAAGTAAAGCTTGCCAAATCTCAGTAATTCTTGACATAGTATTTTACTTGATTTCTTGTGGAAGTAAATGTAAACTTGTTTTAACTGCTTAACCTAGGAAACGGGTGACGTGCTTAGTGTCCGATCATAGTCGGGTGCCAACTCCGTACGCGGGGTTGTGTAACGTCACATAGACATGGATATCGAGACCCGATAATGCTCGTACTTGTCTTATCAAGTACTACTGAACCCAGGACACTTGACACTATTTCATGAGACAGAGTCTTCCTGAGACATTCAAGGTAATTCTGTATAGGATGTATGTTTTATGACATAGACTTTACATTCTTAGACATTTGATTCATAGCTATCAGACTTGCTGCATTAGTTATAATCGTGCGTGACATGGACATGAGGCATCGTGGACATGAGACGTGGGATTACATTGGGTGGGGAGAGACACACAGACTACAGGCTGATATTATATATATAAAACATAGTATATAACATAGTGTAGTTCATAGTTATTGCCGCTACCGGCTCCCCGACACAGAGCTTGTAGTGGCTTCAACCTGAGTTCTAGTGCTGCTCTCATGTTGCATATCACTTAGCTGGTTATATAGTTTACCCTGTTGTTTCATTTATCGCTGTACTCCATATATTTTGGCTTATATTTTCTGTACCTTGTTATGTCCCCTGAGGACCTGGAATGGACTATGTCCCCAGGTATAGCTGAAGAGAACTACCCCGAGGTGTACGGTACAGGAGCACTCCTTGGAGCAGAACCCGAAACAGAGAACGAGATATTGGCCGAAGATTTCTCCTGAGCACCGGCTTCATCTACACAGTATTTCCATTTTCAGTATTTTATTTTCTGTCTATTCTCATTAAATATAACAGACTAATTCTCGGATTATTTCCCGAGATAAGCTTATTTGATATTGCTCATTTATTTCCATTGTATTATTTCTGGCATTACTCTGTGTTATTCTGTGGATGAGATTAGAAATACCTGTGACTTGTAACATTTTACTGATAGAATACAGCTTAAGCATGCCCTGATGGATCCATTAAATTGGGTTGTCCATCGGTGCGTGCTGCTGGCCATTGCTCACGTGCTCAGTCCCTCGACATTTTGGGACTGGGGTGTGACATGGTTTTTGTGGTGGCCCATGCAGGTCTACGACTAAATTGTTCGGTTTCAACTTAGGGACCGAACAGGCCTGCAATAAAGAATATGATAGGTTTTTAGGATCTCATCCACTTGCTTGAATCATTTTTGATATCTGTATCGTATTCGAACTAATTTTGACTTGCATCTTGCCTTGATTCCTGTGCGCCTCTTATTGGTTATTTTTGATACAGGGAAATAGACCCACAAGAATGCACCGAGACTCCCGCCGGAACACCACAAGCTACAGGTGTCACCTATGACGACGAAGTGACACCAGTCGGAGGAGTTCCCTCAACTCAACAAAGCCAGCAGGCAGGTCAACCTACCTCCCGATTCCGACGCGATGACATTCCACCTCCGCCGCAGTTCGTTCCACCAACGCCCGTACTCCCACAAGGACAGCCAATTGACGGGCAGCAGATATTCCAAATGATCTACGCGATGATGCAAGCTCAGCAACAAGTCCAACACGAGGCTCAGCGTCGCGAAGCTAACTTCTGGAGGGACAGCATCGTAACTGTACTGGAGCAGGCCAACCTACCAGCTCGACGGCCATCTACAGGCTCTATCACTGACTTCCGCCAACTGAAGCCCCGCACTTTTTCTGGAAAAGAGGAGCCCACAGAAGTTCATGAGTGGCTCACCAACATACGGCATCAACTTGAAGCAGCTGAGCTTCCACGGGAATGCTGGATGACGGCCATCCGAATGCAGTTGACAGGCAACGCGCACCACTGGTGGTTGTCTGAGAAGACGCGACTCGGACCAGACCGAGTCACTTGGGAGGAGTTCTCCAGACTATTCCAAGAGATGTACATTCCGGCTATCGCTCGATCAGAACTGCAGGACAAATTCAATCGCCTCACTCAGGACTCTATGACGGTGGAAGAGTACAACGCAGAATTCATTCGTCTGAGCCGCTTCGCCCCAACCCTGATCCCGACAGAGGAAGAGAAGGCCGAGAAGTTCTTCGACGGACTGAACTTCGAGCTACAGAGACTCATTGGATCCTTCGCACCTACCTCCTACTCAGACGTTCTCGCTGCAGCCAGACGCATGGAACGCGTCACCAGGAGGGAGTCTCGCCTCAAGCGGCCAATCACCTCAGCACCAGACAGAGCTTCGCCAGGAGAATCTGCAAAGAGATCTCACACGAACCAGCCACCCGGGACAGCTTCGCAGACCCTTTCTACCTGTCACTACTGCGGCAAGATAGGCCATGTCGAGAGGGACTGCAGACGCAAGTTGGGATTGTGCCTGATTTGCCGCACCAATCAACACCTAGCCAAGGACTGTCCCCAGCATCGAGATGGAGCACCAAGGGCAAACCAACCAGCTTCACCAGCACCGAGGCCACCTCTGGCACCTCAGGCGACACTCTTCCAACAAGCCCAGCAGCAACAGAGGAATCTACCTCAAGGACGAGGGCAAGCTTACGCGATGACTGTGCAGGACGCTGATACGAGTAAGTGATTCGTAGTATCCGTTTCTAGTCTTGTTTTAGCTCGTGCCCGTTGGTTCGTGACCTCAGCCCCAACCTAGTAATTTGCAACTTGTTAATAACAACCTAGTTTTCATAAAATTGTAGTTCTTTTGCTTTAACTAGATTTTCTCTGGAAGTGCATAACTTTTATTTTTAGGGAAACGGTATTTCCCTAAGTATCTTGTGATGTGTTTCGACCGTGTCATCCCTGCTGACCAGTTATTCTTTGATTGCGAGGACGCAATCCTCTTAAGGGGGGTAGATTGTAAACCTCCTGATTTTTTTCAAAATTTTAAAACTGGATTTCTCACAATTTTCTGGAATTTTTTGGGAATTTTCTGTAATTTAAAAACAGGGTTTTAATTATTCAATGATTTTTAAATAATAATAAATAATATTAAAATATTATGGAAATAATATTTTTGGATGTAAAATAAAAAACAGGACTTAGGACAATTTTTCTGGAATTTATTGGGCCCCGGACCTATTTTTAAACACCTAAAAATAATTATTTAATTAATTAATGATTTAATTATTTATTTATTTATTTTTAATAAATAAAACCCTAACAGGCCGGCCCAACCCAGCCCCTCGGCCCAAGCCCACCGGGCCGGCGCACCCCAATCCGGCCCAGCCACCCGTGGCTATCGGGTCGGGTTCACCCGTACCCGAACTCGCCCGCTAGCCGTGCCAGAACCCGGTCTCCTCTCCCCCACGACCCGCACCCCCCCCCCGCGTCCGCCGCCGCCTCCCGCGGCCGCCGCGCCACGTCTGCCACGTCCCCGCCCGCAGCGCCTGACCCCGCCTTCAGCGCCGCCCCGCTCGGCCTTCCCTCTCCCTCGCTCCTCCCTATTTAATCCCCCTCCCTCTTCCCTCTCCGGCCACACCGCCCTAGCCCCCGCTCCGTCGACCTCCGCCCGCAGCCGCCACCCACCGTGGCCTCGCCCCGCCGCCGCGCCGACGCAGCCGCCTCGTCAGCACCCCCAGCCCCCTCTCCTCCCTCCTCCTCCTTCTCCCTCCCCTCACCGAGCTCGAGCCGACCTCGAGCAGTCCCTCCGGCCGCCCTCGCCGCGCTGCCCCCGGCCGCCCTCCGTCGCCGCAGCCCCGGCCCCCTCCGCCTCGGCCCGGCTGACCTCCGCCCAGCTCCGGCCAGGATCCCTAACCCTAATTCCTAATTCGGACACAGGACACGTGTCCTGTGTCGTGTCGGACATGATTCGGATCCCGATTTTTGGGCCCCGTCCAGGTGCGTGTATCTCTCTCCTCGTAGCTCGGATTTTGATTCCGTAAATTACGTTGCGAAGCTTGTATGACACTCTCGGTGCCCGGATAAACCGTTCGGGGCATCGCGTCCTGTGGTGATCGCACACCGCGATCCAAAAACAGGAAAAACCAGACCCTGTTTCACCCCGGAACTGGGTACGCCCCGCCAAACGGGATGACTTGGTCGTGCGCGGTCTTCACAGATACGTGCACATCGTCGATACGGACGTGTGGAATTTCGCAGAAGCTGATTCGGGTGTGCGTGCACACCGGGATCAATGCGTATCCGCGGACATCGTCCCGTATCCGTACTTTCTGGAACACGCCCTAACTTTGTGTACACACGTCGGATCGAGGCGAAACTTGTGCCATCGGACTCGTAGCAATACGCTGGTCCTGTGGGTCAAGTTTGGTTCGATTCTGAGAACTTTGACGAAATCGCGTGTCGTGGGCCCCACAAGCCCCGCTCGACGGGCGATTTTGTGATTGGCTCATCGGAATCCAATTCTGGAAGTTCCGTTGGGTTCGTATCATCGTTCCTGACTTGTTGACACCAAGTTTGGTGAATTTGGAGGCCTTTGACCCGGACACATTTTTCGGTGCAAAGCGCCGCATGTGGACCCCGTTTTGACCCAAAACTGCCGTTTTTGCCCTTGTCTCCAAATTGGACCCAAGGACAGGCGTTTCTAGCTGATTGATATTTTCTGGATCTGATGGTGATGTTTGTTTCAGCAACCGGAGTACCGCCTCCAAATCCAATTGAAGTCAGAGCCGAAATCAGAGCCGGAACCACAGGCAAGTGTACCTTGCCAAACCCTGCAGCTTGCTAATTATTTTCTGGACTTAATTATGCATTAGTGGACAAGTAAAGCTTGCCAAATCTCAGTAATTATTGACATAGTATTTTACTTGATTTTTTGTGGAAGTAAATGTAAACTTGTTTTAACTGCTTAACCTAGGAAACGGGTGACGTGCTTAGTGTTCGATCATAGTCGGGTGCCAACTCCGTACGCGGGGTTGTGTAACGTCACATAGACATGGATATCGAGACCCGATAATGCTCGTACTTGTCTTATCAAGTACTACTGAACCCAGGACACTTGACACTATTTCATGAGACAGAGTCTTCCTGAGACATTCAAGGTAATTCTGTATAGGATACATGTTTTATGACATAGACTTTACATTCTTAGACATTTGATTCATAGCTATCAGACTTGCTGCATTAGTTATAATTGTGCGTGACATGGACATGAGGCATCGTGGACATGAGACGTGGGATTACATTGGGTGGGGAGAGACACACAGACTACAGGCTGATATTATATATATAAAATATAGTATATAACATAGTGTAGTTCATAGTTATTGCCGCTACCGGCTCCCCGACACAGAGCTTGTAGTGGCTTCAGCCTGAGTTCTAGTGCTACTCTCATGTTGCATATCACTTAGCTGGTTATATAGTTTACCCTGTTGTTTTATTTATCGCTGCACTCCATATATTTTGGCTTGTATTTTCTGTACCTTGTTATGTCCCCTGAGGACCTGGAATGGACTATGTCCCCAGGTATAGCTGAAGAGAACTACCCCGAGGTGTACGGTACAGGAGCACTCCTTGGAGCAGAACCCGGAACAGAGAACGAGATATTGGCCGAAGATTTCTCCTGAGCACCGGCTTCATCTACACAGTATTTCCATTTTCAGTATTTTATTTTCTGTCTATTCTCATTAAATGTAACAGACTAATTCTCGGATTGTTTCCCGAGATAAGCTTATTTGATATTGCTCATTTATTTCTATTGTATTATTTCTGGCATTACTCTGTGTTATTTTGTGGATGAGATTAGAAATACCTGTGACTTGTAACATTTTACTGTTAGAATACAGCTTAAGCATGCCCTGATGGATCCATTAAATTGGGCTGTCCATCGGTGCGTGTTGCTGGCCATTGCTCACGTGCTCAGTCCCTCGACATTTTGGGACTGGGGCGTGACAGGTACCCGCCTCAAGTTCAGCACCTCGTATCATCCGCAGACAGATGGCCAATCAGAGCGCACCATCCAGACACTCGAAGATATGCTGAGAGCCTGCATGCTTGATTTCAGCGGATCATAGGAAGATCATCTACACCTGGTAGAATTTTCCTACAATAATAGCTATCAAGCGAGCATTCAAATGGCTCCCTTTGAAGCTTTGTATGGCAGGAAATGTCGTTCCCCAGTATGCTGGAGCGATGTTGGCGAAAGACAGATCTTGGGACCAGAATTGGTTGTTCGTACGGTGGAGAAAGTAAAGAAGATACAAGGACACCTGCGAGCTGCACAGGACAGACAGAAGCATTGGGCCAACGTTCATCGACGACCTCTAGAGTTCCAAGTGGGAGAGCATGTGTTCTTGAAAATCTCACCCACCCGAGGTACCATCAGATTTGGAGGAAGAGAAAAACTGAGTCCAAGGTACATTGGACCCTTCGATGTATTAGAACGTATCAGAGAAGTTGCCTACAAGCTAGCCTTACCCCAGACCTTGGAAGGAGTGCATGACGTCTTCCACGTATCTCAGTTGAGGAGGTACATTCCAGATCCGAGTCATGTACTGGACCATTCAGAGATCACCGTCGGCCCAAGCCTATCGTACCAGGAGGAACCTGTAGAGATCCTAGATCGTAGCGATAAGGTATTGCGAGGCCAGACTATCCCTCTAGTTCGTGTTGCATGGAGACATCATGCACCAGGTGAATCAACCTGGGAACGAGAAGAGGATATTCGACAGCGTTTCCCCCATCTATTTCCAAACCAGGGTATGTCCTAATATTTCAAATAAATCTTTCATTCTCATATATGTCTATTTTTATTTCGAGGACAAAATATTCTAAGGAGGGTAGATTGTAAACTCTCTCGACCAGATTTTAGTAATTTAGGATTATTTTTAGCTAATTAGAATTATTGCAACTTTTTAAAAATTTATTTTGTTTACATATCCTATTTAAACATGCACCTGTACCACACACAATTAATTAGAGCATTACACTAGTTGTATTTCCCAAACAAAATTCACATACCTGCCCTAGACATGTTAGACTATTTTTCTGAATTTTGTGCAACTCCCAGATGCTTTATTTTTGAGCCTCGTTTGAGACGCACAAATATCGTTACAAAAGTCCGTATTTAATTCCTATTTAATTTTCTGCTCTTTACCCATCTCTGTACCCCTAGAGATTTGAGGCCCAACCTGCACCAGTTTTGCCCAAACAAAAATATGATAATATTCTACTTGAAATATACTACAATTAGTGTATTGACACTGTAGAAAAATTATGACCCTACCTGCCCCTAAATAATTAGTGAACACCATGCGCAGTATTTATTAATTAATAAATACGGTGACCCGTATCACCCAAAGAACCAGACCCTGCCCCTGTCCAGGTTCACCCCCACACTCCTCAAGGCACTCCCCCAGCTTTACCCCTCAATTCTGTTAATTTTAGTATTTTAGGAACCAGGTAATTTTTCAGACAAATTGCGTAATTACGCAAAATACCAATTTTAGGACTTGTTTGCAATTTAGGAAATTTCAGGGGTTTTTATGCAAAATTTCATGTGAGGTGGCATAACCTCATTGACTAGTAAACCTAACCCTTATATGTGGCACTAAATATCCTGTTAATATCAGCCTAAATATCTTAAAAACCCAAAATTACCAAAATATCCTAAAAGTTCCAACTATTTACAACTATGCCATCCCCTTAAAACCCTATAAATACACTACCCCTCCCCCTTTCAACCCTCACAGCCACCGCCTCCGGCCACCGCCTCCGACCAAACTCCGGCGAAGCCCTCGCCCCTACCCCACCTTCCCTTCGACCAAACCTCACCACCTCCGGCCGCCTGCTCCGCCGTGGGCAGCTGCCACAGACCCCACCCCGACCCTGCCAACATCAGCTACCCCCACCACCCGACCTCCCCCAGCACCGCCTCCGGCCACCGTGCACCACCACCACCACCCCCACTCGCCTCGCCCCGACCCCCTCTACCGGACCACCACCCTCCCACCGCCCCACGATCATCCCTCTGGCCGCCCTCACCCCCGCAGCACCTCCAGCTCCCTAACCCTAACAGTCACCCCCTCCACTCCGATCATCTCCAGCCACCACCACCGCCACCGTAGACCCCCGCCACCACCACCAACCTCTCCGCCTCGACCCCCTCCGTCGATCCCCCACCCTGCACCGCCGCCTCCACCACCGCCGCCGCCGCTGCAACTGCTACAAGCTGCTGTTGCTGACAGCAACAGTTGCTGCTGCTGCTTCTCCGGCCAGCCACCGCTGCCTCCGCCGCCGTCCTCCCGCCGGCGACGAGCCAAGGGCCCCACCTGTCAGATAGGTATACCCCCTGACCCTCTCTATACGTATATACGTATAAAATTGTATATGTATGTATATATGTATATATATATGAATATATATGTATATCTATATATATATATTTGTATATATATTATAATATATAATATATATTATATTATTATATACTGTATATATATAGTATATTTATACTGTATATATATTATTATTATTGTATATGTATGTATATATATATATTTATGTATATATATATATATATGTATGTATATTATTATATATACTAGTATATATGCACGTGCTTTGCACGTATATTGGAGTAATGATGTTGATGAGTTAGTTTATTTCTACTGCTTTTAATTATATAAGTTAATGGTTCAACCTTTCGAATTCTTTGGTAACAATTTAAAAGACTTAGCAAGTAGCATGAACCCTTTGATTTCCGTAAATGGTTGTTATTATTGCATCTCTTAAATGGTTGTCAGTGAAATTTATTCTAGGTATTCTTTTTAATTACTAAATATGTTGAAGGGTATTTTTGGAACGAAATTTTTTCACGGTGAAGCCTAGTTTTGGCATTATATAGAGAAGATTTATATATATATATATATATATATATGTATATTATATATTGTATAATAAATATATATAAGTATATATATAATAAGTATATGTACTATGCATTTTTCTTTATTATTATGTATGCATTTATTTGTTATTTATATATATGTATATATGATATTATATATACATATATATATGTTATTATATATATAAGTATGTATATTATATTACTATATATATATCAGTGGTTATATATACACTACTAATATATACTATAATACTGGATAATACAGTATTTATATACGTATTTATATTTCTGCACTGTCTTTTCATTTTATTATATATATATATATATATATATATATGTATATATATATATATATATCTATGTATATATATATTATCTATATATAAATACTATTATACTGGATAATACAGTATATTATATTTATATACATATTTCCATTTCTGCACTGTCTTTCCTTTTTCTTATATATATATATATATATATATATATATATATGTATATATATATATATTATCTATATATAATGTCATATATACTATATAATATAATACTGGATAATACAGTATATATATATGTATTTACATTCAGCACTTGTCTTTCCTTTTAATTATATATATATATACATATTGTATATACATATGCATTATCTATATATATATATATACATATAATTATATTATATATCCTATATAATACTGGGTATACAGTATATATATATATATTTACATTTCCTGCATTTTCTTTTCTTTACTATATATATATGCTATATAAATATATATATACTACTATATATACTATATCTATATGTATATATACTCTATATATATATATATGTGTATCCTATAATATATATATATATATATATATATATATATATATATATATATATATATATATATTGTCATATATGTATATAAGTATATATATACTTTTATGTTATACCCATGATATTCACGAACCCTGTATGTTTTAACAGAAAATATCTTCAGAACAGTCAGTGACCCCCTGTCACAAGCACCCTCAAACTTGACTGAGAGATCATGTTTTCAACACTATCAGGGAGTAGGCAAGTATACCTTGCCAAGTTTACTGTTTAAATTCAAATATTGTTATATGATATTGCTCCTGAATTTCATATGACTGTGAGTACCTGAGATTGCCTCAGGTACAGTCAACAGATGCGTTGACACGTAGCATAATTAACTTAGTCTTTACAGACCTACCAACATCTGCGAGGGTATCCTAATATCCTCCTAGACCCTATCACGGGAACACGCAACATGGTTGCAATACATATTGGGATGCGAGCTACGTATTTGATTAGCTACCAGTACGTGTGACACGCATAACGGCTTAGCATAAAATCAGGAAAACTCAGGAAAAGTACGACTTGACATTAGTTACATTAGGCGGAAAAGATAACTAGTAGACGTATAGGACACCCCCTCCTTGTATGTTTTACCTTCGTTCCATACTCCTCGGAGATGGACGATTGCAGAGTGCCCATGCGTCTGGGGGTATATGACACATATACTAGCCAGTCACCACGATTGGTAAATTAAGTCAGCATATGTCTAACCTACACATTCCCATGCGTACTACAAGGTCTTTACTTGTATTTTACTTAGATGGTTAGCACCCTGTATTTATTTATTTATTCAGTATTTTTATACCTGGCATGTTATTTTCCTGTATCTTGTTATGTCCCACTGAGGACCTGGTTCCCTTCCAGATTTAGACGAGGTCTTCTATCCCACGGTGTATGGTCCAGGACAGGAGACCAGGTGTGCTACCGAGGAAGAACTAGAGGAGACACCATCAGAATCTACCTGATTTTAGAAGCTTGCTCTCTTGGAGATGGAGATATTTTGTTAGATAGACGATACTTAGTCTATCTTATTTTTCTGTGCTATTATTATCTTTTGTAGTGGGCTTGTTCCCACCAGATATGTACTATGACTCTATCAGACTCAGCTTTATATATATTCAGCACTTATTTCCTGATATTTTGTTGTGGATGAGATAGATTTACCTGTAATAGACTTGTAGTATTTTAGGACAGCGTAGCACGTTCCTTTAGGTCCATTAAGTGGATTAAACCCTTCGTGACGTGTCAGCTGGCCAATGCCACGTGGCCTAGTTCCTTACATTTTGGGACTGGGGCGTGACAACAGCGTTCTAGAATCGATGTTGTGACGTAGGCTGGATGTACCCACGTTCTCATACCCTTACACCAGGTGTGGATCGTAACACTATGATGGAACAAAATAAGTCTTTCTCCTGGGCCAAGCATTGTGCTAGGAGTCGGGTCAAACTTTTGAGGACTCTTCCCAGCTTTGAGCAGACGACTGACCTTCTGGGACAGAAGTTTATCGATGTATAGCAGCGTCTGGATGAAATACAGCAGATACAGCCGGTTGACATGACTGTCGTGGTAGCCGACAAATGTGATTTCATCGTACGTTCTGCGGAGCAGGTGAGATATGCCTACCTTTTTCGAGAAGACTGCACGACCCAGGCCATGGCCGAGATAAATAAGAAGATTTTGCAACTCCAGGCCAAGATAAAGATCTTGCAGGGTGATCTCCAAGCGGCCCTACATGAGCGTGAGGTTGTGTCCGTTGAATCTACTAAGGTGGCCGAGTCTTCTGCCACCCTGGAGGGTACCTTAAAAAAGCTTGAAGAGAAGCACTAGGCCTACGCCTATCTGGAGGATCTCACGGCTGTAGCATGAGGGGCCGAGCAGCGGGTTAGAGCTAGGATCGATGGCAGGGTTGCCCGTCTCCAAGGACGATTAAAAGAGTTGTGCACTGATCAGTAGAATCAGTGATTGTTTCTTCCTTTTCTTATTTTTCTTGGATTTTCATTGAGGCGTTAGTAAGTCCTCAAATATAGTTTGCTTTTGGTTCCCGTTTGGAAGAAATAAAAGATTTTTCCCTTTCGTTGGAATTATTCGTGTGAATTTTGTCTATCGTACTAGAGGTAGTATGGACGTAGTACCGCACCGTAGTCTTTCATGGACATCCCACTGGAAGATCTTTGGTGGACCTATTACTTCTTGCGCACTGGAGTGCAAGTAATATGTTCAAAATAAACCCTAACAGAGGTGATATGGATATGGCAGGTTTTGTGGACTTAACACTGCTGGCGTACTTAGGGTTAAGTACGGGTGCTAAGTTCAAAAGAAGACTGATATCATAGCTAATAAGACGTGATAATCGATAGTCAAGTAGGGAGGATTGCTCAGAGGTAAAAAGGACATGGAAAACTCTACGTAGATATGAGCTAATCGATAGTCATACCGAGAGGTTAGGTACGATCATGGTGTGGAAGGAAAATAAAACGAGCTAGAGGTTATATAGACATGGTTGTTTTCTTTGGAATATGGGCAGCTCATAGTTCAGAGGTAATATGGACGTGAACTATTTGTTTTTGTTGAGGACATCCCACTGGGAGATCTCTAGTAGACCTATTACTTCTTGCGCACAAGAGTGAAAGTAGACATGATAGGTTTTATGGACCCATTACTTCTTGCGCACTTGAGTAAAAGTAATAAGTTCGAGACAAGCAATAGCAAAGGTAATATGGACGTGGAAAGTTTTGTGGACCTAACACAGCTGGTGTACTTAAAGTTAAGTACGGGTGATAAGTTTAGATGACGACCGATGTCAGAGGTAATATGGACATAACGATCAATAGTCATACAGAAAGGTCTGCTCAGAGGTAATATGGACATGGCAAACCCTGCTGGGAATAATCGATTATGACAGTAGTTCGGAGGTGATGTGGACGTGAAATAATGTCCAAAGGAACTGATTATGAGTGGTCTACTCGAAAGTGTGGATAGAACTGAGAATTGCTCTACTAGAGAGCTTTTGAGGATCCACTGCATGTTGTGTATTCAGGATTCCTGAATACAGACAATGTCTTTCATCCAAGAAGTGCATATTGTGCTTACACTTGCTAGGGATAAACCAGGGAGAGTACAAGTCTGGCTTAGACATAGTATTTCTTGAGGAACTTGTCGTTGATGGGCATTATGAGCAAGTCGCCATTAGATTTTGCAAGCCGGTAGGCGCCATTGGAGAATATAGACTCTACGATGAATGGACCCTCCTATTTAGGTTAGAATTTGCCGACCATCTTGTGGGTCATAACCATCGGTCTTCTTACTGTCAAGACGAGGTCACCCACTTTAGTAAGTCCTCTTCTTGTCCCGTTCTCATGAGAGGCGTGCTTGGTACAGCTCAATGCGCTGTTGAGCTAATAGACGTTTCTCGTCGTGTGCTTCTAACTCTTCTAGTCGTCGGCGGTGATTGTCGTCAATGGTCAATTGGTTGGAGAGGGCCACTCAGAGTGACAAAATTTGGTTCTCAAATGGGAGAACCGCTTCGCTTCTGTAGACAAAGGAGAATGACGTGCTGCCAGTATGTGTCCAGACCATTGTGCGGTAGGACCAGACATTCATCCAGCTTCTCATTATAGTCGCGCTTTTTGGATGACAAGAACTTCTTAAGTAGCTTTATGATGGTCTTATTGAATGCTTCCACCAGACCATTTGCTGCTTGGTTGTAGGCCGTTAAGACTACATTATGGATTCAATTTTTGTCACAAAATTGGTAAAAAGTATGACTTACAAACTATAGACCATTATCTTGGATGATCCTCCGTGGCAAGCCAAAGCAGTATATGACGTGATGCTTGACAAAGCTGATCACGTTTGAGGTCTTGACTTCAACGTGTGGAACATCTTTCGCCCATTTGGAGAAGTAGTCGGTGATAGCCAAGATAAACATATGTCCCTTAGAAGAAGGTGAACTAATTTGCCCGATAATGTCCATTCCTCACTATTCAAACGGTCAAGATGCTACCATTGGGTATAGAAATTCTGAGGGCTGGTGGATAAAGTTTGCATAGATTTAGCATGCTTGTCACTTCCTCGCATAGTCAACTGCCTCTGCTACCATTATCGGCCAATATTAACCCATTCTTCGGAGACGGACATGTAGCTTGGGTCCAGGCTGATGGGCACCGCATACCCCATCGTGAGTCTCACGGAGAGCCTGCTTCGCTTATGCATTTGATAAGCATCATAGCAAAAGGCTGTTGTAGGAACGACGATACATTATTTTGCTAGCCGTATTGTAATAGAACCGGATGGAACGTCTTCTGATGGAAGTGGCTTCCTTTGGGTTTTCGAAAAGAATTTCATAGACTGCATAGTCGATGAATGTGAGTCTCCAGTCTTGGGAGTGTGGCGCCCCGTTCCTCCTATTCGAGGAGCGCGGCTAAGAAATACAAGATGGTATCGTTCGATCGGGATAGATTGAAACAAGAACTCGTCCTCGTTATGGATTTGTTTCTTCGAAATCGATTCCCATATTCAGTGGACCGTGCCCCCGGGATCGACTTAGCGGCAGAGTCAGGAGGGACCTCTCCGCTGCATCTTTATTGCCTCAATTTTCGATGTCGCTTGTTGCTTTTGTGCTTTGAGTTGGTTTTCAGATTTGCTTGTTTTCCTTGAACGGTTTCGATAGATTTCATTGTTTTCGTTCATTGAACTGCACTTCAATTCCGAGATTGGAAAGATTGGAAGAGGTATTGATCGAGTTGTTCGTGATGCAGGTGAACAAGCAGTAGGCGGCTTATGAGCGGAGTCTTGAAGCGCCTCTTTCCTTCTCCATTCCAACCAACTAAGTGAGTGGCTACCATCCCGATTAACTATCCTTTCTTCCAAGCTTCACACCCTAAAAGTCTTGCATCCTTGTTTGCCCCGATCAGTCGATACCAAGTAATAACTAAAAGATGCCAAGATAAAATGGGAATAGACATTAGACTATATTACTTGTCAAAACTAAACTTGTTGTAAACCCCCTCGATTTATTCTGTAGATAGTTAGGGTGGATTTGGAAAATTTTGGTTTTAGGTAGCAGATGTCGAGGTTTAGAGTGGAGATAATTTTATCTGGTATTTAATTCCATTAATTAAAACCCTTGGCGCGCCCTATCATTCCTAAGTTAATAGGAGCCCAATATCAGCCCATAAATTCCATCGGGCTTTTGTACTTTTGACTTGACTCGCCAAATTAGGCACTGGACTTTTCCGTCTTCATAAAAAATCAGTTTTGTTGTGCTCTAAATTAATTGCGCAACTTTCCAAAAATCGTAACCCATATTTAATTCCGTGTCGGACACCTGTGTCGTTACCCTAAATTTTGAGATACCAACTTAACCCGTTGAGCCGGACCAACTAAAGGGTCCAAGACTGACTCCAAGCCCCCACCATTTTTGACATTTGCATCATTTCTGGATTTTGACCCCAAGTGCCCCCAATTAATTTAAATTCGCGGGACACTTTATTTCTATTTAAATCGGGGATATCAACTTTGTAAATCCCATTTTTAATCCTAAATTAATCCCAATGCCTTTCTAATTAAACCCGTGCCTAACGCACAATCCCCTCTCACCATGAAAATTACTAAACGCAATTTTCTCCATAATTTTTTTGTCATTTTATGTGTTCATGCAATTTCCCGAATTTAAGGAGCTAAGTTGCAATTATTGAATTTATGTGTCATCACCCTGTTGGCCTTGAACTATGGAGAGGTCCCAAAGTAGGGTCCTATTCTCACCATCCACTCACCCCCCTTCATAAAGAAACCCACTCCCCCTTCATGACAAATCATAACCTTCCATTTTGAATAGATTGATCACAACCCTCCATCTCCTTCACACACCCCTATAAAGTAACACCTCATCCCACCCTCAACACATTCCCACCGGCCCTAATCCCAAGGAAACTCCCCTCTCTCTCTCCTCACTCCTTCATTAATTTCCCATGCAAACTTCTTCTTCCTCCTCCCTCCATTATATTTCTCTTCTCCTTCTCCCTTAGTCTCTTCTTCCTCTTGAAGAGCACCAACCAACCGACCGACCCCTGCCTACTTCCGGCCGACTTCAGCACCCCGACCCGCCGCCGGACTGTACTGCCGACCCTCCGGCGCTGTGGACTCCTCCCCTGCTGTGCAAGCACCCCGACCAGCCGCCGGACTGCAATGCCGACCCTCCGGCGCTGTGGACTCTTCCCCCGCTGTGCAAGCACCCCGACCCGCCGCCGGACTGCACTGCTGTCCCGCCGGCGCAGTACCCTGCCCGACCGGCCGCTCTCCCCGGGGCCGTGCGTCCCCGCCGTCGGACGCAGATCTTCCCCCGCTGAAGCTCTTCCCGCCGGCGCTGCAGATCCTCCCCCGCTGTTCGTCCATACACTTTCACCAACACCACCATCACTCCCAGCCTACCACCACCATCACCACCAGCTTACGCCTTCGTCTCCACCACCACCGGCCATACCCCATTGTCCGGCCAGCACCTCCTCGCTCCGGCCACGTTGGGTATACTCCTCCCCCTCTCTTTATATTTATATAATATGTAGTGTTTATTGCTAGAGTATGTGTTAACATAGTGTGGTGTTGTTATAGTGTTGTGTAGTTATTGTTGGATGACTAGGGTTTAAGAGGCTGGACTTGGAGGGTAGGATTTATAAATGCAAGAAAAAATCGTAGGGTTATTACAATGAGTATATATACTTGGATGTTGTGGAGGTGTCTAATGATAGGATGAATTTAGGTTAGGGTTTGTCATCAAAATGAATTAAATCAATTTATTTTAGACATCGACTTATGGAGTTTTAGGTTTTTATCGTTAAATGGAGGATCGGGATATATTTCGTGGTGGTAAATGCTGACTTATTTAATGAGAATTAAATTGATGAAGGGTTTATGTGTAGAGCAAATGCTTGATTTAAATGTATGATTAGTGAGGATAGTAGGTGAATGACTGGTTGGGGACTAGTGAGATCGGTAATTTAGAACAGGAAATTTAAGGTGTTTAACTTAAGGAGGCACCTGGTGATTAGTAATAACTATATTGTTAAACGAAGAATTAAAATCATAAACTGTGTTTGAGGATGTCTTGATGATATGGTACTGAGGATTAACTGAATTTACCATTGTACCGATAGTCAACTGTAGTCAACCCCCTAGAGACTTGTCCCTGTGAGTCGTAGCTGAGGCTGAGTTTTGGTGTAGATGTGTGTAGCACCCCTGTCTGTCGTAAATTAGATTATTAATTCTGGTTTGTAATTCATCTCTAGGTACTGCGGGACCTGAGGACTTGGACGCAGTACCGGATCCCCGTCATCAGCAGCCGCACGCAGGCAAGTGTACCTTGCCACCCTGTATTTCAGTTTACAGATACTTGTTGTTTTTTATGTACTTCGTGCGCATATGTATGTTGACGTTCGATACTCTGTGTCCGGTTCACAACCGGGTGTTGACATTCGATGTAACGTCTTAGAATAATTGCTAGATGCTTCACAGCACCTTGATGCACGTACCTGAGTACATCGATACCCCAGGACACACTCATACACTGTGATCATGCCAGATTCCTGTATCCTGATACTGACATCATGACCAGAGACTGGGATGACCTTAGGGTCGCGTCCGTTGAGTTAATTCTTTGTGCCGAGACTGTAGTTAGAGGTTCAGGTTCAACGCACAATCGTTGACCGCTTGGGAAGGGAAAGACAGTTACTAGACGTTTGGGCTACTCTGCACGCGCTTATATATATGTAGTATTTTGTAGTGATACCTGTATCTAGTGTAGCTGTTTCACCCGTATGACTCTTTGCCTGGAGCTGCGGTACGTGCCGTGTGTTTCCGTGTCCGGAGCTACGATTTTATTTTGGACAGCCCACGCGTCGAACATTGTCTTTAAACTGAGTCACACTTGTTTGGTTATGTTAGATTACCATGTCATTGTACTTGTACTATCTGTTTACCTGGCATGTTGTATTTCTGTACCTTGTTACATCCCTCTGAGGACTTGGTTCCCTGCCAGTTTTGCAGCATAGATGATTACGGAGCATTTGGAGTTGCTATTGGAGTTGCAGGTCTTGCGGGCATGGTACCAGGTACTCACATTATATCTACCGGCATTATGGTTATTTTACATTGTTTATTGCATCTGCTGTTGTAGCCTAGTTTTTATAGACTCATACTTCTTCTCGAGTCTATTCGAGTTAGTGTGTTATTGGACGGTCGACTCTAGCACATATAGCTCTTTCTTGTATACTATTGTACATTGTGGATTGAGACATAGAGGTTTACATTTATGGAATATCTAGATAGTGCCCTTTATTACAGCTTATACGTATTCGAGTCAGACCAGAGTCTGGTCGAATGCGTAGCTGGCGTGTCACGTATTCCTGGTCCTACGTATTTTGGGACTGGGGCGTGACATATTTTTGTGGTGGCCCATGCCGGTCCGATTTAAATCGTCTTGGTCCCCTGACTGTGCCAAGCGAGCCTGCAAATTAGGAATAGATGTTATGATTGTTGAATAGGATCTCAATCCATAATCGATTTTAAAAACTCTTTGTATGTGATTATCGCCCTTGGACTTCCAATTTGCATTCGTTCAATCTTCGTCGATATCGCTATCCTTGTTTCTCGTCCCCTATTGTTCGGGAAGACGAATGCTTGTGACTGATGATTTCCCCTCCAGAAGAAGATCGAAGACCAGACGACAGAAGACAGAATTTGTATACCTTTCTCGGAGAAGATTGTTACCTTATCAGGATAGATTGATGGGTTCTTTGGATTCTAGAACTAGTGAGGAAGGTTGGCAAGAGAGTTGGACCCAGTAGTACCCTGCCCGTGCTTGAGGTAGCAGTGATCTTGGAAGTACTAAGAGCTGGAAGGATTGTTGATCATGATTAGAATAATTTAGGGAAATGCATAGCCTGATGATGGAAACTAGTGGTTGCATATGATAGCAATGCTAGGAACGATGATTATGAGCTAGAGGAGATAAAAATTTTAGGATCTCACTTGGGAGATAATAATCGGATTCCAGGAAATTCTAGTATGTGCTTGAGTGATACCATTATTGTACTATGCAACTTGGAGGGATAAATAACGAAAAGAAGAAACTCGAGGAATAAAAATTTTAGGAAAAATTTGGGGAGAAGAGACATTATACTTTAGGCAGGGAAGAAAATTTTCTTTTATAGGATTAGTGTGGTAAACAGAACAGGGGAATTTATTTTGAGGTTAAGTCTGGAAGATGACACCGTGCTAGCATGAGTTGATTGAGCCAATACCACGCGACACTAGATTGTCGACGTAGTTGTATTTATATTTTTAGGCCACCAGGTTACCCTGAGTTGAGTTCAGGGAGCCCAGGAGTATGGTGCCCATCTACCTTAGGGGTATACAATGCAGGAGGTAAACCAGTGTACCACCATGTTATATCAGAGTTGAGGATGTTTTTCTAGAGGATCTTCTAGGCCTGCCACCTGACAGAGAGATGAAGTTTGTTAAAGAGATGAATCCCAGAATCGAGCCAGTTATTCTCTCGTCTTCAGACTAGCACCGATATAGTTGGCTGAGTTGAAGATCCATAGTAGAGGATCTCTTAGACGAGGGTTTCAGTCGGGCTAGTGTTTCCCCATGGGAAGCAACTATCTTAATAGTGCCGAAGAAGGACAGGACAGTACACTTGTGTATCGATTACAGGGCGCTAAATGCTGTAATGATAAAGAACAAGTATCCACTGCCGCGCGTCGATGATTTGTTTGATCAACTTAGCGGTGCATGTGTATTCTCGAAGATCGATCTCAGATCCGGTTATCATCAGATCAAGGTACGAAAAGAGGACATCCAGAAGACGGCCTTTCGGACGAAGTATGGCCATTATGAGTTTTTAGTCATGCTGTTTGGTTTAACCAACGCGCCAGCAGTATTTATGTGTTTGGTAAACAATGTCTTCCACCAGTACTTAGATAAGTTCGTGGTGGTATTTATAGACGATATCTTGATATATTCCAAGAGCCAGGAGGAGCATGAGAGACATCTCAGGATTGTGTTGGAGACGCTGAGACATGAGAGACTGTACGCCAAACTCAGCAAATGTGAGTTTTGCTTGGACAAAGTACCATTTCTGGGACACATAATCACCGGAGATGGGCTATCAGTTGACCCAGAAAAGATAGCTGCAGTAGAGACCTGGCCTACCCCTACATTATTTATGGATGTTAGGAGCTTCCTCGGACTTGCCGAATATTATCGGAGGTTCGTAGAAAACTTTTCGAGGATAGCTGCGCCTATGACACGACTGACGCGTAAAGGCGAAGAATTTATCTGGACCGATGAGTGTCAGGCGGCTTTCGATGAGATGAAGAAGCGTCTGACATCAGCACCGATTTTGACACTACCTTCAGGATCAGGAGGATTTGTAGTGTACAGTGATGCGTCAGGGAGCGGATTGGGATGTGTACTGATGCAACACGGCAAGGTGATAGCCTACGCATCGAGACAGCTGAGAGTTCATGAAAAGAACTATCCGACGCACGACTTAGAGCTAGTTGCGGTAATATTTGCACTAAAGCTATGGAGACATTACCTTTATGGTGAGCGTGTTGAGATCTATACAGATCACAAAAGCTTGAAGTACGTCTACACGCAGAAGGAGCTCAACATGAGGCAGAGACGTTGGCTAGAGTTGATGACAGATTATGACATTGAGTTGCAGTACCACCATGACAAGGCGAATGTCGTAGCAGATGCCTTAAGCAGGAAGCCCATGGTATACTTTTTGACGACGCAGCGACAGTTGCTAGAGGATCTCTAGGAGCTTGGGATAGAGATCATATTGCCAGGCATGGATGGATAGATAGCCAGTCTCGAGGTTGATTGAGAGGATCACGGCAGCCTTGCCTACAGATACGAGATTTAGGCGATTGCGAGAAAGGACAGAGGCCGACATGCAAACAGGACTCAGGATTCGTGGAGACAGAACATTGAGGTATGGAGATCGCCTATATGTTTCGAGTGGCGAGCTACGCCAAGAGTTGATGACCGAGGCTCATAGCTCGATTATTCTATTCATCCCGGGGGTAAGAAGATGTACCGAGACTTGAAGCAACAATTTTGGTAACATGGGATGAAAAGAGAGATTACGAGATTCGTAGCAAGATGCTTGGTATGTCAACGAGTCAAGGCAGAATACCTGAGAACTGCAGGACTATTGCAGCCGCTTCCCATTCCCGAGTGGAAGTGGGAGCACATTAACATGGACTTCGTCACAGGATTCCCGCGGAGCCCTGGCGGGAAGGATACAGTTTGGATTGTCAGGGACAGATTCACCGAGTCTACATATTTTTTGCCCTTCAGAGTTGGGCAGTCCACGGAGATATTAGCTGACATGTATATGAGGCAGATAGTACGGTTACATGGAGTGCCTGTCAGCATCGTATCGAATCGTAATTCTAGATTTATGTCGTATTTTTGGCAGAGTATGCAGGAGAGCCTAGGAACTCGTCTCAAGTTCAGCACTGCATATCATCCACAGACTGATGGTCAGTCAGAGCGCACGATACATATATTAGAGGATATGTTGAGAGCGTGCATGATTGATTTTGGAGGATCTTGGGAGGACCACCTACACTTGGTGGAATTCTCCTACAATAACAGTTACCAGGCCAGCATACAGATGGCACCTTATGGGGCACTGTACGGCAGGAAATATAGGTCGCCAGTTTGTGGGAGTGACGTGGGAGAGAGTCAGATACTTGGTCCAGAGTTGGTGACACAGACAGTGGAGAAGGTCAAGCAGATTCAGAGCCACCTGCGCACAGCACAGGGCAAACAGAAATACTGGGCAGATGCGCATCGCAGACCATTGGAATTCAAGGAGGGTGACCATGTGTTTTTGAGGATATCGCCCCCTCGTGGTACCATCAGATTCGGAGGCAGAGGCAAGCTGAGTCCGAGGTACATCGGACCTTTTGACATTTTGGAACGAGTTGGCAAAGTGGCTTACCGTCTTGTATTACCTCCATCATTAGAGGGAGTACATGACGTATTTCACGTATCGCAGCTGAGGAGATATGTCGCAGACCCTAGCCACGTACTTGATCATTCGGAGATTACAGTCGGGCCCAGTCTGTCTTACGTAGAGCAGCCAGTTGAGATTCTCGATTGCAGCGAGAAGACTTTGAGAGGGCAGACGATTCGACTGGTCAGAGTGGCATGGAAGCACCATTCACCAGGCGAGTCTACTTGGGAGCGCGAGGATTCTATTCGGCAGCGATTCCCGTACTTATTTGAGGAGCAAGGTACGAATTTACGTACGATATTTGATTACTAGTTGTTTTAAAATTCTATTAGATATTATCGTGCTTTACTTTTAATTTCGGGACAAAGTTTTTCTAAGTTGGAAAGAATGTAAATCCCCTCGATTTATTCTGTAGATAGTTAGGGTGGATTTGGAAAATTTTGGTTTTTGGTAGCAGATATCGAGGTTTAGAGTGGAGATAATTTTATCTGGTATTTAATTCCATTAATTAAAACCCTTGGCGCGCCCTATCATTCCTAAGTTAATAGGAGCCCAATATCAGCCCATAAATTCCATCGGGCTTTTGTACTTTTGACTTGACTCGCCAAATTAGGCACTGGACTTTTCCGTCTTAATAAAAAATCAGTTTTGTTGTGCTCTAAATTAATTGCGCAACTTTCCGAAAATCGTAACCCATATTTAATTCCGTGTCGGACACCTGTGTCGTTACCCTAAATTTTGAGATACCAAATTAACCCGTTGAGCCAAACCAACTAAAGGGTCCAAGACTGACTCCAAGCCTCCACCATTTTTGACCTTTGCATCATTTCTGGATTTTGACCCCAAGTGCCCCCAATTAATTTAAATTCGCGGGACATTTTATTTTTATTTAAATCGGGGATATTAACTTTGTAAATCTCATTTTTAATCCTAAATTAATCCCAATGCCTTTCTAATTAAACCCGTGCCTAACGCACAAACCCCTCTCACCATAAAAATTACTAAACGCAATTTTCTCCACAATTTTTTTGTCATTTTATGTGTTCATTCTTTGTGTCGAGACTGTAGTTAGAGGTTCAGGTTCAACGCACAATCGTTGACCGCTTGGGAAGGGAAAGACAGTTACTAGACGTTTGGGCTACTCTGCACGCGCTTATATATATGTAGTATTTTGTAGTGATACCTCTATCTAGTGTAGCTATTCCACCCGTGTGACTCTTTGCCCGGAGCTGCGGTACGTGCCGTGTGTTTCCGTGTCCGGAGCTACGGTTTTATTTTGGACAGCCCATGCATCGAACATTGTCTTTAAACTGAGTCACACTTATTTGGTTATGTTAGATTACCTTGTCATTGCACTTGTACTATCTGTTTACTTGGCATGTTGTATTTCTGTACCTTGTTACGTCCCTCTGAGGACCTGGTTCCCTGCCAGTTTTGTAGCATAGATGATTACGGAGCATTTGGAGTTGTTATTGGAGTTGCAGGTCTTGCGGGCATGGTACCAGGTACTCACATTATATCTACCGGCATTATGGTTATTTTACATTGTTTATTGCATCTGCTGTTGTAGCCTAGTTTTTATAGACTCATACTTCTTCTCGAGTCTATTCGAGTTAGTGTGTTATTGGGCGGCCGATTCTAGCACATATAGCTCTTTCTTGTATAATGTTGTACATTGTGGATTGAGACATAGAGGTTTATATTTATGGAATATCTGGATAGTGCCCTTTATATTACAGCTTATATGTATTTGAGTCAGACCAGAGTCTGGTCGAATACGTAGCTGGCGTGTCACGTATTCCTGGTCCTACGTAGTTTGGGACTGGGGCGTGACACTTGTGAACTGTTATCTTATTGTATGCTAGTTCGTTGCAAATGTTCTATAAATTGTGCTAAATATGGATCATATTTTGTATGCGAATAATTGTTCAGGAAGGCTATGCAAAATGAATCATGCAACAATGCTTGTCTTGTACTCGTGTTCTTGTACTCGTGTTGCCTCAACTGCATGAATTATTAACTTAATAATCGTGTTCGATCATGGACAACTTGTGCAAAAGGGTATAAGTTCTGTGGACGGTCGCTTGGGCACTGGCACCGATCCGATCCGGGCGGAACTTCGTGTGTAGTCAATCGTGTGCGGACTGGATGGCTTACGATCGTGTGTTCATCGTGTGTTCTCGTTGCATGCTATCCTTGTCCTTGACTAGTCCATTATGGCATACGCTAGTGATCATCGTGTGTATTTAAACCTGTTGCAAACTAACTTGTGTCTTCGTGGCATGGAAGACATGGTAAGTATTGTGCAGGTGGTTGAAACGAACAGGTAAAAGCCACCGAATGGTGGCAAGTTCATTTCAGTATTTTATACAAGATAGAAAAACCACAATAAATATGCATGCTTCATTAAAACAACGTGTTGATTGGTATAGTTGGGTTTAGCTCGCCTTCACCAGTATGTTTCGACATACTGACCCTCGTTGAAACAGGTTTCCCGCACTAAGGCGAACCAAGCGAGGAGCCGAAGTCGTCTTCCCGATCCAGTCCAGCTGTAGGCGCATCCTGACCGCGCCGTATTTTGAAGTACTTAAAGAAAGGAGCTAGAACCCAAGCAAGAATGCAGCTCTGTGGCAAAGCCGTCCTCCAGCCCGGAGGTCTTTATTATTTTGAAGTTTAGTAAAAGGATGTAATGTACAGGACTGCTATCTCATTTTGTGTCAACACTTTTGTAAGCCCGTGCAGCAAATTAGCTGACTCGTTCAAGAGTTTGTAATAGATGTTCATTATCAATAAAAGAGAACTTTTCCATGTTTCAAATCTGTATTTTAATTTATCTGCGTACTCTGAATATGTGCTCATTATGTAAAACACTCTAGCATTGTGTAGGCGCAACCCCAGGCCCGCACGGCGGTCAGATTCGGGGGACGCCCCAACGATTCCACAGAATCGGATCGTGACATAGTGGTATCAGAGCACAGATTCAAGTTCCTTAACCCTCGCACTGGAAAAGTTCCTTTAACGATCAATTCCTGTGCGAACTCTTGAACTCGTTAGGCCAAAATAAGATACGTTCATGCAATAAGTCCATAATACATTATGATCCTAATGTAATTTACCTTCTTTTGAAGGAATGGCACCAGCACAATCCTCAGCGCTAACACCGGACGAAACGCAAGGCCAAGAAAGTAGTTCGGGCACTTTGGGAAGCTCTCGGAGCCAACGGGGCATGTCTCGAGTCGATCTGCTTGAGCGGGTGATGCAAATATTAGAATCACAATGACAAAGAGATGATGCTCGCCAAGCCAAGTTCAAAAGCAATCTAGAGGCCCGATTCTCAGTCCAACAGAAGCAGGTAGATGCCCTATAACAGATCGTGCAGACTTTGGCCTCCAACCATTCCGCGACAACAGCAGCGACTCTGGTGGAGCAGCCCGTGCTTGAAGTTGAGATGCCTCAAATTCCAAGGCCGAGGGAAGTGACTGCCTTCGACTTTGGCCACTTCAAGAAAGTCTGCAACACCCCATTCAACGGTACTGAGGACCCAATCGTGGCTCTAGATTGGTTGGGCAAACTTGAAGACCACTTCGCTCTGCTAGTGGTTCCCCAAGAGAAGCGCGTCACATGCGCGCAATTGCAGCTCCGCCTCAACGCGTACGATTGGTGGGACGTGCATCGACGATCTCTTCAATTTGACCATGGAGAGGAGGCGATCTCGTGGACGACTTTTTGTGCCGCGTTTGAAGAGGAGTTTATACCCCCTCCAGTACGACATCAGATGGAGAATGAGTTCGTGAAGCTACGGCAAGGCAGCATGACAGTTAAACAGTATTCCGTCGAATTCAACCGAGTCTCCAAATTCGCTACCGCCTATTTACCTGATGTAGCGAGTTGAGCTAGAAGGTTTGAAGGTGGTATGCGCCCTGCCATCCATGCGCACATAGTCGTTCATCAGTATCACACAATGCGAGAAGTCATGAATCATGCCCTATCTCTCGAACCGCAATATCCTCATATTTCTACCGGTGTTGTGCATACCTACAATTACAAACGCTAAAGCAACCATAGAGGAAACAACGCTGCACAAGGGTATAAGTTCTACGGACGGTCGCTGGGGCACTGGCATTGATCTGATCCGGGCGGAACTTCGTGTGTAGTCAATCGTGTACGGACTGGATGGCTTGCAACGCATCGTGTGTTCATCGTGTGTTCTCGTTGCATGCTATCCTTGTCCTTGACTAGTCCATTATGGCATATACTAGTGATCCTCGTGTGTATTTAAACCTGTTGCAAACTAACTTGTGTCTTTGTGGCAGGGAAGGCATGATAAGTATTGTGCAGGTGGTTCAGACGGACAGGTAAAAGCCACCAAACGGTAGTAAGTTCATTTCAGTATTTTATATATATACTGCTGCTTGTAAGATAAACTAAGGCAAGATAGAAAGACCACAATAAATATGCATGCTTCATTAAAACAACGTGTTGATTGGTATAGTTGGGTTTAGCTCGCCTTCACCAGTATGTTTCGACATACTGACCCTCGTTGAAATAGGTTCCCCGCAATAAGGCGAACCGAGCGATGAGCCGAAGTCGTCTTCCCGATCCAGTCCAGCTGTAGGCGCATCCTGACCGTGCCGCATTTTGATGTACTTGAAGAAAGGAGCTAGAACCCAAGCAAGAATGCAGCTCCGTGGCAAAGTCGTCCTCCAGCCCGGAGGTCTTTATCATTTTAAAGTTTAGTAAAGGGATGTAATGTATAGGACTGCTATCTCATTTTGTGTCAACACTTTTGTAAGCCCGTGCGGCAAATTAGCTGACTCGTTCAAGAGTTTGTAATAGATGTTCATTATCAATAAAAGAGAACTTTTCCATGTTTCAAATCTGTGTTTCAATTTATCTGCGTACTCTGAATATGTGCTCGTTATGCAAAACACTCTAGCCTTGTGCGGGCGCAACCCCTGGCCCGCACGGCGGTCACGATTCGAGGGACACCCCAACGATTCTACAGAATCGGGTCGTGACAGGGAGTCGGTATTTGTCTCTACTGAGTAGCTCAGGTACAAATAAAGGCTACTTTTCGGGCAAACTAGCTCTTGACTGACCACAGTGATCAGTTCATGAGTATTGACTTAAACAGCTAAAGAGGATGCTAGGTCGGCCAGGGCGTCAACCTCAATATTTTGCAGTCAAGGGATGTGCTCTATGAAGAACCCCTCGAAGGTGGAGATTATTCCAAGCGCAACTTGGTGGTAGGGAATTAAGTCCTCGTGCATGACCTTATAACGTCCTGGAACTGACTGACTATCAGCTTGGAAAAGCCGTAGGCTTCCAGGTAGTCTACTCCCTCTTGTTTAGCTAGCTGTATCCCAATGACGAGGGCGTTGTACTCTGCCACATTTTTGAAGCATGGCTCTGTGAGGGAGTAAGCATGGCTCATGACCAGATCGTGTGAAAAAATTAGTACTATCCCGACGCCAGTGACAATATCGCCTTTGAGCCCTGTTCTTGAAGCACCGTCGAAGAACATTAGCCAAACTGCTTCTGCCCTTGTGGTCATATTTTAGCCCGTTACTTCGTCTGGGATCTCCTCGTAGAGCTTCGAGATTTTCGATACAGGGTGGGCTGACCGAAAATCTGCCAATGTTTGGCCTTTGACCATCTTTTGTGTGACAAATACCATATCGCATGGTGATAGCATAATTGCCCATGTGGCTAGGCGTTTGTTGAGCGCTCTGGGTTTTGTCATAAGAACCCTGAGAGGATTAACTCGAGAGATCACATGGATGGTTTGTCCTACCACATAATGTCGAGTCTTCTGAATGGCGAAGACCAGAGCGAGGCACTTCTTCTCGATGAGGTTGTACTTGTGCTATGTGCCGGCCACCATTCTACTGAGATAGTATATGGCATGTTCGTAACCTGCATCACTTTCTAGGCTAGTAGAGCTCCAAGGGAGTGATCCAGTTCCCGCACATATAGCAAGAGGGGTCTTCCTGTAAACCCCCTCACCCAAAAATAGGTATTTTGTGTGTATTTTATATTTTTTGTATTTGTTTTAGATTATTTTTTAAAATAATTAAAACCCAATGATTATATTAGGACACTTCACTATGGTTTGGACATCAATAATATATGATGGCCCCAAAATCTGTATCGCCCTTCATAGGAAGTAGCCTACACAGGAGACACTACCTGTAGGATCTTTTCGTGGCACAGAAATTCGATCCCTTGGTGTTAGTATGACATTAGTGTAACGACCATAGATTAATTGTTAAATATTTAGATAATTTATATGTATAATTTATTTGTGGTTATTTTCTAATCCCAAATTTCTACAATTAGCATCTCATAATTCTCCGTGCCAAGTTAGGTATTTTTCCATTTTTATAGATGTGCATATTATTTACTATTACCTATTTTGTTGAATATCCATTTAGTTATTTACTTATTTAATTAGATAATACATTTATTTGATTTATTATAACTAGATAAATATCTAATTATTAATTACAAAATATTTCATAAATTATTTTGGGTGTAGTATTTTATTAAAGTTTTACAAAATAAATTTTCTAGAATTTATTTTGTGTGCAAATATTATTTTTGGATTTTTATAAGCTCATTTATATATGTAAATATATATGTTAATAAATATATGATTATTAATAAGAAATAATAATAATAAAAATAATAATAATATTAGTAATAATAATAATAATAATAATAATAATAATAATAATAATAATAATAATAATAATAATAATAATAATATAGTAGTAGTAGTAGTAGTAGTAGTAGTAGTAGTAGTAGTAATAATAATAATAATAGTAATAATAATAATAATAGTAATAGTAATAGTAATAATAAAATGAAAAGAAAAGAAAAAGAAAAACAAAACAAAAACCTAACTAAAAAACCTAACTAACAAAACCACTAACTACTAAACCAACTAAACCCCCCCCAGTAGCCAACACCCACGACCCCTTATACCCAGACCCGCGGCTCCCTCTCTCCCTTATATATATATATATATATATATATATATATATATATATATATATATATATTACATCAACCTAAACCTTAACCCTACCCCAGCCCGGCGACCCCCCCTCCCCCGACGACCGGCGACCGCAGTCGTCCGCCGCCACCGCGTCGGCCGCCGCAGCAGCCGCAGCAACCGCCGCGCACGCGCACGAGCGCACAGTTGCAACCCCAATGCTCCCATCTTCACGGTATTATATCTTCTCCATTTTTAATTCTTTTTGCGAGCGGTTTGTCCGTGTACGTTCACAACCTAACCCTCTAGGATTTTCTTCAAGCGGGACGAGTTTTCGTGCCCTAGATTGGTCGAAAATTTAACCGAAAGTTGGCCGAAAAGCTGACAAAAAACAGTCCAGAATTTTGAACCAAACCCCCATGTTCACACACAATTTGTCACCAACCTGTTTAATATTTTTAAAATCTAATTGAAGGATTTTCTTCTCAATATAACCGAGAATATTTCTGTTCTTTTTGTTTTTATTAATTCGTTTTATGTGTGTTAAATTATTCGGCCTCCAAAACGACCAAAAATTTAATTTTTTTTAATTAATATTTTGTGATACGGAGTACGCTCCACCAAACGGGACCACCTCATCGCGTATCAAGTACACCAAAAGGCGCATATGGTATATCCTGATGTGTGGACTTTCACGGAAGTTGATTCGGACGTGTGTGCGCGTCAGAATCAACCCGTATCCGTAAAAAGTCCCCGTATCGTGACTTTTACAAAATACTGCCCCATTTTGTGTATGCTCATTGGAATACGATAAAACTTGCGCCATTGGATTCGTGGTTTCACGCTGGTCCTGTGACCCATGTTTCACGCAATTCTGAGACAGTTGACCAAGCCGCCTATTTGTGGGTCCCACGGTTTGATTTTACGGGCAAATTTGTGATCAGCTCACCGGAATCCAATATTGGACATACCGTTGAGTTCATATCATCGTTCAGAATTTGTTTGACCTATAATTTGTCCCATTTAGAGACCTTTACCTCTGGCACACTTTTCGGTGCAAAGTGGCCCATATGTGGAACCCGATTTGACCAAAAATTACCGTTTTGCCCCTATGTCCAAATTGGACGAAAGGATAGTGTTTTCTAGCTATCTCACTTATTCTGGGAACGTTAGTGATATTTTTTTTAGCATCCGGATATGTTCATTCGGAGGCCATAGTTTCTGATCCTCTGTACTTGACACCTGGACGTTACACTACGCAGCTTTCTTGCCATGCTAGTATACCTTGCTATTGTACTATGATTTATATTCCATATGGTGCATGCATTTTATTTTTGTTATTTAGTTCATATATTTTAACTTCTATATAAACTACGCGTCCAAGAATAACTTGGATGCAACGACGGTGATGTCGTATTTTGTCTTTATTATATATTATGCATGTCGACCTAGTTTTACGAGACCACCACATGATCATGAGGCATTCTTATGTTTCATTGGCCGTGACATAGTTGTTATATGAGTGTGAGTCCCATGTAGAACACAAACTTGCGTATTCGACTGATCACCGGTACATATGGGATGTGCGACGGATAGGGATAACTACTGATAGAATTTGCATAATTAGAAGCCTTGGCAGTTATTAGAGGTCTCATCGTGTCATGGATATGACATGCATAGAGCATGGGATGGGAAGGACAACAAGTAAGACATTTTGGCTCCTTTGCACTTTTCTTGTGTAACCCGCATGCTCCGCCGGAGATGCGTGGTCAGATGACCCCTATATATTATCTACAGGCGGCCTCTAACGTTCAAAAGACTTCATGCTTTTTAGGCCCCTGATTCTCCGAGAGAATCATGCCAATCCCATTTTAGCCAGATAGCCCACGTGTTAGATAGTTGTTCTCAAAGTGCATTCACATAGGTGGTTAGACGACCCTTTGGATATTTATTTTCAGTATTTTATTGGCATGCTTCTATGTATCTTGTTATGTCCCTCTGAGGACCTGGTCCCTTTCTAAGTATAGACGATCATGACTATTCACAGGAGCACGGATCAGGACTTGCTACTCCATTCTCTTTCGAGGAGGTCTTCTCTTTGAGCCTCTTTGTTCATCAGATGTACTTATTATGTTTACTTTTATATTCTAGTTTGGTAGTGGATTTGTCTCCACCCAACTACTTGTTCTTATCAAGCATTTTATACTTGATTCAGTTATATAGTTGATTGGTTATTCATTTCTTTATGATTATTTTTGTGGATGAGATTTAGTTATGTCCTGTGACTTGTGACAAATATATACCACTTGATAATTATTGTTCATAATATAGCGTACGTATGTGTTATGGTTTCCATATATTGGAGTCTCCATATACATATGGCTGGCATGCTTACGTATTCATAGTCCTACGTATTTTAGGACTGGGGCATGATACTTCCTACTACGAAGGCCACCAATACAGGAGGATTCACGAGATAATCCTTGATGTCGTCGAAGGCGCGCTGGCATTCTTCGTTCCAGACAAAGGAAACTCCCTTCTTCCGGAGCTGAGTGAATGGCTGACAACGTCCAGAGAGATTTGATATGAACCTCCTGATGTATGCCAGTCTTCCTTGAAGGCCACGAAGTTCTCTGAGGTTCTTCGGTGGGTGCATTTTAAGGATCACTTTAGTCTTATCGGGGTCTACATGGATACCCTTCGAAGTTATGATAAAACGCAGGAACATGCCGCTGGAGACTCCTAGGAAGGATTTGTTGGGATTCATCTTGAGCTGGTGCGCACGCATGAGGTCGAAGATAGTCTTCAAATCCCGAAGGTGATCATCTTTAGAGAGACTCTTGACAACGATGTCATCAACGTAACACTCCACTGTCTTGCACAGATGTTCACGGAAGATGGTGCTCATAGCTCGTTGATATATAGCACATGCGTTCTTCAGATCGAAGGGCATGACTGTGTAGTAGTATACTCCTATCGATGTTTGGAATGACGTATGTTTCTCGGCGTCAGAAAATATCTTGATTTGATTGTATCCTGAGAACCCGTCCATGAAGGACATACGCTCGAAGCTACAGGTGTTGTCGATATTATGTCTGTGATCGGAAAGGAAAACTCTTTCTTAGGGCAGGCTGCATTTAGATCATGGAAGTCAATGCAGATATGGATCTTTCTATTCTTTTTAACGACGGGTACGATATTGGCCACCCAATCTGGATATTGTTCCTCGCCGATGAAGCCACTAGTTATTAGTTTGTTGACTTCAGCTTCGATGGCGTTCATGATGTTCGGCTAGAATCGTCGTTGCTATTGCTTGACCGGTTTAGAATTCGGCAAGATATCGAGCTTGTGGACCATAATTTGGGGGTCCACCCCTAGCATATCTTTATAACTTCAGGCAAAGACATTGATGTACTCCCCGACGAGCTGTAGCAGGGATTCCCGATTCTCATCGGACATACTTTTGTTAATAAAGATAGATTCAGGGGAGGATTCGTCGCCCAAATTGATTTGTACGACTTCATCCTCAGTGGAAGTTTCTCGTTGTTCGAACCGTATCTACCATTGTGTGTCTAGACGTTGGGCCTACGGTTCTACTTCAAAGAGTTCAGGTGAATCTTCGTCGTCTTCCTCAGGGTCAGCTGACACCATGTTCGTAGACAACGTTTGTTTGAACATCTCCCCGATACTGATATCAGAATCCCAAAGGAAAGATTATGAAGAATGAGAGTGTAACTCATCTTCTTCATCCGAGCCTTCGAGGGTCATGGGAGGTGTGACTTACCCTAAACCATGCTTGGCCTTATGTTAGTAATTCTTGGAGTTGCCTGCAGGAGCCTGCAGACGTAGGGACAGCCTTCGGCGGCCGTAGTTTAAGTCCCTAGCGGCTTTCAGCTCGTATCCCATCTTCTGGATGAGGTGCTTGGCTTGAGAGCTGTACTGACGAAGTAGCATTTTTCAGTATTTGGTTCTGGCTGCAGTTCCTCTGGGACGTATAATTGGGGACTTTTCACTCTGCCAAAGATGATGAGTTTGTCTCCTCTCTTCCTTGCTAGAACTATGAAGTAGGAGTTCTGACTTGCGAGAATTCGGTTGACTACTTTGGTGGTAGTCACCTGTGTATGCAGGGGCAAGCCTAGACCGTGCTCAATGGGATATAATTTGTTGAGATATGCGACATCCGAGTAGTTAAAAGATAGCCCTTTATTGATAAAATAAGGGATCTCATCCTTAGGAATTACATCGTCGAGAGTAGGGATATTAGATGAGCGGATACGTACTCTTCCAGTTCATCCTTCCCGAGATCTACCCTCAGTGCGAGTGACGGCTTCGGAGGTTTCCTGTGCAGCTTCACCACTAAAGGCTCAAAAGTCGTAGTAGGGGCCGGATCTTCCTTCAGCGGTCGACTCGATCTACGAAGATGAACGACCAGAGATTCGAGTACTTTCTTGTGCAGTTTTACCATGTGGTGCAGGGCTGTATCGGGAGTGCATGCTTTGAAATAGACTCTCGAGGGCTCGTCGGATGTTGTCCCAGTCTCTGCCTCATCGTCGGCATCATTTCCACCTTCATCTTGGTGGACTTGCTTGTATAGGATCGAGTCAGAGAAATAGGCCTCAACCCCTTTGAATGGAGCCACGTCGGCAAATTTTGTCTTTAAGACGCCATGATCGTCCACATACTTCAAGCAATAGTGCAAGTTTGACGATACAATCATGTACTGGTGTATCCACGGACATCCCAACAGGACGTTGTAGGATACGTCTACGTCTATGACGTAGCTGGTGACCTCTATTTTTAAGTCGCCGATCTGACACTTCAAGTGAATCTTGCCCAGAGGGTAGCTCCTCCCTGCGTTGAAGCCACTGAAGGAAGTATTGGTTGCTGCAAGGCGATGCATCAGGATGCCCAAGGTCTGAAGCAGACTCCGCGGGATGATGCTGATTGACGAACCGGGGTCGATATGCATTAAGTCCACCTTGATGGCACCTATGTACCCTGTGTAATATAGAGGACGATCGTGCCGATTGTTCTTTAGCAATATGTCTTGTTGCAAGAACGTAATATTGGGTATCGCCTCCATCACATTATTGCAGTGGGGGCATATTGCAGGATTCTCAGCTGGCGGCTTGACCTACGCCAAGTAGGTGTCGGCATTCTGCAATGCCTCAATCAGGGCAACCCGAGTATCTTTGGAGAGTCAGAGAAGCTCAAAAATAAAAACTTCGCTGGATTATTGGCAAGCTGTGCCAAGATGTTGAAGTTGTAGGGCTTATCCAGCCCATGAGCAGTATCTTTGTACAGCAGTTTGTCAAAGCGGGCTTCTTTCTACATGGACTTGTCCGCTACCGGAGGTTGGGATGGACCCGGATCAGATATTGCAGGTGCGGTGATTGGAAGCACATCATCGTCAGGGATATCGTACTCACGTTGGCACGCCAGGCCTGACCTTGTTGTTTTCGCTATAACTTCTTCGAAAGGGAGAGAAACCATGTAGCATGACTTGGATTTCTTCCCTTGGATTTGGTGGCGGAGGGTGTTACCTACTGCATCAAGTCTAGAGCAAGGTCTAAATGAACCCACATGACCTTTCCACGTGATATGGTGAGAGGTATTATCCCGGCTGTTTGCTCACGAGCTGGCTGAAGATTGAAAACCACCATTGTTGCCCTGGGGATCGGGATCACTCTGTCTTGGGCTTCCGTCGCCTAAAAGTTGCCGAACTGGAGAGATACCATGTTCGCGACAAATGTCTTGTCATCGAAGTCCAAGGTCAGAGCCTTGGTGTCAAACAGACGCTAGATTTATCGCTTTAATGTGTTACAATCCCGTATTTCATAGTGGACGTATCGATGGTAGTGACAGTACTTTGGATTATTCACCTCGACTGCCTCAACAGGGAACTTTACGTTGGGGAGGCGAAGCTTGTTTTCCTTTATTAGTACTTTAAAGATTGCCATGACATCATCATCTTCGAAGGAATAAATTTTCTTCGATTTTGGAGCCTCTGCGAGCTTTTGTTCGGGCTTTTTGGTTATATTGGCCACAAGAGCCTGCTTTCCTTTGCTATCCCGGGCGCTATTTCCGTTGTTGCTGTTGTAAGAGAATTTTCTCCTATCATCAGTGACGGGGATCTGTATTACCAAGAGGCGGACATCCTTTACTTTCTTTTCAGCCCCAACAATATTTATGATGAACGTCGTCCAGCCTTTAAACTGAGAGCGCCCATCCGGAGTCTAACCGTGGGAAGGAGATTTCTCCGACAGGTGTCCATCAGTGTGGACTCAGGGTTACCGGCGGGTAACTTCAACACCGCTTGCATGTACTGCTCGATGTATTCCCGTACCGACTCTTTCTTCCTTTGTGTGATGTCTATTAAAGAGGACTTCGTCATGTCATTTCCTCCGTCGTAGAACCGAGCAAGGAAAAGACCTTTGAGGTTGTTAAACAACGAAATACAGTTATCCTGGAGGCTGCAGAACTAATCAAAGGCTATTCCAGACAATGTCCCGACAAAGAACTTGGTTAAGAGGGAATTGTTGCGAGGCAGATGCCCCGTTGCCGTCTCGAAGTAACTCATGAATTGACGGGGAGATTTCTTTCCATCAAACAGAGTCAAGTTGAAGGGCTTGTAGTTGGGCAGGTACGGTACATCTCTCTACTCGAGGGGATACGGTTGTTGGATCCCGAGCTCGCGTAGTGAGTCCCGATTGCCCATTGAGTCTAGTCGGGCCCGGAGTTCTCGTACCTCCGATATTTCTTCTCGCGCTTTATCAATTGTCGAAGGAGAAGACGATCCGGGTAGGGGATGATTGCCGCCAACAGGTGGAGTGGTTGCATTTGAATCTCCATTTTTTTTGGGATCCAGGCTTGCTTAGCCAGAGACCCTTGCTGGTTGTGAGACTATATTTGTCTTGATCTCTAACATTAGTTGAGTCAAGGCCTGCATTGATGTGCTCATGGTTTGCATCATGGCCTCGAGGGTCTCAAGGCACTGTCGATAGCTGGAGCCCTCGTGATCGTCCCCCGCCATGTATGTTGTTCTCACATGGGGAGAAATGGATGAGACGGTGGACGTCGTACTTTCTGCCTCAGACTCTTGCCGTGAATAGTCATCTGGGAAAGTGGGTAGTGACACAACCTCTTCGAACTCGGAGGAAAATCTTTCCCCAACGTAGGAAGCTGAATCTTCTTGGCGAAGGCAGCCACCCCCAGGGGTATCGGCATCTGTTCCTTGGGAATCATCGTCTTCTCGGAACGTCAGATTGTCATAAAGGTGTCACGACCCGCACCCGGAAATTCGGGCACGAGTGCGTGGGTACGTCCAGCCTACGCCGCAGAGTCGGCGGTAGTACGCTGTCTAGGTCAATCCATTATTTGCTAACTAGCTCATTCACAAATAACATAGGCAAGATAATAATGAGAATGAAACTTAAGATTGCAACTGAAAATAAATGTGACAACAGATTCAAATGTTTTAGTACAGGAATTCAATATTGAAATCGGGGACAAACCCGATAAATAAGATAAGAATAGAATGAAAGATAGCTACTACTAGCTACTCAGCAGCAGGGGTCTCCTGGGTGGGTTCTGGCTTCTCATAGGTATCATCAGTCCCCTCATAGAGACCATAATAAGTAGGGGCAAGATCCTCATCATCGCCTAAATCAACAGATCCAGTCAGGAAAGGAGCAAAGTACACAGTGCACAACAAGGTTAAACTAAATATTTTATGACAATTAAATATTTGATATCATGTTGAGAAATAGCATAACAGAACATTATTATCTCAGAGTTAAACTGTAAACAGGAATATGAGAAACAGAAATAAATGAAACAGGAAATGGAACTACAATAGCCAGCAAGAAATATAACATGACCAGAAACTATCTGTGTGAACTTGTGTTTGTTTTTAGAATACATAGTTGGCATGTAGGGGTTTATAAGGCTAATCCGGCCATCATGAATGGCTATTAAACAGGGGAAATCGAGATCCGGCTGAGGTACAGTCGTGTACCAACAGCTATTAAACATGACAAGGGGAAGGGTAAACTACATGCCTTCTAGGTATTCTCCCACCCGACATGAAAAACAAGACAGGAACTCCATTATTCAAGACATAAAATCCAGTATTTCTAACACTAGGTGTAATCATCAAGGGTACATGTAAGGCAGGGAATTAATTATCACAATATATAAAGATTAACTTGAAGTGCAGGTACTTGCCTGTTGTTTGGATCTGATTAATTTGGTTCTTGGGGGAAAAGTCCAGAGATGAGTCCAAAAGCTGAAATAGACATTACCATCATGCTCAGAAGATGTCAAAAAGCTAGAAACGCCTGTCCTTGGGTCCAATTTGGAGACAAGGGCAAAAACGGCAGTTTCGGGTCGAAACGGGGTCCGCCGGTGGGCCCGCTTTGCACCGAAAAACGTGTCCGGGTCAAGGTCTCCAAATTCACCAAACTTAGTGTCAACAGGTCAGGAACGCTGATACGAACCCAACGGAACTTCCAGATTTGGATTCCGATGAGCCGAACACAAAATCGCCCGTCGAGCGGGGCCTGTGGGGCCCATGACACGCGATTTCGTCAACGTTCTCAGAATCGAACCAAACTTGACCCACAGGACCAGCGTATCGCTACGAGTCCGATGGCGCAAGTTTCGTCTCGATCCGACGTGTGTGCACGAAGTTAGGATGAATTGCAGAGAAGGCGGATACGGGGCGATGTCCGCGGATACGCGTTGATTTCGGTGTGCACGCACACCCGAATCAGCTTTCACGAAAACTCACACGTCCGTATCGACGATGCGTACGTATCTGTGAAGACCGCACGCGACCAAGTCATCCCGTTTGGCGGGGCGCACTCAGTTCCAGGGTGAAACAGGATCTGGTTTTTCCTGTTTTTGGATCGCGGTGTGCGATCACCACAGGACGCGATGTCCCGAACAGTTTGTCCGGACACCGAGAGGGTCATACAGGCTTCACAACGCAATTTGCGAAATTGGAAACAGAGCTACGAGGCAAAAGTTACACGTACCTGAAGGGGACCTGAAAATTTAGGGTCGAGTCGTGTCCGACTCGTGTCGGACACGGAAATTGGGAATTAGGGCTAGGGTTAGGGTTCTCGTCGGAATCCGGTCGTGGACGGCGGAGGGCGGCTGCTGGGCGGCCGGCGAGGGCGGGGGACTGTTCGCCGGAGCGAGGCGGAGCTGCTGGCGGTTGGCGGTGGCTCAGGGCGGCCGGCAGCGGCGGTGGGAGCTGCGTGCTGCTGCTGCGGTTGCTGCGGGGAGGAGACGGCGGCCGGTGGCGCGCGGCGAGGGAGGAGGGAGGCACTGGCGGTGCGGGGCTGGGCAAGGCGGGGGTCGACGGTGGCGGTGAGCGGCGGGTGGCGTTCTGGGGAGGGATGGCCGGAGTCGAGGGGTTTGGGGGCCATTTATAGGGCGGAGGAGAGGGGCGCAGCCCGGGCGGAGCGGAGGACGTGGCGGTCGTGGGGCGAGCGAGGGCGGCCGGTGCGGGGGAGGGCGCGGCGGAGGCGGCGCGCGACGCGGAGGCGAGGGAGAGAGGGGGACCGGGTCGAGGGGGTGCGGGCTAGCGGGTCGGGTTCGGGTGTGCCCGACCCGACCCGTTAGGACGGGTCTGGGCTGAGGCTAACGGGCCGGGCCGCGGCCCAATGGGCCTGGGCGGCCCGCAGAAAAAATAAATAATAAAAATAAAATAAATAATAAATAATAAATAATTAAATAAATAGATAATTAATTAATTAATTAATAAAATAGTTTTCAGGCATTTAAAAATAGGTCTGAGGCCCAGAAAAATCCAGAAAAATTACCCTAAGTCCAATTTTTCATTTTACACCCAAAAATATTATTTTCATGATATTTTAATATTATTTACTGCCAATTAAAAATTATTTATTAATTGAAAACCTTGATTTTAATTACAGAAAATTTCCAGAAAATTCCAGAAAATTGGGAAAAATCCAAGATTTAATAATTTGAAAATTCAGGGGGTTTACAACCTACCCAACTTACAAAAAATTTCGTCCTCGAAATTTAAGAATAACAAGGCACGAAAGGAAAGGCCGAGAAAAATAAAATATACCTCAGGGTTCAAAAAGATAGGGGTATCGCTCTCTAATCTCGTCTTCTCGCTCCCAGGTGGATTCGCCGGGAGAATGGTGCTTCCAAGCTACGCGAACCAGGGAGATAACCTGGTTCCGTAGGACTTTCTCCGAGCGATCCAGTATCTCCACGGGTTGCTCCTGGTAAGTCAGACTTGGGCCTACTTCGAGCTCTGAGTGATCCAAGATGTGGCTGGGGTCTGACACGTACTTTCTCAGCTGCGACACGTGGAAGACGTTATGTACTCCATCCAGAGAGGGTGGCAATGCTAGTCGGTATGCCACTTCTCCGATTTTCTCCTGTATGCCAAAAGGTCCAATAAATCTTGGGCTGAGTTTTCCACTCCTTCCGAACCTAATGGTGCCACGTGTCGGGGAAATCTTTAAGAATACCAGCTCTCCAACCTTTAATAAAGCCATAATCAATTCTTAGTTCCATAATCAAAATGTTTAAATTGACTTAAATTTCATAAATTTAATTACCTCAAATTCCAAGGGCCTTCGGTGGCTATTTGCCCAATGTCGTTGCCTGTCTTGAGCCACTCGAAGTCTGTCCCTTATTTGCTTTACCTTCTCAGCTGAATCGATCACCATCTCTGGTCCCAGCAGGGCTCTTTCTCCAACGTCGTCCCATGATAGCGGGGTACGACATCTTCGTCCATACAGAGCTTCAAATGGAGTCATCTCAATACTTGCTTGGTAACTGTTATTATAAGAGAACTCCACAAGATGTAGATAGTCTTCCCAGGATCTTCCAAAATCCAAAACACATGTACGGAGCATATCTTCAAGTGTCTGGATTGTACGTTCCGATTGTCCATCGGTTTGGGGATGATAAGCTGTGCTGAATTTGAGTTGCGTCCCCAAGCTGGCTTGTAAGCTCTTCCAGAAGTGAGAGGTGAACCTTGAATCTCGGTCGGAGACGATACTTACTGGAACTCCATGCAGCCTAACAATATGTCTGATATATAAATCTGCTAGCTTTTCTGTAGATAGCCCTACTTTGAAAGGTAGAAAATGTGCAGACTTGGTCAGTCTATCTACTATCACCCAAATTGTATCCTTTCCACTAGGTGTCCTTGGAAGTCCGAAAACAAAATCCATTGTGATATGTTCCCACTTCCACTCCGGAATGGGTAGGGGTTGAAGCAATCCTCCAGGTCTTTGTCTTTCTGCCTTGACTTGCTGGCACACTAAACAACGAGATACGAACCTGGCTACTTCTCTTTTTATGCCATGCCACCAAACATGCGTTCTCAGGTCCTTGTACATCTTGTTGGCTCCTGGATGTATAGAGTATTGCGATCTGTGCGCCTCTTGCATGATTTTTTCTCTTATGTCTCCTTGAGGTACACATAATCTATCGCCATGCCTCAGTGATCCATCTTCATGAATTCTGAATTCTTCTACTAGTCCAGCTTGCACTTGACCTCGAAGGCTTCGCAGGCCTTCGTCCTGAAACTGAGTCTCCTTGATCTTGTCCATTAAAGTAGACTGAATCTGCAAGTTCATCATTTGGCCTTCTTTTCCTGGGATAATTACTTCAATACCTAAACTTTCCAAGTCCTCCAGCAGGTGTCTGTCCATAGTCAAGTACATCGCCATAGGATACCTGCTTAGAGCATCAGCAACTACATTTGCCTTCCCAGGGTGATATTGAAGAGTGATATCAAAGTCTTTCATTAGTTCCAGCCACCTTCTTTGCCTCATGTTTAGCTCTTTCTGGGTGAAGATATATTTTAAGCTTTTATGGTCTGTAAATATTTCCACATTTTCTCCATAAAGATAATGCTTCCATAGTTTAAGAGCAAAAATGACAGCTGCCAATTCTAAATCATGAGTTGGATAGTTCTTTTCATGGGGTCGAAGCTGTCTAGAGGCATAGGCTATTACCTTCTTGTTCTGCTCCAGTACACAACCTAGACCTTTTCCAGAAGCATCACTATAAATAGCGAAACCTCCGGTTCCGGAAGGTAAGGTCAGAATAGGGGCAGAAGTCAGTCTTTTCTTCAATTTCTCAAAAGCACGCTGACATTCATCAGTCCAGGTGAACTCTTCATCCTTTCTTGTTAATTTTGTCATGGGCTCCACAATTCTTGCAAAATCCTTCACGAACTTCCGATAGTAGCCAGCTAGTCCCAGGAAGCTTCTAATCTCACCTACAGAGTCTGGAGTGGGCCAGGATTCTACTGCCGCTATCTTCTTAGGATCTACTGCTATTCCATCTCCAGTCACAACATGTCCCAAGAATTCCACTTTGTCTAGGAAGAAAGCACATTTAGATAATTTTTCATAAAGTTTTTCCTTCCTCAAAGTCTCCAATGCTATCCTCAAATGTTCTTCATGTTCTTCGGGGGTCTTGGAGTAGATCAAAATATCATCAATAAAGACCACTACAAATTTGTCTAGGTATGGCTGGAAAACTCTGTTCATTAGGTTCATAAAAACTGCTGGAGCATTCGTCAACCCGAACGGTATTACTAAAAATTCATAGTGTCCGTTCCGGGTATTGAAAGCAGTTTTAGGGATGTCTTCCTTTCTCACCCTTACTTGGTGGTAACCAGACCTTAAATCAATCTTTGAAAATACCCGAGCTCCACTCAGCTGGTCAAATAAGTCATCTATCCTGGGCAGGGGATACTTATTCTTAATTGTTAAGGCATTCAAGGCCCTATAGTCAATACACATTCGGGATGTTCCGTCCTTCTTGGGCACAAATAATACTGGAGCTCCCCAGGGTGAGACACTAGACCTAATGAAGCATTTGTCTTCTAGTTCTTTGATTTGCTCATTTAGTTCTATTATCTCCTTCTTGTTGATTCTGTAGGGATTTTGAGATACTGGTGCTGCTCCTGGCACTAAGTCAATAGAGAATTCAACTTCTCGGTCTGGGGGTAAGCCTGGGAGATCCTCAGGGAAGACATCAAGGTATTCAGAGATGATAGGTAGTGGCACTTCTTCTGTTATTAGGGCTCCACAAATTTTGTTATTACCCATTTCTCTAGAACCTCTAGCAAATTCAAATTCTGGCTTGTCAGGGGGCCTGAAGATTACACTACCTCTGTGGCAGTCTATAGTAGCATGATGTTGACTTAACCAATCCATATCTAGTATAATGTCAAAACTGGGCACTGGCATTACAAGTAGTCTAGCATACAGTTCTCTTCCACATAAGGTAATAGGACAATTGTTACAGGCATCACTAACCGGGATGATTCCTCCACCGGTAATGATCTTATAACAATTCCTAAGGGGTTTAGTGATTAAGCTATGCTTCATAAGGAAATCTACTGACATGAATGAATGTGAAGCTCCAGAGTCAAATAAAGTAATAGCTGGTATTGAATTTATAAGCACAGAACCTGTGATCACGTCTGCTGTGGCCTCAGCTTCTTCCAGAGTCATTGCATAAGCACGGCCTTGCTGCTGTGCACCCCTCTGTTGCTGCTGGTGCTGAGCAAAGCGTTGTTGTTGTGTTGGAAGTGGGGGTCCCCTCTGTTGTACTGCTGGGGCCCTGGCCTGGGCTGGAGCCTTGGGTGCAGCGGTGCGTCCTTGAGCAGCTGGACAGTCCCTCATTTGGTGCGCTGCTGAGCCGCAGTAAAGGCAGGCACCTAGCCTCTTCCTGCAGACTTGCCAAGTATGACCTGGTTTTTGGCAAAAGTTACAAGCAGCAGCTTGTTGGTTCTGTCCCTGAGCCTGGTGTTGGGGTGCTGGAGCTCGAGGGAGAGGACGCTGAGTTTGCTGCGGGGCCCTCTGCTGTTGTTGCTGTTGAAAAGGGCGTTTGTTGGGTCCTGCATTTCCGGTATCTCTTTCCCGCTTCAGTTTATGCCCCATATCTCTCTCTACGCCTTGTGCCACGCTCAGGATTTCTTCATAGGTACGAGCTCGGCTGGTGGTGACAGCAAGGCGAATATCCGGAGACAGCCCCTTCTTGAATCTACGGGCCCTGTCCTCCGGGGTACGAACCATGTACTCCGCAAAATGGCTTAACCTGCTAAATTCAGCAGTATATTCATCAACAGTCAGGGTACCTTGTTCCAGTCTCTCGAATTGGCTTTCGAGAGCTTCCCGAGCCACTTCGGGGTAGAATTTCTCCTTGAATAGCCTTTTAAAATCTTCCCAGGTGATGTCGGGAGAAGATAGTTGGGGTTCATCTCTAAACCAGGTTCGAGCAATGTCGAACAGTTGCAGGCTTGCGGACTCCACTTTGAGGTCATCAGGGACCCGAGCAGTCTTCAGGAGTCTCTCGACATTCTCTATCCACTCATCGGCATAGAGAATGCCCTCAGTTCCGTAAAATTCCAGGGGTCTTAGATTCTTGAAGTCTTTGGCACTCCCTGGCCTCTTGAGTGACGTCTCCTGGGACTTAAGAGCTTCTGAGAGGCTGGTCCGCAGAAGTGCAGTCTGTTCTTTCTGGGATTCCACCAGTCCTTGGAACACTCCAAGTAGTTGTGCCCCATCCAGAGTAACTGCCGGAACAGATGGAGGCGGCGGGAGTGCAAGAGTCTCGGGCACATTCTGCTCAGCTGGTTCCGATGTGCCTCCTACTGTGTTCCTGGTCTGGACCATTCTGAAAGATTAAGGGATAGGAAGATCAGAATAGAATACTTGGAAATCAAAGACGATAGGAAAAATTGAGCAGCAAAGATATCAAGAATTGAAATAAGGACCCTATACTGTGAATGAGCTTTTCCTAGAATCCTCAATTTTATTCCATACTCTGTCCTAGGATATTACCCTATTTAAGGATAGACCTGCATGGGCCACCATAAAAACGTGTCACGACCTGCACCCAAAAATTCGGGCACGAGTGCGTGGGTACGTCCAGCCTACGCGGCAGAGTCGGCGGTAGTACGCTGTCTAGGTCAATCCATTATTTGCTAACTAGCTCATTCACAAATAACATAGGCAAGATAATAATGAGAATGAAACTTAAGATTGCAACTGAAAATAAATGTGACAACAGATTCAAATGTTTTAGTACAGGAATTCAATATTGAAATCGGGGACAAACCCGATAAATAAGATAAGAATAGAATGAAAGATAGCTACTACTAGCTACTCAGCAGTAGGGGTCTCCTGGGTGGGTTCTGGCTCCTCATAGGTATCATCAGTCCCCTCATAGGGACCATAATAAGTAGGGGCAAGATCCTCATCATCGCCTAAATCAACAGATCCAGTCAGGAAAGGAGCAAAGTACACAGTGCACAACAAGGTTAAACTAAATATTTTATGACAATTAAATATTTGATATCATGTTGAGAAACAGCATAACAGAACATTCTTATCTCAGAGTTAAACTGTAAACAGGAATATGAGAAACAGAAATAAATGAAACAGGAAATGGAACTACAATAGCCAGCAAGAAATATAACATGACCAGAAACTATCTGTGTGAACTTGTGTTTGTTTTTAGAATACATAGTTGGCATGTAGGGGTTTATAAGGCTAATCCGGCCGTCATGAACGGCTATTAAACAGGGGAAATCGAGATCCGGCTAAGGTACAGTCGTGTACCAACAGCTATTAAACATGACAAGGGGAAGGGTAAACTACATGCCTTCTAGGTATTCTCCCACCCGACATGAAAAACAAGACAGGAACTCCATTATTCAAGACATGAAATCCAGTATTTCTAACACTAGGTGTAATCATCAAGGGTACATGTAAGGCAGGGAATTAATTATCACAATATATAAAGATTAACTTGAAGTGCAGGTACTTGCCTGTTGTTTGGATCTGATTAATTTGGTTCTTGGGGGAAAAGTCCAGAGATGAGTCCAAAAGCTGAAATAGACATTACCATCATGCTCAGAAGATGTCAAAAAGCTAGAAACACCTGTCCTTGGGTCCAATTTGGAGACAAGGGCAAAAACGGCAGTTTCGGGTCGAAACGGGGTCCGCTGGTGGGCCCGCTTTGCACCGAAAAACGTGTCCGGGTCAAGGTCTCCAAATTCACCAAACTTAGTGTCAACAGGTCAGGAACGCTGATACGAACCCAACGGAACTTCCAGATTTGGATTCCGATAAGCCGAACACAAAATCGCCCGTCGAGCGGGGCCTGTGGGGCCCACGACACGCGATTTCGTCAACGTTCTCAGAATCGAACCAAACTTGACCCACAGGACCAGCGTATCGCTACGAGTCCGATGGCGCAAGTTTTGTCTCGATCCGACGTGTGTGCACGAAATTAGGGTGAATTGCAGAGAAGGCAGATACGGGGCGATGTCCGCGGATACGCGTTGATTCCGGTGTGCACGCACACCCGAATCAGCTTCCATGAAAACTCATACGTCCGTATCGACGATGCGTACGTATCTGTGAAGACCGCACGCGACCAAGTCGTCCCGTTTGGCGGGGCGCACTCAGTTCCGGGGTGAAACAGGGTCTGGTTTTTCCTGTTTTTGGATCGCGGTGTGCGATCACCACAGGACGCGATGTCCCGAACAGTTTATCCGGACACCGAGAGGGTCATACAGGCTTCACAACGCAATTTGCGGAATTGAAAACAGAGCTACGAGGCGAAAGTTACACGTACCTGAAGGGGACCTGAAAAATCAGGGTCGAGTCGTGTCCGACTCGTGTCGGACACGGAAATTGGGAATTAGGGCTAGGGTTAGGGTTCTCGTCGGAATCCGGTCGTGGACGGCGGAGGGCGGCTGCTGGGCGGCCGGCGAGGGCGGGGGACTGTTCGCCGGAGCGAGGCGGAGCTGCTGGCGGTCGGCGGTGGCTCAGGGCGGCCGGCAGCGGCGGTGGGAGCTGCGTGCTGCTGCTGCGGTTGCTGCGGGGAGGAGACGGCGGCCGGTGGCGCGCGGCGAGGGAGGAGGGAGGCGCTGGCGGTGCGGGGCTGGGCACGGCGGGGGTCGACGGTGGCGGTGAGCGGCGGAGCGGCGGGTGGCGTTCTGGGGAGGGATGGCCGGAGTCGAGGGGTTTGGGGGCCATTTATAGGGCGGAGGAGAGGGGCGCAGCCCGGGCGGAGCGGAGGACGTGGCGGTCGTGGGGCGAGCAAGGGCGGCCGGTGCGGGGGAGGGCGCGGTGGAGGCGGCGCGCGACGCGGAGGCGAGGGAGAGAGGGAGACCGGGTCGAGGGGGTGGGGGCTAGCGGGTCGGGTTCGGGTGCGCCCGACCCGACCCGTTAGGACGGGTCTGGGCTGAGGCTAACGGGCCGGGCCGCGGCCCAATGGGCCTGGGCGGCCCGCAGAAAAAATAAAAAAATAAAATAAAATAAATAATAAATAATAAATAATTAAATAAATAGATAATTAATTAATTAATAAAATAGTTTTCAGGCATTTAAAAATAGGTCTGAGGCCCAGAAAAATCCAGAAAAATTACCCTAAGTCCAATTTTTCATTTTACACCCAAAAATGTTATTTTCATGATATTTTAATATTATTTACTGCCAATTAAAAATCATTTATTAATTGAAAACCTTGATTTTAATTACAGAAAATTCTCAAAAAATTCCAGAAAATTGGGAAAAATCCAAGATTTAATAATTTAAAAATTCAGGGTTTACAAAAGGTCCGGGGGGTTACAACCCCCTGATTGCATAGCCATTTGAGGTGCTGAGTAAGAACTACCCCTAGTGGCTGACAGCTTCTTTTTTGAGCGGGTACCCAGGAAAACATCTTTCGCTGGTTCCGCTGTCTGTCCTCCTTGGACCCGTCTTCTTGACTCGCTGGCCGATAGCGACGGACTGGAGGTGCTGGACTTCTGACTTCCCCTCATGGAGAGGACCTTCCGAGCAGAATAGCACGAGGGCTCCAGCGAGTCTGCCTCTAGTACTTGCACCTGTACTCTGGGTTGCCATCGGGTGGGTACCTTTGGTTACAGCTACTAGAATATCGACTGCCTTTTTGTGGGTGTTGCTGCTTTGTTACAACAACAGTTGATGATAATGTTGCCACAGTTATGCCCTGGGGAGGACACTTCGTATGCCGTAGTTGTTTTCCTCGCTCTGCGCTTGTGGTTGATCACGTTGCGCAAGTCGAGCGAGGGCTGATTCACTTTTGCATCCTCCTTATGAGTTTGGGTAGAACGAGCACACAGGTGCGCAGGTGTTGATTTTTCTTCCTGGCCTAGGGTTTGTACAAGAACTTGCCCCTGGTTGCTAACATAAGACTCTTTATATTGACCCTGTCCAATTGCCACTGCGGGCTGGATGCATGGGTCAGTTTTGTACAACTTTCTGTCAGAAAAATGCATCACAGTTAGCGGCGCCTGCTGACGGTCGATCGCATGAGCAATTGTTTGAGCTTGGCGAGCTCGCGTTGCCCTAGACTTCTTCGTCCTAGCACGCGCCAGTGCATAGTATGAAGAGTCCAAGTTCACCTCTTCGCTCTTCTCAACATGGCGCTTGGAGTAAGCGCAGCGTGAGATTTGGTCGAAGATAAAACTTATGTTGTTGTCCTGGCCACATATGGCCATCTTCCTGCGGCTGTCGATCGGTGCCGCATAGTCCCCCTTATGCGGCTTTTGACATGACCGTATGAAACGTGTCTTAATGCTCAAACTCCTGGTATCATAGTATTTTCTCTGCCAAAACTCAAGTGTTGAGCTCTTTCCTTTTCAGAAGAGGCTGCCGCATGAGAGGTGCACGCATAAAGTGTGGTCCCTGCGGCAGAGAGAGTGGGGAGAGCATGCTCTGTAGTTGGGTGAGGCACAGCGGCCTTTCCAACCCATGACCTGCGGGTCTTCAGGTGCTGAGCACTCTTCTTGTTAGAAGAGGCTATCGCATGATAGGTGGACGCATAATGCGTGGTCCCTGCGGTAGAGAGAAAGACGGAGAGCGCGTGCTCCGCAGTTGGGTGAGGCACAACGACATTTGTAACTCATGTCCGGCGGGTCTTCTTAGGCTTTTCCAGCCTTGGAGAAGGTTCGCCCTCATAGAGCATTTTCTCGAAGGCTTACTGTTCGAAGCGTACAACCATCATCCTCTGGGTCGAATCCAGCTTCGATGCATCGGACTGCGTCACAACCTTCTCATCATAGAAGAAGGAAGTCCCCATCAGAGTTGCCAGCTTGTTTGCCATTGAAGTGAGTTTGGGAAAACCTTCGCTTAATAACAAACAAAAACGTACAAAAAAGTTCTAAACAGAAAATCTAAGTACAATATTTAATCTGAATAATGTGACGATGGAGATCGAGTACTACAGCGACTCCTTTACTATGTTAACGGCCCGACGAGGGAATAAGGGACGCTCTCTTCTCTTCTCTCTCTCTCTCTCGAGCTTGTGTGCATGTACATAGCTCGTCTAGAAGGGTATAGTCTCTCTGAAGTATAAATAATCTTGCCCCCCTCCTGGGACGTCTAAGTTGCTCATATTTATAGCCATCTTGTTAGGGGGCTATATGTGCCGCATATGCTTCTATTTGGTGGCTACAGGGGGCTCCTTCAATAGAATGCGGTTGCAACTGTAGGCGCATATGATGGGCAGATTGCCACGTGTAGTTGGGTCAAGCCGAGATGCCACGTGGACATTTGTTGAGATTTATTGTCGCTGAAGATCTGGGCGGTTCTCGCCTTTTGTTTGCGTGACTTGATCAGCTTGACACGTGGGCCGCATTTAGTTGGAGAGAATCACTTCAGTCGCAACAGAAAGATTTTTTCTTAAGGAACCTTGCCACGTTGGATGCATGGAGTCAAGGACGAATGAGACGCATGGAATATGGAATGCGTGGGGCTAGAGACGCATGGAGTCTGGAACGCACGACCAGAGATGCATAAAACACTTGGATTCTGGGACAATTAAGGCCAGAGACGCATGAAAAGCATGGAGTCTGGAACATAAGATCAGAGGCGCATAGAACACATGGAGTCTGGGACGCATGAGGCCAAAGACGCATGGAACGCATGGAATCTGGGATGCATGAGGACAGACAAGTATGAGACGCATGGAGTCTGGGACGCATGAGGCCAAAGATGCACTGACTTTGGGACGCATGTGGCCTCGTGCACATGGCGTTGCGTGCCTGTCAGAAGTCATTATTAGTCTGACGAGTGCTTCTTGTCGTTTAGCGTGCTCGCGTCTTTTAGGACGTTCAAAAAATTATTTTTGTCAGGATTTTGTGTCAGACATATTCTTTGTGTCAGGATGCCACGTCAGATCCATATGCGGCTAGTATTGGGGCGCATGGATTTTTTTTTTTTGCCTCATGGTCATTCTTTGGCATGATTTCTTCTGAGTCAGCCTTGGGGCGTATGTTTGTTTGAGCGCATGGAAGCTAGATTTTTCATACTTTGTTCATGAAAAAAATAGGAAAATATCCAAGGTTGAAAAACTTACACGAATGCGATTACGGTGGCGACATTCTTCACAACTACGGGCTTTTGGAGTATCAAACAGACTCCAAACTTTGAGCTACTTGACGGATTGCTAGGGGACTTCAAATATATGGAAAAAAATGAGGTCTTTTTGCTGCTTTTAATAACCGAAATCTGCAGCAGTAGTAACCAGCCCTAAAAGGGGGTGTTGGGTGGCGGAAGGTCGGCCAATGGGTGGCCTACATAGTGCTCGGGGTTTCGTGAGGGTGTGGGTGTGGGCGTGAGAGATGATGAAGAAGAGGGGATTTGCTCCTGGTTTTTGGGTGGCCAAAGAGGGGGTGGCGGCTTGGGTAGAGGGATGGGAAACGAGCATACACACACACACACACACACACACACACACACACACACACATATATATATATATATATATATATATATATATATATATATATATATATATATATATATATATATATATATATATATATATATATATATATATATATATACTAGTTTATTGTGGGCTTTGGGCTTTGGTTTCTTAGTTGGTTTTGATCTAATAGGGAAGTGGGTTTGAGGGTCCATGAAGGGTTGTTTGGCCTATAATGGTCATTGGGCTTATTATTTAATTATTTATTTTAATTTAATTAAAGCGCAAAAAAGATATTCAAAGATGTATTTTTCTTAAATAGAAAATTGGAATCTAAAAGTAGGAATTGAACCATGCAAAGTTTATGGAGCATGTATGTATTTAAATAAATATGACATCATTAACATGGACATAATAGGTCGAGTTATGCTCTAGGTTATCAAGTTGGTTGTACGAAAAGGGTTGATGTTGCGCATTAAAGTCGTACGCAACGGCAAATGTGATTATTAGTCAATTACTCGTACTTGTGCCGCGAAAGTTGTGCGACCTAAATGAAGAATAGGGATGTGATTTTATGAGTGACAGTCAATGCATGGGCCTAATTCGTCTTGTCTAAATCTAGTATGCAAGGTTAGTTGGAAGGTAAAGGCAAGTTTTGTACTCAAAATCTCAAGACCATGACAAAAGGTTTCTATAGTTCAATAATTTGCCAATTTAATATTTAAATTAAATATAACAATAAAATAAATATTATTTACCAAAATAACCTTATAGAAATCAGGGACCTCACATGTAAGAAGTCGGCGTGACCTTCAGATCAAAGTATGTAGTGTATTCGCTATTTGTGACAATAGTGGATTTAACTCCGAGCAAGAGTTCTCGGGACTGGACTAGTCCGCTACGAGAAAAACCAGTATAAATTTTGGTGTTTCCGTTTGCTCTTCTAAACTTTATTTACTTTCCACATACTTACTATATTTTTTATGTATCTTAGTTGGTACTTATCCTTAATTTTTAATTGGATAATTATTTCTGCTGCACTCTATTCACCCCCTACTAGAGTTCTATAATGGTCCTTCAGTAAGCTTTGATCTCCTCTAGGCCAGATTAAATATGCTCCTTTTAGGGTTTAGAAAACACCTATATATAGTTCCTCAAATTCACAGCCAATCTGGACCATTAATTTGATCCAACGATGTACAAAATATCCCAGAACTCACAACCTCGACCAAATCAAACTCGGTCCGAGTTCATTTTTTTCGTGCTAGCAAGTTCTGTTCCCAGGGGATCGAATTCAGACCAATTTTTTCCTGGGTCTGGGCAGAATCTCACTGCTCTGATACACCGAGTTTCTTCAATACGCAAATGGTACTTGTCGTATTCTCCGAGCTTCTCCGACACATAAATAGTACTCGTTGTAATATGGAATATTCTCCCCATAGTACCCAACACCAATACTTATAACATAATAAATTTTTTTTGGGTTGGGGACATGTAACTAATTTCTGCGTATTTATATATGTGCATGTTCTTCTTATAAGGAATATATAATATAGATAAAAAAAATTAATAGATAATTAATGTTTCGTTAAATTATACATAGAGAATTTTTTTTGTTAAAATTACATGTAGAGAACAAAAACACCCTTAGTAAGGACGTTTTGGTTCACTTTTATTTTTTAATAATATATCCATACAAAAATTCCCTTAGTAAAGACATTTTTTAATTTTATTATTTTTTAGTTTCGTATGTTAGAAAAATAAAACGAAAAAAATATTTAAAATTTTTAAAAATAAAAACGACCATAGTAAAGACGTTTTCAACTTTTTTCTTTCTAATTTTTTTGGTCGAAAAAAATCTTGTGTTTCCCATAAATTTTTCATAATAATAATAATAATAAATAATGTTGGAAACGCACATGGAAGTTTTAGCTTTTTTTTTTGCACTATGGTCCCCGTAATCCTTTATTCGCAATGTGGTCATTTAATCATTTAAAGTATTATAAATTTAATGATCCCCTATAATTCTTTATTTGCAATATGGTACTTCAATTAAAGTAGTATTTTTTTAAGCGACAAATTAACCCCCTCTCCTCCCTACATCAATACCCACCAACATTCTCTACCTTATTATTTTTATGTTCATTGAAAAAAAATTAATAAAAATAGGCCTAAGTAAATAAAATGAAATATGTCCTTGTTAATAATTTATAATATTTCTTTAAACAGAAAGGGAAAAAATTAAAAATATTGAAAACGTCCTTGCTAGGAGCGCTTTCACTTAAAATTAATTTGTAATTTTTTCTTTCTTTTTCCTTTAGTTATTTCATGAGCAGATAAAAATTTATTAAAAATAATATGGAAACATCCTTACTAAAAATATTTTCGATAGTTTATTATTTTTTACTAAAACAACCAAAATGTTCTTAGTAAGGACGTTTATTTTCTCTCCATCTAATTTTGCTAAACTTATTTCTCTATGACTAATTTAATCAAAATATAGTTTTCTGATCAAGTTTAACCGGGTTCGTGCTGATCGGGTTTGACCGGGTTCGGGCCAGTTCGGACTTAACCCGGGAGATGTAGCCGGCCGGGCGGTCCGACCCGGAAGAAAAATAGTTGGACCCAGTCCAGACCTTTGACCCGGTCAGGGATGGACCGGACCGAACCGATCTGAGTCCAGGCCGATTCACGGTTAGGCCGGGTTGGTCCGCAATTTTTTTTGTTTTTGTTTTTTTAAAGCATTGTATATATAAGTTAAATATATAATAAGTAATAAATTTAAATATAAAATATAAAAATTCAGATTATATATATGTTAATATATAAATCATTTGTTAAGATTTTTATATGTTATATGTATATTTTTGTTAAGATTTATATATATATATATATATATATATATATATATATATATGTGTGTGTTATTTGTTAGTAAATTAAAATAGAAAGATTATACACAAGTTAAGATTTATACAATTTTGTTATATAAGTGAATTTAATTTTTGTTATATAAATTTAAATAGAAAATTATCCTTTCCATAACCTAAAATATTAGATGTAAACAACATTAACTAATAAAACACATAATTGATGCAGAATTTTGAGAAAAAATTTAAAAAAAAAATTATTAATGTCAATAAAATTTTAATTGCTATAGCATTAACTAAAAAAAATTTGAGAGTAGAAAATTGATATTTTATTTTCACTAAATTTGTAATAAAATGTACAAGTATTTATTTTTCTTTCTTTTTCGTCGTCCGTTGTCTGTCTTTCGTCCAAGTTTATTGCTCAGTTCCTTCTTCAGTATCATCCTCCAAAGTAAAAGACTGAAAGTCCAACTCACTGATGTCGGCACCTTTATCTCTTAAGTTTTGAGTTCGTTTTTAGCACGAACACAATCTTGAATGCAGACGCAGACTTCCAAATATCTGACAGCATCCTGCTCCTCTTCTTGCATAACATCCTTGAACCTACACTAAAATAAGATTCTGATGCTACCGTGGACACCGAGACCATTAGAATATCACGTGCTATAGAAGAAAGTATATGATATATTTTTTTTGTATTTTTTTCCATTCTAAAATTGAAAAATAAGATGGAGATTCATCTTCATCTTCTTTATAAGAATTTAAATATAAGGACAATTCTTTAGTTGATAGGAAAGATTATTTTTGTCTCTTCCTTCGCAGTACACTTTTAGCATGTGATAATTTAGACATAAAACCGGAGATACTACTACTTTGAACGGTTGTACCGGGTCGGCTCGATACAACTATTTCTTCATATAAAGTAATTAAACTATCTAAAACGACTTTAATTTCTACTTTTAAGCTACATATCTCAACATTCTTATGTCATTAAATTTGTCTAGTAAAATAAGTACACCATCTAATTTAATCTTTGGATAAAAAATTAAAACCAAACAATATAGAAGAGGTATATCACCCCAATATTTTAGAAATTTTTCTTCAATTTTGGAAATAACATAATCAAAACCAGGAACAGTTCTATATTTACAAAATAAATGAGAAATGTTAATAATTTCTATTAAAGCTAAGGGAGAAGTTAGATAGTAAACTCCAGATAAATTACATGTAGCACTGTAAAATAATTCTAAAAATTTAAAAATTGAACTAACAATTAACCAAAATACCTCCCTATATCCCTAAAATATAGTTGTTATAAAAGTATTTTGGTCATTTTCAGTAAAATGATCAAAATACCCCTAAAATGGCCAAAAACAGCTACCAAAACGGGACTATTTTGATCAAAATACCCCCAAATGGATAGATGGAATAAAAATATATTTTGGGTCAGACTGGACATGGACCGGACTTAAACCGGGTCGGTGACCGCACCGGTCTGACCGAGCTTTCCGGGTTTAACCGGATCGCACCCGCATACTAGCCGAGTCGGGTCGAGCTTTCGGGTCGAAAATTTGGAACCAGTCTGAATCCGCTAAACTATGGGCTGAGTCGGACCGGTCGTTGATTGGGTCCGAATCGATCCAAACCAACGTTGACATGATCAATTTTGGATTAGATTTCGGACCATCCGGCCCATTATACACCGTCACTTATATTACCCGTATGCTATGGGGGAAGTAAATAATGAATCCATTTGGAAAGAAAGTGAGTTATAAATCTCCTTGAGTATTTTTTTTTTTTTTTTTCTTTCCCTTGATGTGATTGGAATCCGGAACCAACAAGCCATTCAAGCCGTGTGCTGATCGAATCACTTGGAAGAGGATATAAATAAATACAATAGTCTGCCAAAGCAAAGATGAGCTCATGTAAACACAAGAAAGGAGGTGTCAGTCACTGCAGGACACAATTATTGATTGAGAAGACCAATGCTAGAAAAAAGCCTTAAAACTCCTCTCATCAAACCACAGTCCAAAATCACTCCCTGTCCTCTTTCTCCATGTCATTGAACAATATGCATCATTAATTTGTCACGTTACACTAAAAACATCTGAGACGGATATTACTCAGTACAAAAAGTATAAAGCAATATATACATACAAACTACGTAAGTCGAGAAGGAAGAGGTAGGAAAAGAGACAAGATGGTAAAAGGAGGGAGTTTTTGGAACACTCATAAAAACTTTGATGCTGTTGGTACAAGGTTCTGAGACTAGAGAATAATTTTTGGATTTTTTTATTCATGTTTGATAAAATCTGAATTTATGAATTTGAAGGAATACTGAGGATTTCAGTTTTCCACAAACGTCGGAAAGTATAATCCAAATCCCTTTTAAAAATATTTTTAAATTTTTTGAAAATATTAGTTGAGTGCATTAAATAAAATCTTTTTTTACGGCAATATCTTCTATGATACCAACTGAATTTAGGTAATAGTAGCATCATAAATTAATGAAAAATTATTTATGAAAAACTTAACAAATTAAGATTCATATTCGTGTCTGAACTAATTATAGGAATAAAAAAATTAAATTTTTCGGACTACATATTTTCAACAAAATCAAATATGTGTATGAAAATGTTGAATTTATTTTCCATAGAAAAAAATAGAAAATACATTCTTAGGAATACAAAACTTTCATCAAAACGTCATCCTAGAATTTGTACTCATCATTACTATCGAATTTTTGTCCTTCAATGTTTCTGAAAACAAATAGAGGGGTTGTTTTGTAACTAAGTTATAATGCATAGGATTTGTTTTGGGGCTAACTAGGTTTTGTCGTTGCTCCTATTAGCCTCATGAGCATCTTATCCTTAATTAATCATCCAATCTCAAATCAAGATTGTTACCAAACCGAATTGGATCGGGTCGGGTCAAGTCATCAGATTGGGTCGGCTCGGGTCGGATCGGGTCGAGTAGAGTTGTCGGATCGACGTTCCACGTCAATGACATAGCACGCCACTTCCGTTTGAAGGTCCCCAATACAACACTTCAAGCTGCGGTCAGAGTTGAAACCAAGGATAGTTGTATTATCGTTGATAGCCGATGCATCGGTATGTTCAGTGTCTTCAATAGACTTCTTGGGATAATGCTTAGAGATGATCTTAGATCATATGCATCTGGTCCACCTTGATTGAGTCAATGTACCCAGTAAAGTACAACGGTCGATCATGCTGGTTGTGCTTCAACAACATGTCTTCCTGCGAGAAAGTAATATTGGGAACATGCTGAGTTGCGTTATGGCAACGCGGACACTCATCATTCATTTTTGAACGAGGCCCGATCTTCGTCGAATAGACTCCGCCTGTATAAGTGCTTCTTGTAGAAGCATGAAAAATACGCCGGATGACTATACGCGGCATATTGGTGCAGAGCGGCGTAAGCAGAGGCCTTAAGAGCCATCAAGCGTGCAACAGAGCTCTTTCCGCCAAGAATGCAGCGTGAAATATAAAAGCTCGAAGGACCATCCGTATAAAGCAGTACGTCCAAGCCGCTTCAGCGTAAAACAGGGTGCTTCATCGCCTCATCCTCTTTCAGACGCAGCATTAAGGTGTACAAGAGACGCTTCGTATTCTCCGAGGTGAATCTGTCAGACCCTGCAATGAAGATCCTGCAATGAACCTGACGTCTGGACTTCTGACAAAGGGATACGGCTCGACTACCCAGGCGACGGCTATAATGATGGTACAGCACTGCGACCCAGGCTGTCAAATACCGCCATCCCCTTCGCGTAAACTGCTTTTACAAGCACGAAGGGATACGCTGCCTTGTTTACACCGATAAAACGCGAGCTGTTTACGTTCTGCAATAGACAAAACCGCCTACCACACCAAAAGCTGCACTCCGTACGGGGTTCGAGGCACGTCTCTTCGTCTAATGCACAGAGCGGTGACAGTTTCTCAAGGCACGTCTCTGCGACTGCTACACAGAAAGGGTTGCAGACCGTCAAAGAACACGCCTCCACATTTAATGCACAAGATGGTGGCAAATCTCAGCATTTAATGCAAGAGATTTGATTATATCTTCAAAAGCCATAATTCCGGCTAAGACGTCCCCATCAGCACTCTGGCACGGTACGCAGCGGCTTCTACGCCCACCCAGCTCCTGTGCTCTCTCGGTCTCTATGACTACTCGGCTTCTACGTCTGTTCGGCTTCTACGCCTACTCGGCCTCTGTGCCCATTCGGCTTCTACGCCTACTCGGCCTCTGTGCCCATTCGGCTTCTACGCCTGTTCGGCCTCTACGACCACTCGGCTTCTACGCCTGTTCGGCTTCTACGCCTGTTCGGCTTCTATGCCGGTTTGATAACTATTTGGCTTCTATGCCATGGTGACAGATATTTGACTTCTATGCCAACCTCTTCTACACAATGGATACCTACCTACGTGGCTTTTACGCCGTGATCTTCGTAGCGATTATACGCGTTGTGTCACTTAGTTGGACCTGCGTCACACGCTCATTCAAAAGATCATCTATACGCAGGCATTGGTTACTTTAACCGTTGTGTAAAAGGGTGCTGTACTTTCCACTCCTCAGTTTCTATAACAGAGTGGTCACTGTCACTAAAACTCTATAAATAGAGACCTCTATCAATGAGGAACAAGGTCGACAAATTGGAGGGTCAAAGAAGTTAGGTCTGAAAACTGATCAAGAGATCCAGTACCAGATCCAACGGTGGAGAGAGAGAGAGAGAGAGAGAGAGAGAGAGAGAGAGAACCCGGAGCTCAGGAAGAGAGTAGGGATTGACGACTTTGGCATCGTGCATCCACCCTCTTTTGAAACCTTCGAAGCTGCTTCCTGTCTTCTACGATACTTCTTCAACATCGTGTGGTCCAAGGGCTAAAGTGATCGACTGCAGATCAAACACCTATAGCAATATTTACCCAGATTAAATAAATTGTACTCCCATATCCTCGTATAGGATCAAATTGTACAAGTTTGTTTGTAAACAAAAGAAGGCGGGTTCCGTGTAAACCCCATATTGAATACATTTTTATTCTTTCGTTTAATACCACAAACAAGATGGCGACTCTGCACTCTTCTGATGAGGAAGCAATTGCTCAACACGATACGGTATCCGTGGGATCCGTGAAGAAGACACTGGTCGTCCAATTCGACCAGTCTGCCTACGAAGACATGCTTCGAATCGGGGGTAGCTCTCACTCTCTCTCCGTCCAAGACAACAGGAAGCTGCGCAAGGTCTGGATGCCCAAGACATCCTCTACCATTCCTGTGGACTCTCCGATCTCTCCGACCAATAAGGTGGTAGCATTGCTCCCTCCGTGCCCTGCACGTAAAATTCAGTCTCCCGCTATGCGCGGTACAGACAAAACTTTGGGCAAAGCCTCAGTGCTGACCCAGAAGTATCCACTGCGCTCTACGCGTAGGAATCAGTCTCCCGCTACGCACGGTACAGACAAAACTTCGGGCAAAGCCTCAGCGCTAACCCAGAAGTATCCACTGCGCTCTACGCGCAGAAACCAGTCTCCCGCTACGCGCGGTACAGACCAAACGTCTGATGATCCCTCAGCGCCAAGTCAGAAGTACAAATTATGCTCCATGCGCAAGACAACATCTGACCTCTACGGGGAACCAGATGAGCGCCGTGATTTCCGCAGGGGGAAGCAAGCGGCGGGGTACTCAACTTCTCGGCCGTTAGCCAGCAAAGAAGCAATCTACCTACCCTCCGGATTACGCGGGAAGCCAACGGCCGACTGAGGACCTCTTCAGCTTTACGCCAGTCTGAGCGAATCTCCAAATTACGCCAGGCGAAGTCCCACGACGTAAAGCGTGCTCAGGCTACGGGAAGGCACCCTCCCCGGGGATTATCCGCCACCCAGATGGCCAATCTGTTGTACACAGGTGGAGTAGGGAAAACCATGGTACCCAATCTCCGCATGCCCACTGATGGGAACAGAAGGAACAAGCCGTCGTCTTCTTCCTCTACTCCTCCTGACTTGCGCGCATATCTAATCCAGAAGCGTAAGGAAAGGGGACCTTCCAACATGTCTATTACGCCCCCTAGCGAGCAATGTTGTAATAGTCATAAAATTGTGATTGACTGCTGCTGTTTTAAAGCAAAACGGTCGATTTTCGACCGATTGAGCTACTCTCAGTCTTTTCCGGAAGAAGAGCCCGCGTATGCATCCGTGAACATGGCTTCACACATACCTAGAGGAGGGACGAGCTCAAGACATCATCCCTCTGGGCCTCCGAGCCGAAGGAGATTCGAAGACCTCCTCAGGAACACTGAAGCTGGGATGTTCCAAAATACCCGTGCAAGGTCGCAGCAACCAGCTTCGTACTCGTCTGATTCCGACGCTGGGGGTCGCCAATCTCCCAGATCAGATGCTGAGAGTATAGAGTCGACTTCTGCAGTGACCTATACTTATCCTTCGAGGACGCCCAGGGAAATGGGAGTTTACGCCGTTGAAGATGAACGCGAGGAAGCTTCGCCGTCAGGAAACGCGGAACAACGCATCACTGTGCTGGAGACATCGCTGAAATAAATGCAATCTATGATGGAGAACATGCACCAGATGATGCTGACTCAGCACGCAGCTGCCATGGCTCAAACGTCGGCCCCGCCAACTCAGATACGTGTGGGGGTAAACTTTCGCCAAAACCGATATTCATCAGCAACAATCTTTCCCCAGCTGAACGGGAAGAAGTTATCCAACTGATAAAAGAATATATCGACGTCTTTGCGTTGAATTATGAGGACATGCCGGGCCTTGACCCGAAGGTGGCTACTCATAAGCTCAATATATTGACCGACTCGAAGCCTATGAAGCAACACCAACGCCGGTTCCGCCCGGACATGATGGACGCCATAGAAGCTGAAGTCAAGAAGTTGATAGCCTGCGGTTTCATCCGGGAAGAACAACATCCCGACTGGGTCGCCAACGTTGTCCCAGTCATGAAAAAAAATAGAAAAATACGTATCTGTATCGATTACCGAGATCTGAATGCAGCCTGCCCCAAGGATGAGTTCCCTCTTCCCATCACGGACATTATGATCGACAACACCTGCGGTTTTGAACGCATGTCTTTCATGGACGGATTCTCCAAATACAATCAGATCAAGATGCATCCTGAAGACGAGAAGCACACTGCCTTTCGGACCCCGTTGGGAGTATATTTCTATACGGTCATGCCCTTCGGATTAAAGAACGCCGGGGCTACATACCAACGGGCTATGAGTAACATATTCCATGAGCATTTACGCAAAATAGTGGAATATTACGTGGATGACATAGCCGTCAAGAGTCGCCTCAAAGACGATCACATTCGAGACTTGAGGACGGTATTCGAGTTAATGCGCCAACATCAACTCAAGATGAACCCTACGAAGTCCTTTCTGGGTGTATCCAGTGGCAAGTTCCTGGGATTTGTCATTACCGCCAAAGGCATCCAAGTTGACCCTGACAAAGTTCAGGCCATCGTAGAAATGCGACCGCCCCACAATCTGAGGGAACTCCGGGGATTTCATGGCCGTCTGGCCTATATCCGGAGATTCATATCCAACCTCTCGGGAAGATGTCAACCCTTTTCGCATCTCATGAAGAAAGGCGTATCCTTCGTATGGGACGAAACCTGCCAGCAAGCATTCGGGGATATCAAACGCTACCTCACCAGTCCGCCAGTTCTGGTGCCTCCCATCATGGGAAGACCATTCTTGCTGTACGTTCAAGCGATAGATCATTCGCTAGGAGCTCTTCTCGCACAGAAGAACGATGTGGGGCATGAACAGGCTATCTACTACCTCAGCAGGATGATGGTCGGAGCCGAACACCGGTACAACCTAGTGGAGAAAGAATGTTTGGCTCTGATGTTCGCTATCCAAAAAATGCGGCACTACGTCATCGGCCAGACTATCCATATCATCTCTAGGATCAACCCTCTTCGAGTACTAATGAGCAAGCCAAGTGTTCTTAATTCCCGGCTCGCAACTTGGGCGATGCTGTTAACACCATATGACATGGTATACGTCCCGCAGAAGTCCATCAAAGGCCAAGCGCTGGCCGACTTCCTAGCTGCTCATCCGATCCCGGAGGCCTCCAAATTATACGAGGACATTCCCGACGAAGTTGCAGAATGTAATTTCGCAATGGAAAGTGACGCGTGGCAACTGTTCTTCGACGGCGCCTCCAGGACTGGTCCCTAGGGAAACGTGATTTCAGGGGTAGGAGTCGTCCTGGTCACTCCTGATAAACTCGTCATCTACCGAGCGTATTCTCTCAACGAACCATGCTCCAACAATGTGGCGGAGTAGAACGCTCTGTTAATCGGGCTCCAAGTCACTAAAGAGCTGGGGGTCGAGTCCCTGGAAGCTTTCGACGATTCTCTGCTTATCGTCAATCAAGTCAGAGGAATATATGAAGTCCATAATCCAGACCTCATCCCCTATCACCGAGCAACGGTCGAGATAGCCATGACATTCAAAGGGTTCTTCCTAGAGCATGTACCTCGATCTCAGAATCTAGAAGCTGATGCCCTAGCCAGTCTAGCTGCGGGTTTAGCCACTCCTATAAGAAGGCAGGATTTAGGAATCCTTCTTAACAGAGATTTATTTTGTGTAAAGAACAACTTTCACATAGAATGCAGCTACGCCGTGAACACGAATCCCCCTAGAAGAGACTGGAGAAGTCCCTTCATAGATTTCGTCGCATACGGAATCTTGCCGGAGGACCCCAAAGAAGCGGTATCCGTCAAAAGACGATCATTACGCTTCTACTTCGATGCATCTTCGCAATGCCTATATCGCCGGACCTACGACGGACTGCTATTAAGATGTCTCTCTAACGACGAAGTACAGCAGATTATCCGGGAAGCTCACGACGGCATATGCGGAGCGCACCAGCCCGGTCCTAAGCTACAGGATCGTATCAGGAGAATGGGCTATTACTGGCCCACTATGATCACAGACACGATCAACTATGCAAGACAATGCATGGCCTGTCAGGTTCATGCAGACTTCATACACCAACCGTCTGAATATCTACATCCTACGGTTGTATCCTGGCCTTTCGAAGTATGGGGTATGGATATCATTGGTCCTATTCAGCCATTTTCTTTCAAAGGTCACCGGTTCATACTGGCCATCACGGATTATTTCTCCAAATGGGCAGAGGCGATCCCTCTTGCTGAGGTAAAGGCGTCTGACGTAATCAGCTTCATCAAGCATCATGTTATTTATCGCTTTGGAATTCCCCGAAGGATAATCCATGACAATGGGCCTTAGTTCATCAGCCAAGCGTTTCATCGATTTTAGGATAAAAATCGAATGCATAATATTGCCTCTACGGCATATTATCCAGCTGCTAATGGTTTGGCGGAAGCTTTCAACAAAACCATTATCAAACTCTTGAAGAAATTCGTCTCTTCAAACAAAAGAGACTGGAATGAGAAGCTGGGCGAATGTCTCTGGGCATACCGCACAACGGTACGGACACCGACAGGTTGTACCCCATTTTTACTGGTCTACGGTAGCGATGCAGTTCTTTCCATTGAAATCCAGATCCCGTCGCTCAGGATAGCCGTGACTAATGAGCTGACCTAAGAAAAGAATGACCTGTTAAGGCTTCAAGAGCTGGAAGAATTAGACGAGAAATGCCTCCAAGCTCAACAGCGCATCGCGCTCTACCAAGCATGCATTTCCAGAGCTTTCAATCATAAAGTAAAGGAAAGAGTGTTCAAAGTCGGCGAGCTAGTTTTAGCCGTAAGAAGACTGATGATTCTTACTCATAGGAGTAAAGGGAAATTCTAGCCCAAGTGGGAAGGTCCCTATGTGATCGAGACAACGTTCTCGAACGGCGCTTACAGGATAGCCCAACCTAATGGAGACCTGTTAATGGCTCCTATTAACGGTAAATTCCTGAAGAGCTACTATGCTTAACCTCCTCCGCTTAAGTGGAATATAGCAAGAATCTCAATTCTGACAAAACTACTTCCACAACGAAGCTAGTTAGGTCATATTCTATCATGTCCGTATGACCTCTGAATAGGTATGTCCTGCTAGAAGTTTATCGAGAGTTTATCACGTCCATACTACCTCTGATATCACTCTCACCTAAACCTGTCATTTACATTCCGAAATGATGGGTCCACAAAGTCAGAAAAGATTCGCTTTATTTATTCCCGAAAGGAGCAAAATTATATTGGGGAAGCGAAGAGAAGAAAGGGTACATCATTGTGGGGGAGCAGTCAGATCGCGAATCAGCTTCGCCAGGATAGCCACTCTCTCGTACCTGGAAACCAAGGCATCAGCGCGGGCCTGTTCCAGCCGTGCCTCGGGATTGTTCCTGAAGGACAGTTCGGACCTTGCCCGGAGAGAGCCAGCTCGGGCAGCTTCTGCACGCTCCAGGTTCCGTCGCTCGGTGCTCAGTCGACCAGTCGCTATGCCTAGACCTGCCAGCGACTGAGAAGCCCACTCCTCTGCCAGAGCGAGTTTCTCCTTCAACTTGCGAACCCTCGCTGCGTTCCCTTTGTGCTCGGATTGGCACTTCATCTCAAGAGCAAGAGCCTCCTCCACGACAGCTTTTCTTTTATCCGCCTCCAGCTTATGTGCTTCGATAGAATTATCTAAGCTCTCCAGCTGTTTGGTAAGCCGCGCAGTCATGGAGTCGTATCTGGCCTGGACTTCGGCTTCAAAACTGCCCCGAGTCAGCTGCAAGTATTCGTTAATAAGTTGCTCCAACCCATTAACCATCGCCTCCAGGGCGTCAGCTACCCGGAATCGCCGAACTCTTTGACAGCCCCAATCGAAAACTGGGAAGCCTTCTTCAGACGCTCAAAATCCAGATTCTTCGCCAACACCATTGATATCAGCGTGTTCAAATTGGTGTAGAAGGTGCTGGTATACAGCTCGGTCAACGCAACCAGATCTGGTTGGACGCCAGGAGTGGCCGCGATATTGGTGAGTTCCCCTCCAGGAATGATTATGGACGAGGTGGCCACAGCCGCCGCCTCGACAGGTGGTGCGACCAAAGAAGGCGCAACAACGACGGTCGAAGTCATCGGCATACTCGCAAGAGACGAGGTCACGATGACTGGTTCGTCCTCCTCTTGAGGTGACGAAACTACTCCGGGCGAGCTGGCCCCCGAAGCTATTTCCCCCTCGAAGTCGAACACCTCCGTATCATCGTCGGGAGCCCGAGCAGAGCCGGAATGCACTTCAACGCTATACTCCCCGTGGACGCCATCTCCTGAGAAGAGGACAAGAAAGTTGATATCAATATGATAGTAATCTTTCTAAGAGGAGACATAAAGATGACCTTTATCCGTAGCCAACGGTATATATGCCGCGTCTGCAGCCGATGTAGCTATATCACGCCTTAATGACGCAATACGAACTATCATACCTAGGAAGGAGGTGGGCCAACCGACATCGCCAGGAGCTCCACCAAGCCTTTACCGAGACGCAGTCGAGGTTCGTCAGCTGGAACCTCGCTGGTCATGATCACGGGCGCGGCAGGAGTTTTCTCCGTTGCTGGTCCAGGGGAAGATTCTCCCATTCGCCTCGGCCACGCAGGCGATTTCATTGCACTACCGGAGGTAGTGGCAACGACGGCAGCCTCAAGCAGGAGTCCTCCGGCACCGCCAGTCGAAACTGAGGGTCCCTCTCCGAGAGGCGGGAAACCTCCAATCAAAGGGACATCCCCAACAGGAGGGGCAGCAGGTTCCTCTCTAGGAGCCTTAATGTCAGGAATCCGGAGAGGGCGATCAACCGTCTTCTTCTTCCTCTTGCGAGAGGAAGTCTGCTTCGAAACAGGAGCCCTTCGCTTCCCAGAGACCGCCAAAGCCCCCGCAGGCGGAGGCACTTCGCATCTCGGCACCGACACCAGGGGCTCATCCGGAGTGACGGACTCCTTACCCTCGTCAGATGAAACCGAGGGGACTTCAATTCTTCCCCCAGGCTTGGAAGAAGGCACCCTGAAGCTTCCACGTGTGTCAAAATCGCGATGGAGGGTGTTGATTGCCACGTAGAACTGAGCGTACGAATGGAGGATCCGCAGCTCCGTGGAGAGGGTGGCGACCGGCACGATAAAGATTGCTCCCGTGCAGCCCATGATAAAGTACCGCCATCCCCTGGCTCCATCAATGAGTCCGCCCCTGGACCTGAAGCTGGTGATGGCATTGTCCACGTGCAGCTGATCGTACCCAAACTGCCTGGCGAACCGACTGGGCAAGTAAGGCTCGAAGAAGCAATGATCCTCGCTTCTGTACAACAAATGGGAGGGTCTGATGCAGACCAACCAATTAAAAGCTTCCGAAGAAAGATTGGTCTTTTCTCCGCCTAAATCCTCAAGCCTAATCCCCGACTGATTGCGATGTACAGAAGGGACAGTGCAGAGGAGCTTCCAGCAATGACCGAGGCTCAGCGCCTGCCGACAGTCCACGACTGTGTTCACGTTCCAGAGGGAGTCCTTGTAGTTCAACAAGAAACTACCCCCCGCGCTGCTACCAGGACCGGAAGACATCACCCGGGGGTTGTGGAGAATTAACCATCCCATCAAGTACAGGTATGGTAACTCTACCCGGGAAAAGCTATCACGTCGAGCTTCATCGACGAGCAGTCCGTCAGTCATGGCTCTCAGTCCAGCCTGTATACGGCACACCATAGCAGGGAGCAAGCCCAGCCTTGCCTCGAACACCAGACGGACGGCTGGCCACAGGATGTTCCGGTGAATGCGGTCCACGGACACGATACCGGGCACCACTACTCGACGCAGCCATAGGGAGAGAAAGCCAGCCAGCTTGGCTTCCTCAGACAAAGGCCTGCGGCAGCGCCTCAAGTAACTATAGGCCTTAGTGCCTTCAGGGTACTTTCCTACCCCGTCATTGAGAAGCTGATCTGGAGCTTTAGCCTCCTCCATAAGATCCTCGACGACCTGGGCACTGAGCACGCCCAAGCAGTTCACGGGCTCGTGCTTGTCCCCCGAAACCTTCACCGACTTGATGGCCCTGGCCCGGTGGAAGAAGAGGTAGGACATCCACTTAGTGGTATGAGCCAAGTCAGAAGGCTCATTATAAAAAGAAGTACACGCGAAGTAGTGGCACATCAGCTCCTGATACACCTCCATAACCCGAGGGTCCGAGTCCTCCAACTCCCGGTTGGTGGGAACATACTCTTCATACGGAGTATCCCCCATCGGCAGTCTCGAGATCGCTGCCATTTCGTGAAGGGCCAACCCCAACTCCCCCAGTGGAGTCCCGAATGTCCCGGTGAGCGAAATGTATCGCTCCATCAGCGCCAGAAACAGGTTAGGGTTGGGAGGCAACCCGACACTCGTCACGCTCACGGCGGCATACAGTCCAATGACTTCCAACTCTCTTCGAAAATGCTTCAAGGCCCAGTCAACTAGGTGGGACCATTGAAGGTTTGTTGGGGTGATCCACCCATTGCACCGAGGATTCTCCTTGGGATATACCCCCCTCGTACCATGAAGTCATTACAAAAAGTCGGCAATTGGACCGGCTGGATCATTGAACTGTCTTCACTCGGGACGCTGCCCAGGCACAGTCCCCTGAACAACGTCACGACACCAGAAGGGAGGCTGACAAACGACCCCTGGTCAGCTCCTTTCAGGTGAAAGATCTTCCCCGGCTTCCCGTGAAGATCAGGAGTCAGCGTCCACGACATCCTCCTGCGATGTGTGGCATGGAAGAAAGCCGAGATGGGATAATCTCTCGGCATCGTGGGCAGATACAAGACCACGCTCTCGGCAGGGAAAACCCAGGGTTCTTTCTTGGGCTTCGTCTGGGACTGCTGGTCTATCATGTCCCCAAAGAGAAAGGCCGGCTTGATGTACTGCTCCCCGTCTACGTACGTTAGGGGCTCCCCGTTGATCATGCTCAGCAGCATTCGCTCGCCCTGAGCCGATATCAAGATCCCCCTTCCTTCAGGGTATTGGGGTCCGGAGATAGGAAATGTCACGTGCGACAGATCCTCCAGGTAGTTCGAGTACAGCATCCCGGCAGCAGAACCCATCACCTCAGCCAGTGGAGACTCCTGCAAGTTAACTGCGAGAGTGCAAGAAAAACACGTTATTACGAATCTTGCAACAAAAAGACCAAGAGATGACAGTCTGTGCTCTACGCCAAGACTGTACAAAATTTGGTCATTTTATGCCAGAAATCACATCCTGAAGCGTAATTGGCGGTATACGGTCCGTGCTTTACGCCAGACTGCTAAAATTCTAGTTATTACGCCGGAGGTCCCATCCAAAGCGTAAAACTAAAATTTTATAGTATACACCAAGTCTTCGACAGCCAGAGCTTTTACGCTCATAACTGCGAAGACATGGAGTTTTTACGCTGACACATTAGAAATATGGGCGTAAAAGATGAAAACGTCTCCGTGTGTCATCTTCCTCGAAGAGGCTATCAGCACAGAAGATGACCTAGCTCGGTCACGTTCAACGTGTGCGAAGGATTTTTCGTCGTTCTTTGTCATTCCCAATGGCTATACCTCTAAGGCCGGGTGCGCTACTCGTCGGCAGGATCCTTCGCTCAGAAGGAAGTTCACCTTGCCTGATCGAAGACTCTCTCACTGGGACAGAAGAACGAGAGGAAGAGCCTATACTCTTTCCCTTAGTGGAGGGGGTTTGCTTCGGCGCCATTTCTGGAAACTCGGAGTGCTCGGAGAAAGAACGAGGGAAAAAAACTCAAGCAATCAAAGCTCTCTTTCGCAGAAGACGGATAAAAAGTTTTTCTCTCAAAAGCTTGGGATATATATAGAGTTTGGGTCGACTCCTCGAATCCTCAGATGGGCTCCTCGAAACCCCAACCAAATCCCACAAAATTAAATATTTGGTTATGATTGGGTACTACGTCAGCCCACTACTCTCGAAAGATGGACAGTCAGCAAATTTGAAGAGTTTTTCGTGCAAAAGCAGGTCAGCGGTTCCTATGCTAAGGAGCTTTCTACGCTCGACAGCAACAGATTTACGATTTTTACGCTCGCAAGCTATAAGTCTATGGTTTTACGCCCGGATGCCTTTGTGCTCGGTAGCTTTTATGCTCGAGAGGCTACAAACCTACGACTTTACGCTCAGCAGATACCAAATCGATGATCTCACGCTCGATGGCGTTTAGTTTACGCTCGGAGGCAACAGATCCGCAACCTCTACGCACGGAAGATTTCTTTCATTCACAGGCTACAAATCTACAGTTCTACGCTAAGAAGCTTTCTACGCCCGACAGCAACAGATCTACGGTTTTACGCTCGCCAGCTATCAGTCTATGGTTTTATGCCCGGATGCCTTTGTGCTCAGTAGCTTTTACGCTCGAGAGGCTACAAACCTACGACTTTATGCTTAGCAGCTCCGAATCTACGATCTCATGCTCGGTGGTTTTCTACTCTCAATAGACTACGAACTCAGGATTTTCAGCTCATCTACACTACGGATCTCTGACTTTCCGCATATCCGAACAGCAAGGCGGTCGATTATAGAAGTTCACATAGAAGATACTCCTTCTTGACCTCAACATATCCCAAGTACCCGAAGCATACAGAGTTCAAATATTGAGAAATTACTCTTTTCGGGTCAATTGGAGGTTCACCCAGACTCCAGTCTGAATATCTCGTCTGTCAAGATGGCAACTCAGTTTGACAGCCATTTTTCGACCCTGTTCCAAGGGATTTTTTGAGAAGTCATTCTTGAAGATGAAGTCTGAACAAAATTATGTTCATCAGAAGTAAAAACTCTACGCGGTTCCTCAGTCCTAGCAGCAGGACAGTTCTAAACGTTCAAAATGCTCAACAGCGTTCTATGGACAATTCGCTATGCGTAAAGGACAGGACCTAGCACTCTTTCTATACAGAGTCGACGTAAAAAATCAGACGTGTCGAAGCTACACATATTTAGACTTTACAGCAACGTATGGCAAGATGATCATATGAAGGAGCAAGACAATTTTATTAAAGATTAAAGTCATGATTACATATGAGGGAAATCCAATCTACAAGGGTTTTCTTTTTATTTTCATGATTACAACTGAGGGAAACTCCGTCTACAAAGGGGCCCCCTCATCATCGTCTGAAAATTGCCCAGAAGCTGTTCTGACAGGTTCTCGTAGGGGCACAATTCTTCATCCATCTTCTCCGGCAGTCAGTCAGTTCCAGCAAACTGATTGACATGGCAATGATCAACGGCGAGAGAACGACAGAGTTGGGGCTTGCATAAATTATGTAGATCCCTCGCTCCGTGCGCCGTGACAGATTGAGTAGAGATATTTCACTCAACTCAATGCCCGAGGTCAGAGCTAGTCGCTGCTCTCACTCCCGGAGGTAACAGGAGAAGACACCACTTGCAAGCCGTATGGTCTAATACGACCCTTCCCTTCTCCTGGAAGAACAGCCATATAAAGTTGCTGATTATCCCGAGCAAGGGAGGCTAAGATATCCTTCCATAATCCATCGTTGCAGTGGACACTTGCTCGAAGACGCCGTCTTTTCCAGCTCCTTACACGCTGGAAGAACATGATCTCCTTCTTCCTCAGATCGACCCGGCGAACTCCGGCGATCATCTCTGCGTGGTGATGGAAATGTGGGGAGAACAGGTTAACTCCCCCAGCCTTTTTATAGGCGAAAGAGGTCACACCGGTCCCCAATAAATCTGCCATAAAGACAGCATCGACCGTTTCAACGCTCCATTCAGAAATGTTTCGAGTCACGAGGTGCGGTTCATGCTTCATTCAAAGCGTTCCAAATTTCGAAGAATTTGAAAGCTTTGAAGGGGGTCTTGTAGAAGCATAAAAAATACGCCGGATGACTATACGCGGCATATTGGTGCAGAGCGGCGTAAGCAGAGGCCTTAAGAGCCATCAAGCGTGCAACAGAGCTCTTTCCACCAAGAACACAGCGTGAAATATAAAAGCTCGAAGGACCATCCGCGTAAAGCAGTACGTCCAAGCCGTTTCAGCGTAAAACAGGGTGCTTTATCGCCTCATCCTCTTTCAGATGCAGCATTAAGGTGTACAAGAGACGCTTCGTATTCTCCGAGGTGAACCTGTCAGTCCCTGCAATAAAGATCCTGCAATGAACCTGACGTCTGGACTTCTGACAAAGGGATACGGCTCGACTACCCAGGCGACGGCTATAATGATGATACAACACTGCGACCCAGGCTGTCAAATATCGCCATTCCCTTCGTGTAAACTGCTTTTACAAGCACGAAGGGATACGCTGCCTTGTTTACACCTGTAAAATGTGAGCTGTTTACGTTCTGCAGTAGACAAAACTGCCTGCCACGCCAAAAGCTGTACTCCGTACGGGGTTCGAGGCACGTCTCTTCGTCTAATGCACAGAGCGGTGACAGTTTCTCAAGGCACGTCTCTGCGACTGGTGCGCAGAAAGGGTTGCAGACCGTCAAAGAACACGCCTCTACATTTAATGCACAGGATGGTGGCAAATCTTAGCATTTAATGCAAGAGATTTGATTATATCTTCAAAAGCCGTAATTCCGGCTAAGACGTCCCCATCAGCACTCTGGCACGGTACGCAGCGGCTTCTACGCCCACCTAGCTCCTGTGCTCTCTCGGTCTCTATGACCACTCGGCTTCTATGCCTGTTCGGCTTCTACGCCTACTCGGCCTCTGTGCCCATTCGGCTTCTACGCCTACTCGGCCTCTGTGCCCATTCGGCTTCTACGCCTGTTCGGCCTCTACGACCACTTGACTTCTACGCCTGTTCGACTTCTACGCATGTTCAGCTTCTATGCTGGTTTGATAACTATTTGGCTTCTATGCCATGGTGACAGACATTTGGCTTCTATGCCAACCTCTTCTACACAATGGATACCTACCTACGTGGCTTTTACGTCGTGATCTTCGTAGCGATTATACGTGTTGTGTCCCTTAGTTGAACCCGCGTCACACGCTCATTCAAAAGATCATCTATACGCAAGCGTTGGTTACTTTAACCATTGTGTAAAAGGGTGCTGTACTTTCTACTCCTCGGTTTCTATACCGACGGAGTGGTCACTGTCACTAAAACTCTATAAATAGAGACCTCTATCAATGAGGAACAAGGCTGACAAATTAGAGGGTCAAAGAAGTTAGGTCTAACGGTGGAGAAAGAGAGAGAGAGAGAGAGAGAGAGAGAGAGAGAGAACCCGGAGCTCAGGCAGAGAGTAGGGATCGACGACTTTGGCATCGTGTATCCACCCTCTTTTGCAACCTTCGAAGCTGCTTCCTGTCTTCTACGTCACTTCTTCAACATCGTGTGGTCCAAGGGCTAAAGTGATCGACTGCAGATCAGACACCTATAGCAATATTTATCCAGATTAAATAAATTGTACTCCCATATCCTCGTATAGGATCAAATTGTACAAGTTTGTTTGTAAACAAAAGAAGGCGGGTTCCGTGTAAACCCATATTGAATACATTTTCATTCTTTCGTTTAATACCACAAATACTTCTCGAAGTGCATCCCTGGTCCCCTTGGATAGACGCAAGAGCTCGTATACAGAGAGACGAGATGGGATGTTGGCTAACTGAGTCAGAATGTCGAATGAGTATGGTTCCGCAAGACCTTGTTATGCATCTTTTCGCAAGACTTTGTCAAACTGGGTATGTTTGGCTTTTTTCGTGCTTGGGGACTTTGATGAGACTTCCACGGGATTTGCTACTGAGGTAGATGGCAAGTTTCTGCTGGAAACTTGGTCATAGTTCTTTGCGTATGTCTGGCATGTCCTTGTGGTTCCTATCTATGCAACACTTGCATCAGCTACATAAATATCCTCTTCAGAATCTGACAAGACACTAGTAGGGAGAGGATCTTCCCATTCTAGAGCAATGGCGTTGCAAGAGCGGGATCTTCTCGGGGAAGAAGTCAACTGCTCATCTTCGAGGATGTCAGGGTGTACCAACATGATCTCTCCTTTCTTAAGCCTGAGGGGCACCAAGTTGCAGTCCTTATGCCGCAGAGGTAAGTTGATGATCCTTAGATCCGCTATAGGTTGGAGAACTGTGCCGTCTTGTACTGTAGGAAAGTCACCAAACTGGATAGACACCATGTTGGAGGTAGCTTTCTTCTGTTCGTTGCATAATATGAGAACTTTGGAGTCGTTCAGCTGTTGGATCTTGTCTTTGAGCAGATAATATTATATTGTAGGATAGGCCACGTATCAATGATGCTCATAATACTTAGGATCGTTAGTGCGTCCTGCTTCATCGGGTTTTCGAATCTCAGGGAGTTAGATCTTAATACCCTTGAGTAGGATCTGGAAGATGGGAATAATGTAGTCCTTGTCGAATGAATAGTTCTGAGGCATCCTCTGGTATCGTGATTGTAGTTTTCTTAATGAGTCTCCCACAAAAAGGTCCACTTCCAAGACATCCTTGCCGCTGTTGCGGTTCTGCTGGAACCGTCTACTCCCATCGGAGTTGACTTTCTGGAAGCCCAGTTGGCGAAGTTCTCTATATGGTCCTCCACATTTTTAGCCCGTCGATCAGGGCTGTCCAGTTCATGAACGGGGTAACTCAGAGACACAACTTGATTGGCGGTAGGAAATTATTCCTACATGTATCCATGAGCATGGTTGCTGAAATACCTTGAGGGCAGTTGAGAGCTAGTCTGCGAAAGCGTTCGATGAAGTCCTTGATTGACTCCCCTTCCTTCTGTATGGCGTTGATTAGGGAAGTCATGTTGAAGGTGATTTTCTCCTCGTAGAAGTGAGAGAGAAAATTCACCTCTAGGTCGTTCTATGACTTGATGGAGCCAGCAGGAAGACTGCAAAACCACTCGAATGTGGATCCGCGAAGAGTCCCAATGAAGAGCATTCTGCGAAGGGCGTCATTTGTTGAGATGTCGAAGGTCTATGATTCAAAATGATAGATATGTTGAATTGGCAACGTCAGACCTTCGTATGGCACAAAAGTCGACGGTTTGTAGTTGGCGGGGCCAACTACTTCATCCCACTCGATCGAGTCTGGCAGGCCCACCCCTACTTTTTGGAGGTCCTTTCGATTGACAAATGACTCGAACTTCACCTCCATGCTTTTGATTACGGCTTCGTGCATCTCTTTGCTCCCTACATCTTTAGTCTTAGTGGCAACAGACGCTATACTGGTCCCTTGATTGCCTTTTTTGGTTGGTTGAGGAGCTACAGCAGTTGGGCTTCTTTGTGTCATCAAAGTCGTCAGAAGTAGTCACAGTTCTTAAGCTTCGCTTACATGTTCTATATGCGGACGTTAGCATCTTCTCTAATGTTGTCATCCCGCGTAGCCATATGGACTGACGCGCTCCTCTCTTCAACGGATGGTCGGATATCGGAAGAAGCATAGATCGATTTTATGCTTTCGGCCTCGAATTTAGACCCGATTGATAGGCTACCCCCAAAGGTAGTAGCATATCGTATAGAGCGACTCTTCGACCTGGTTCCTTGGTAGACACCTTTGACGGAGTCGAATTGGACTGATATCCCTTTTTTATCATCAGATTGTGCTGGATTTGTAACCAACGTTGGAGGTTGTCTGGTTTTTTTCCATCTAGACTCGTGCCCCACAATGTTAATAGAAGCGTAGAACATCGTTCTATTGGTAGTTTGTTGTAGCAGCCGTCTTCAATTCAGTGGTGAGACCGCTTGGAGCATGTCAAAGGAAGAAGGACGCGTAGGCACTGGACAATTATTGGAGCAATGGTACCTGATTAGAATATGATGACAACAGGCCAGGAGGACGCGGGGTGTCAGGATTGTGAATGGCCTTTCTCCCTGTGTTGAGACGCTCTCGCAGATCTAGATTGGCCTAGTGTGATACCCCAGAGATACTTCTGGCGAGTCACCGGCTAGCGTGGGATCGTCTACACCAAGAGAATTGATTATCTTTCGCGGGCAGGTCGTTAATAAAAGAATGTCTACCCCCAATAGTAGTTTCATGCAATCCTTCAGATCTTAGTGAGGTACCTGTTTCACTCTCAGGTGCAAGGCTGGACAGATACCACCAACTATTGGTATCATCAACTGCTGATGACGTCGCCTTCATTTTGCGGGAATAAGCTTTCATAGAAATAACTCTAGTGGATCTCTCCTGGTTGTCGCTTTTTCATAACCCGTAGACGGCGTAGGGTTCGACTCTAGCTTTGCTCAGGATGTGCTTTACTGGTTCGCGGATAATAAGGGCCTCGACATACCCGGTAACCTCCTCAAGGGAGCAAGTTGCGCGTCCTAGTTTGACAGGATCATCACTGTTGACAGCGACACTGGTTCGATATGGAGGTTCATCTTCGCGAGGTACTCTATGCAGGCCAGCATGGTCCTCGGAGACTATCGATTCGAGCTTCTATTGATCAAACTCTATGATCAAAGCGTCGGTGTAATTTTTCATCGATAGTGTGTCAAATTGCATCATCGCTTTCTCGTTGTAGGAGAAAGTCTTCTCCAGCATAGTCGTCATCTTATTTTTGTGCTCGAGAGACATGATCATACATTGAAAACAAATTTTATTGAACTCGTCATCATACCATATTACAAAGAGGGTGTAAGTTCAATGACGTGATGACAAGCCCACCATTCTGGGAAAGTAGAATGGTGGAGGTCGGGTCAGAGTGATCCCTTTACTCCATTGACTATCGGACACAGCTATGGGATGTGAAGTGTTGTAGGGGGCGAATAGGAGCATGGTGTCGAGACTGTTGTTATGTTGTTGCGTTGTTCGTCCTTTAAAAAGTTGTGAAGTACCGAGTATTTATAGAGGGATGATCGTTCGATCATTATCGTTGAGTGGGGTGATTCCATAGGCGAGTTCGTGGCCTATCCTAGAGAGTGCATGACCCACATTCCATTGTGTCAGTAGGGATCGTGGCCCTAAGAAGGGGCGCTTCTCTCTTAAGATGCCATGTGGCTTGTAGTTGATTCAGTTATGTTCCACGTCAGAGTCGTGGGAGAAGGATTGTGGCCGACGGTTAGCAAACAGTTGCCCATGTACACAGGTAAGCTGGAGTTCTTGGCGAAGAAAATAAGGGTCGTGGGGGAAGTGGATAAAACAACCTCCCCACGTCATCAGCTATCTGATGAAGGTCGTGGAAGTCGAGGAGTCATGGACCTTGTGGAGACTTAAAAGATGTAGGGATATGGCATTGTAGAAGTTGAGGAGCGAGGACTATGCTTCGGATGTTTCGCTTAGGTAGATGGGGGTGCTGGACTACTTTTCGCGGATGAAAGACTCAAGGAATTAAGATGTGTTGAAAGGAGGAAAATTTTGTTGTTTATGGCTGATGTAGCCAAATTATGGTCTGTACGCTTGAGGTGACATGCCGACTGTAGTATATAATGATTTGATGGCATGTCATGTGGATATGACACGCTGGATTTTTCTTTTCCTTTTGCTGGAGGGTGTCTATTGGAGTCTTCCGCGGAGATGACGTGGCCTAAGCCTTCTACGGGTGTTGTGACACTGAGTCTTCTGCTGGAGTCTCTTGGACTTGGGTCTTCCGCTGGGATCTTTTGGAGTTGCTTTTCCGCTGGCATAGGATGTAGACTTGAAAAATTTTCATGCTTCTACAAAGGTGTATTTTGTGACTTCCTTAAAGAATTATAACCTCAAGTTCTATGTGAAAAATAAAAATATTTGTCACTTAAGGTGTATTTTGTGACTTCCTTAAAGAATTGTAACTGATATGGCGACAATTTAGGGGTTTTTGATATTATCCCCTGTTAGATGGGGGATATTGATATTACTCCATGTTAGATTAAAAGTTGAGAAAACTCCATGTAAGTGTCGTTAAAAACTTGTTAGCGACACTTTCAAAACTCATTAGGGACACTTACAGGGGGTGTTCTCAACTTTTAATCTAACATGAGAGTAATATCAATATCTCCCATCTAACAAGGGGTAATATCAAAAACCCCCGCCAATTTATTATCCTTCAGTTACCAAAAAAAAAATTATGTCACAAAAATTATTAGGCACAGAGGTAAAAAAAAATTCAAATTTTTTTTACAGAATAACAAATTTTAGGAAATTTTGGTTAAAAGAATAATTTTGGAAAACTTATTTCCTAAGAAATATTCCGCCAGATAGCATGGCAGAATTCTTACATATTTTTTTTAACAAACTAATGGTTTTGATGTAGTGATAGCATGTTTAATTCTGGAATAGAAGGTTGCGTGTTTGAATTACATATGGTTCAAATTTAAATATCTCAGTTTCATTTTTTATTCTTTTGACAATTTTTTTTATTTATTTATAATGAAATGTTGTTTTGTGACTATACCGTGCGTCACTTATAATATTTATAATTACGAAGTATGTTGTCATAGAAAAAATACTATTAGTGACAAGGTTTTTTGTCTAGTTGAATTTTTTTGTGAAGCTATGTTTTTAGTCGTCACTTGTCTTTTAGCAACGAAGGTATATGCAACGAAAGTATGTTTTCACTTTGCTAGTCACAAAAGATATTTTGTGTCGCATTTCACATGTTTTTGACGACTTTGTATGTCACATAAATCTGATTTTCTTATATGAAAAGAAAACTTTATGATAAATCTATACACGACATGACAAATCTATACACGACGACGAGAAATTATTGTATGTGTTGGCTCAGTGTACATTTCTCTTCCCATCCGTTAAATTGTATATAGACATGTGCATGCACACATCCCCATAGCGATCTAACGATTGACATGGAAAGGATACGATGAGGTTGGCACATACAATAATTTCTCCACGACGACGGTACTTATGGTTATAGAGGTGGAAAAAGTAAGATTGTCCTTTGGCAATGGCATCAAATCAAGGTTCACAATATCAGTATCAAAATCGATATCAGACTCTTCCTATGAGTATCGGGATCGATGTTATCGGTAGTATCGGCAATTTCAGATCAAAATTTAGGTATAATTTAAGTATTTCATGTGCTGATTCTTAGTAGTTTTAAAATTAAATAAAATAATAGTTATCCTTGTCGATTGGTTTATCTTCGATCACATGCTTTTACAATATTTATACCTCATTCAAATTTTTTTTTTGTCGGATTGATTGAAAAAAAAAGATTTCTAATGTCGGTATTAATATCAGTATCGATCGATATTGAATCAAAATATTGCCAAACCGTATCGATATTGACCATATCAAATCAATATAGATAAATACATCAAACTATGTATCAGACATAGAGTGCGCATCTCATTATCTTCATTGGAATGACACAACACTTGGACAAACATGACTATAAGATCATACATATGATTGTTCCTAATCAATTAATCATTATATCCTGTAAAACATTACATAATAATTGGTAATAAAAATATAATAATTAAATGTTAAAACGTTTGTTGGTGGGTATCATTCAGGACTCTTAATTCTGTAATTAGTAGTGGATCTATCGGTTCACTAGTCTCACTAAAGGGTTGATTAGGTTCTTATAAGGATTATATTTAACAATCTAATGTTCAGTTCATGCATGACATGCTATAGTCCTAATATCTATTCTACTAGTCGTCTAAATCGTATATATATATATATATATATATATATATATATATATATATATATATATATATATATATATATATTCAGACAACTAAAAATTTAAAAAATAAATAAATTTTAACTAATTATTTAATATTATCTAACAATAATAAAATACTTCTAATTCATGTGGTTAAGATGGAAGACATTATGGTTGGCTATTTTTAGGATTTTCTAGATCTAAAATAGGTTTCTCATCCTATAAATATAGGAGGAGGCTGAAGGCACAAGAGAGAAGCACAAGTTGAAGATTCGGAGTGCTCGTCCACAGAAAATCTAAGAGAAAATTTGTGCTTTTCTCTTAGAACTTCGCCGTTCAAGACATAAGGAAGAAGGAGATCTAATCGAGGAGTCGTCAACTTCGTTTAGGAAAATTGCTACTGGTTGGTGAGTGATTTCAATTATAATCTACTATTTTTCTTCTTGAGTGTGGTAAGAGAGTTGAACCTATTAGGGTAAAGGGTTTCAACATTAGTTTTTACAATCTTATAATTTTATCTGAGTTATAAATGTTGAAAGTTGTCCAGGTGACATAGTCACCGCCATATACTTGTCTTCATCTGTGCTTGGTGTTCGTAGATTGGTTGGTTATCTCAGGTGGGTTGGCAAATGCTTCTATAACGCGCTCAACACGTGGTATCAGAGCACACGTATTTTCAATACGTTGTATCAGAGCCAAGTTCTTCTCGAGAGGGAAGGTGCAACTATATCTACGGAGCAGATGAACACTCGTATGATCACCCTCACAGGGGGAAACTGGACGATTTAAAGTCAAGGATGGAGGATATACTCTGGTGCAAGGACTTGCATGGTCCGTTGGAGGGCGACAACGCCAAGCCGACGGATAAATATGTTGATGACTGAAAATGACTAGATCAGAAGGTTGTTGGATTCATCCATCAATGGTTGAACCACTCGATATTTTACCACGTGTCCGTGGAGAGTTCTGCAAAAGTGTAAACCCCCTAACCCAAATCTAGGATTATGATTCATTTAGGATTATTTTTTTGAATTATTTAGTGGGGTTATTAATTGCCTCTTCTAATTAAATTGCCTCTTCTAATTAAATTCCCTTGGTATACCTTACCGTTGCTTCGATGTTTAGAGCGTTACTCTAGCTTCTGCCTTCAAATAAATTTTACACACTTGACCTAGACGTGCCAGTCTTCCATTCTGACCTTTGTGTTACTCATAAATACCCTCTCTGTGCTTTATTTTAGTCGCATAATATTCGTCACAAATATCTATTTTAAAATCCAAATAAATCAAACTTTGCATCTTTGTCCGTTCCAGTCAAAATTGGAGACACAACCTTGACCCGTTTTGTGCAACCCAATTTATGACAATAATCTATTCCGAGTCTACTACGTCCATGACACTTGTGTTCCATCCAATTTTAATCTTTTGTACTTCCAATTAATTAAAGAACACCATTGACACTAATTTTAATTAAACTTGTGCAATGACCCAACATAACCCAAATTAGATCCAACACCAACCCAAACCCTCACTCACACCCTCATGGTTCATACTAAATACCACACACCATTTTAATGCACTATATCACACCAAACATGATATTTTTTCTCATCCAATCATAATTTTCCTTGTTTGTGCAATTTCTAAATTGTTAGGGGCTTTTGTGCAAATAGGCAACTAGGTGTCCACCTCCCATTGGAGCAAAATCATGAAGAAACCCTTCCTTCATTCTTTGACCGGTCACCATAATTCCCCCCCTCCTATTTTTTTGTGTGCAACACACCAATTTTTACCTACCTCATCCACGCCCTCCATTCAAAGTTAACCTATCATAACCACCCATTTCTTCATGAAGAATCTCCCCCCATCCCTAGAAAAAGCCATATGGCCGGCTCTAATCCCCATGCTCTCTTTCTCTCTCTCTCCTACATTAACTCTCTCTCTCCCTCTCTCCAAAATTTTAGCCACCACCATCCCCATCTCCTTTAAAACTGAAACCCTAACCTACTTCTCCTTCCTCCGGCCAACTCCTTCCCCTCATTCGACCACAGCCTTCACCACCTTCGACCATCGACAGTCTTCTTCTTCCCCCTCGTTACCTCATTCCTCCTCAACACTCACCATGACAGCCACCACCTCCTCCTCACATCTCCACCACCATCATCCCTATCCCGCCACCACATCATCCCCAAGGCCATCATAGCCAACACCACCACTCTCAACAGCACCCGCCACCGCCACCAAGCCACTATCGCTGCTGCTGCGGGCTGTTTCCAGCGTTGCTGGAGCTGTTACTATTTGAGTACAACCGCGGTTGCTGCGCACCCCCCCCCCCCCGGCCGGAGCTCAGGCGCCGGAGCACCCCCTGGCTGCACCTCCGACCCACTGCTCGACATCCGACCACCATCCCTCCCCTCTGGTATCATCCTCTCATTCTCCTTCTTCTTCTTCTTCTTCTTCTTCTTCTTCTTTCTTCCTTCATTAAGCATGGTTGTAAATACATAGATATTTATATTTTTCCCATTGTTTAATATTTGTTAATCATGCAAATAATCTATTTATAATTAATTTCTAGAATATACATACCCGATTATGGTTGTGTAAATGCATACATAACCTGGATAATGTATGTATATAGAGTGTTTTCACACCATGTTTATGTAGAGTTCATGTTTGAGGGCTCAGACGTAACAATTGACGTACATGTTGACACGTCATAGTTTGGTATAAGGAAAGTGCAATTGAGTTAAATACCATATTATGTGTTAAGTTAGTTATTTTATTTTAATCAAATGAGCTTGAGGAGGAACCCTAATATTTACCAAGATTATGTGACACGTATCTCAAGAACGTGAATGTGTCACCCCTATACATGGAAATCTTAGTAAGTAGAATACCTAGTACCCATGTGTTAGAGGTGCAACTTAGCACCTACACGAATCCTAGTTGTGACCGCTATTGTAACCTATGAGAAATTACACCTTAGGATGACTTGTAAATGTTGTGGGACAAGTAGACTAAGTGTACACCTACCTCCTTGATCCTTGACTAGTCAACCTTAGCCAACCTATTTAGTTAGAATATTTATTTGGTTTAGACTCTGGATGACTCATGACGTTGCGTAAGTTGTACTCTTGTGCATGATTAGCATAGTGTAATGTAGTGATTGATATTTATTGTTATATATTCATAGGCACCCAAGACGGTGCTATCTTGGCTGCGGGTTCCGGATCCTTGCTTGTTCACATCAAAATTCCATGTAAGTATACCTTGCCTTGTTGTACTATTTAAATTCAGTTATTATTAGTTGTATATTTTATTATTTTAATATTATATAATTGTGTGCGTCCGAGAATGACTCGGGTGCAGTCAACGAAGGCGATAACGTTAGAACTTGTGTTTGACCTAGTATCTAGTGGACGCACCTAAAGTAGTGGAGTTATCAATATGACTCCTCAGGCCTTGACACGTATTATTGCACGTCACAGAGTGAGTTCATGTAGGGACGCGTTCTTCATACTTGATTGGCCATCGGTGTGAGCAACACGTGTGACGATATTTAACATAGTTGTATATTTCTTTAGTGACTTGCATTATAGTACGAGATGTCCACATCGTATTCGTGACTTCTACATTGACATTGGGCGAAAAATATAATTAGTAGGCGTATGGGACAGACATTTGGCTACCATAGTTTTAGAGCAAACTACGGAGTCGTGAGCCTCAGTGTTACCCCATTATGGGCTATGTGTTACCCGGTTATGGGCTATGTGCTACCCGGTTATGGGTGTATATGCTTGTCGATACATCCGACAGAGGTTACTAGCTGCGCGCTATCATGATCGGTGATATAGTCAGCATATACTTCTGTCATCCAGTTTACAGCTAATGCTAGATACTTAGTCTCTGGCTTGACGCTACGCTTTATACCTTTTTCCTACCCATACGTACCAAGGTTATCTTCAAGTGTATCTGCATCCTTGACTACCATTTTTGAACCTCCTTCATATTTAATTATTTGAATATCTGTATCCTGTTTATTTGTTTTCGTACTCTTTTAATGTAGTTATATCTCTTGCAGAGAGATGAACTTGCGTAGCAGACGCGAGGCATACGGTGCCATTGTGCCATCCGCCACCGCGTAGAGGGAGGATATATCCCTTGGACCACCTGGAGAACATCCACCACCACAGGCCCGGTGATACCACAGGCCCCTTTGATACACTGGCACCAGACTTCTCAGGATGACCCGACGTAGCAGCACGAGGGCCAGACTTCACAGACGGTCCTGACACAATACCTCGAGGGTCAAACTTTGAGGGCCACGTCGATGCTGCAGCCCAAGGGGTCGACGTCTCAGGAGACACCTACAGCACAGTCGGAGGTTCTATTGCCACCACCTCCACCCTTTCCACCTCTGATGCTGCAGTCAGGGGGACAACCACAAATATTCCAGTTTTTCCAGGCTATGATGCAGGCGCAGTGGCATCAGGCCGAGACTATGAGACAGAGCTTGATGGCAGTTCTGGAGAGGCCACCTACCCTAGCACCAGCACTTGTACCAGTTCAGCCTTCGAGGGTTTCGTCAGATGGGCCCGAATACTTTTTCGGGCAATGAGACTGCAGAGGAGATATCCGATTGGGTCGCCAACACGGAGATATTACTGGAGGCTTCTCAGCTATCTCTGGAACTTTGGATGACTGCAGTAAGGGCTCAATTGAAAGGCAATATCCATCACTGGTGGGACTCTATAGAGCGCAGCGTCGGCAAGAAGCAGACATAGGAGCAATTTCTAGAATACTTCAATGTGAAGTACTTTTCGGCTACGGTCAGGAATGCACTATACTCTCAGTTCCTGCACCTGAAGCAAGGGAACATGACCGTAGATGCATATGACATGGAGTTCAGTTGTCTTAGTAGATTTGGTACCGCCCTGGTACCCAATGATCTGGAGAAGGCCAGAAAATTCCATCATGGTTTGACTTACGAGATGCAGAGGTACACTAGGCGAGGATCTCTTACGTGGAGGTTCTGATAGAGGCCAGGATCCAGGAGGCTATTAGCAGAGGATCGAGGCATCCCAGTGTAGCTGCACCAGCTAAGGCACAACCAGGAGCAGGAGGAGCGATCCGCCATCCAGGAGTGCAGACGCAACAGAGGGTTGTGCCGTATCAGCAAAGAGAGCTACCGACTTGTCACTTTTGCAGAAAGAAGGGACATATTTAGAAAGATTGCAGGAGAAGATTAGGATAGTGTTTGAGGTACGGATCAAACCAACATTAGGCTTAGGAGTGTTCCTAGTATGTCAAAAGAGTCCAACAGATAGTGCAAAGGCCAGTTCCACTGGTCCTAGGTATGTCCATAGCATTGTTTGATAAATTATAGCTTATTATGTGTTTGTTTTAATTTCGAGGATAAAATTCTTATAAGTTATGTAGATTGTAAACCTCCTGACCCAAATCTAGGATTATGATTCATTTAGGATTATTTTTTTGAATTATTTAGTGGGGTTATTAATTTTCCTCTTCTAATTAAATTCCCTTGGTGTACCTTACCGTTGCTTCGATGTTTGGAATGCTACTCAAGCTTCGGCCTTCAAACAAATTTTACACACTTGACCTAGACGTGCCAGCCTTCCATTCGGACCTTTGTGTAACACATAAATATCCTCTTTTATGCTTCATTTTTGTCACGACCCGCACCCGGGGTAAGGGTACTAGTCGGAAACAACGCCCAGCCTACACCGCAGAATCGGCGGTAGAACGCTGTCTAGAAAGTCTATCTAATATAATGAACCACCAAAAGATAGTGTACTCAATCACAGAACTAAGATAGAATGAACACGAATCAGATAAGAATAGAATAGTCACAATACAACTCATGAGTCTAAAATAATACATCAATGAGTCTGAAGAAAAATACAAAAATATGCTGGAGACAAATCCAGTACAAAAGAATACTACAAAACTATAAAGCTACAACTCCAGGGTCAACTGTCTCAGTTGGGATAAGTCCCTCTTGAGCCAGGGTCTCAGAATCTAAACCCACAACATCCTGGGGTCCATAATAGGAAGGGTACTCCTCAGTGTCATCTGGAAAAATATATCCAGTCAGAAAAGGAGCAGAGTACAACCCTAACAGCAGTTCTCAAACAATGATAAAAACTATGTAACAGTAAATAGCTGTGGATAAACAAGATGCATAAATAGAGACAAGAATGTAGAGACAATAAGGAAATACTGGAAAGAAATACAATAATGAACAATATGCTGATGGAACAAGAATACTAATGACTAAGTGTGTGAGTACTAGCTTTAACATGTGATCGGCTTGGGAACTTGCACAAGAGTATAATGGCCTGGTTAATCATACGTGCGGTGTATGATCAACACTCACAAGAAACAAGACATGCACAAGGAGGGTATGATCACATATCTACACTAAAATACTCCCCACCCCCGACTAGTATAATAGATCCAACCACGGTACGTTATGGCACTAGATTCCCCAAGAAGATAGCTAGTCTCCCCGAGAATCGGTGTCTGTACATGTACAAGATAACCAATGAAACAATACTTGCACCATATACACCATATACCAAGGAATAACATCTCATGACGAGATCCGGATATACCAATCCGTGTAACCATAGTGTCAAGAGAACATGTATATCTACACTAGATACAACGAACATAGAGGATATCATAAATGAGAAACTATCAGAGAATATACTCGCCTGAAGTCCAATGAACAGTCTCACAAATGTCTGACTCGGTGCCTCGAAGACCTAGATATGGAATACCACATTAATACAAGGTCCCGGAAAGAGAACAAGTCAAACTAGGCAATTTCTAGGTCAATAAGTCAATTCTAAGTCAAAAGTCAACTATGGTCAACTCTAAAGTCCACTAAAGTCAAACATGGTCAAACCCAAAGTCAACCTCACAAGACATCTATAAAATAATATAGAGATAAACTACAATAATTTAGGAATCAAATTAGATTCAAAAAGAACTCACACAAAGTATACTAATAATATAATTAATATATACCCTAAAATAATATATATACAACCCAACATTTATATAAATAACATAATATATTATTACAATTATTATTCCTCACAAAACACATATATATATATACATATATATAAAAACAGAATATATAAACAATATATATATATATATATATATATATATATATATATATATATATATATATATATATATATATATATATATATATATATATATATATATATATATAAACAGAATATATAAAATAGTATATATATATATATATAAACCATTAATACAAAAATGTACATATATATATTAATATACACATAAACTTATACCTTCAAATATTTAACAAAGAACATATAATTTACATGGCTAGAAGCACACCTAAAATATTTACATTAAATATCCAAATAATTACATAATAATTATAAATAATATAATTACACAATTAAACATACAAATATATTTTATAAAATATTTTATGTATAAATTATATTATTTAACAAGTAGTAACATATATATTTGCATGCAAGAAAGCTACATATTATATTGTACATTATATTAGCACACCCAAAATATAGATCTATGCTACAATAATTACTATAATAAATACACAAAATAAATATTTAATATCCATATATATATACTAATTATAAATGAAGAATTGAACCACAATTAATTAGATCTATGCAAAAATACACACAATTGGAGAGTATCTCACCGTATCCCACTAGATCTAGGATACGCATGCGACACGAGTCCAACACACAACCAAATGCACCCCGAAGGACATAAACAAATCACAAATAATATTTATGAACAAATCAAAGCGTCAAAAGTAGATCTATGTGTCCGTGTCAAAATACGACATGTTCAAAGCCCCGTGTCGGAGGAAAACCCCCAAATGACACGTATCACCAAATAGTTGGGATACGAACCACAAGTATCCCAATATGGACACGACACTAGCCTCAAACACAAATCTCATGTTCAATTGATCTATAGGATCAATTGACACACACAACAAAATATAAATTCGGAATTCCAACAAAATTGACACAAAAAGTACCATAACTTTCTCCATGGGTCTCCTATGAACACAAAACAAAGTCCTATGGGTACTACATACATATAGGTTGATTTTACATGATTAAATCTCAGATTTAGAAGCTATTTAAATGGGAAAATCTGAATTATACCTATTGGGAGATGGATTCCCAATGAAACCTCCAATTGAGATGAACTTGCTTCCAAATTGTAGATCCTTGCTCCTCTTTATAGATCCTTGCTTCCTTCTTCTAGATCCTTGCTTCCTCCTTCTCTAATGGTGAATTTGGAAGAATTTGGAATAAATTTGGTAGGGAATTGGATTGGGAATGGAGGAAATTTGGTAGTGGGAGAATTCTAGATCTAGATTTGGAATGAGATGAGAGGAGAGAGAAATTTCCCCCCTCTTTAATAGGCCGGCCATAGCCCCTCCCCCAAGCAATTGTAAAATGTCCAATGTACCCCTTGGGGCCTCTCATGAAGAAATAATTAAGGAAGAAAGCTTCTAGTCTAATCATTTAATTAATTTAATCAATCTCCTTAACTATGGGCTTTCTAAATGGGCCAAGTCTAACTAATTAATTCATGTTGGTCCATGGGTCCAAACTAAACTAGTTGGGTCCACTAAAATAAGTCTAAAATAATTAAATAATAACTAACAATAATTAAATAATACAACAAATAATTATTTACCATGCACAATATTTATTTAAATAGGAAATTACCAAAATATCCTTTCCTAGAAAATGTGGTAGTGACAAATCTACCCTCCTTAAAATAATTTTGTCCTCGAAATTCAAAGACGAAAACTACCCCCGGAAAATCACAGAACAGAACTAAAGAATCACAACTAACTAACGAACAGAACATAACAATGAACAGAACATAACTAGAAATAACATACCTCAAGGTACAAACAAATATGGATAACGCTCTCGCATGTCATCCTCTCTCTCCCAGGTAGACTCCCCCGGAGAGTGATGCCTCCAAGCGATGCGCACCAAAGGAATAGTCTGGTTCCTCAGCACCTTCTCTCTCCGATCCAGAATTCCAACTGGCTGCTCTGGATAGCTAAGAGTAGGGCCCACCTCTATCTCTGAGTGATCCAATACATGACTAGGATCTGCCACGTATCATCTCAACTGTGACACATAAAACACGTTGTGCACTCCCTCCAATGCAGGTGACAAGTCTAGTCTATAAGCAACTGTACCGACCCTCTCTAGAATAGTGAAAGGTCCAATGAATCGCGGACTAAGCTTTTCGCCTCCACCGAAGCGAATCGTGCCTCGTGTCGGAGAAATCCTCAGAAACACCAAACCACCCACCTAGAACAAAACACCACCTTCAGAACTTATCTATAACAAACAACCAAGAACAAGCACACAAAATAAAATCTAAACTATACCTCAAACTCCAAGGGTCTCCGATGGCTATCGGCCCAATGCCGTTGTCTGTCCTGTGCCACTCGAAGTCTGTCTCTGATCAACTGAACCTTCTCTGCTGCATCCACAACCATCTCTGGCCCAAGCAAAACTCTCTCTCCAACATCGTCCCAAGACAAAGGAGTACGACACCCCCGACCATATAGAGCTTCAAAAGGTGACATCTCTATACTGGCCTGGTAACTGTTGTTGTAAGCAAACTCTACCAAATGGAGATGGTCCTCCCAAGAACCCCCAAAATCTAGTACACAAGTGCGCAACATATCCTCGAGAGTCTGAATAGTCCTCTCTGACTGCCCATCTGTCTGGGGATGATATGCAGTACTGAACTTGAGCTGAGTGCCCAAACTCTCCTGCAAACTCCTCCAGAAATGAGAAGTGAAACGACTATCCCGATCTGAGACTATGCTGACGGGAACTCCATGTATCCTAACGATCTGCCTTACATACATCTCTGCCAGCTTCTCCGTAGACAAACCCACCTTGAAAGGCAAAAAATGGGCCGACTTGGTCAATCTATCAACAATGACCCAAATCGCGTCTTTCCCTCCTGGAGATCGTGGTAGTCCGGACACAAAATCCATAGTAATGTGTTCCCACTTCCACTCTGGAATGGGTAATGGCTGAAGTAAACCTCCTGGCCTCTGCCTCTCGGCTTTCACCTGCTGGCACACTAAGCATCTGGATACAAACTGTGCCACTTCCCTCTTCATGCCATACCACCACACACTCTCTCGCATATCCCGATACATCTTGTTAGCACCTGGATGTATGGAATACTGAGAGCGATGCGCTTCCTGCAATATCTCCTCTCGCAACTCCCCACTAGGCACACACAATCTAACTCCATGCCTCAAAGATCCATCCTCTGCAATAGTGAAATCATCCTCCAATCCTGCTCTCACCTGAGCTCTGATACTCCTCAAAGATACGTCATCATACTGTGCTGCCTTGATCCTATCCATCAAATCTGAATGTATCTGCAATCCCCACATCTGCATAGCACCACCCGGAACAATCACCTCAATGCCCAAGCTCTCCAAGTCCTCCAACAAATATCGATCCTGCGTCAAGAACATAGCTACCGGATACCTGCTCAAAGCATCGGCAACTACATTGGCCTTCCCAGGATGATATTGCAAAGAGATATCAAAATCCTTCATCAGTTCCAACCACCGACGCTGCCTCATGTTCAACTCCTTCTGCGTGAAAACATACTTCAAGCTTTTGTGGTCTGTGAAGATCTCCACACGCTCTCCGTACAAATAATGTTTCCACAACTTCAGGGCGAATATGACAGCTGCCAACTCCAAATCATGGGTAGGATAGTTCTTTTCATGAGGACGCAATTGCCTGGATGCATAGGCAATTACTTTCCCATGCTGCTGAAGAACACAACCTAAACCATTTCCCGATGCATCACTATAAATAGTGAAACCTCCGGACCCTGATGGCAATGTCAAAATAGGAGCAGACGTCAACCTCTTCTTCAACTCCTCAAAAGCAGCCTGGCAATCTTCTGTCCAAACAAACTCCACATCCTTCCTTGTGAGTCTGGTCATCGGCTCGGCAATCCTCGAAAAATCTTGCACAAACTTTCTGTAGTAGCCTGCCAATCCCAAGAAACTCCTGATCTCTGCTATCGAACTCGGAGTCTTCCAAGATTCCACTGCTGAAATCTTCTTCGGATCCACTGAAATACCATCACCAGTCACAACATGCCCCAAGAATTCCACCTTGTCCAAGAAAAACTCACATTTGGACAACTTTCCATACAGCTTCTCCTTCCTCAGCACATCCAACACAATCCTCAAATGCTCCTCATGCTCCTCCGGTGTCCTCGAGTATATGAGTATGTCGTCGATGAACACCACCACGAACTTGTCAAGGTACTGGTGGAACACCTTGTTCATCAAGTTCATAAATACCGCCGGTGCATTAGTCAAACCAAACGGCATCACCATAAACTCGAACTGACCATACCGAGTTCTAAAAGCAGTCTTCGGTATGTCCTCCGGCTTCACCTTCACCTGATGGTAGCCTGATCTCAAATCTATCTTAGAAAACACCTTCGCACTACTCAACTGATCAAACAGATCATCAATCCGTGGCAAAGGATACTTATTCTTGATAGTGAGATTATTCAAAGCCCTGTAATCAATGCACATACGCACCGATCCATCCTTCTTCGGTACAAACAATACCGGGGCTCCCCATGGTGAAGAACTCGATCTGATAAACCCCTTATCCTGCAATTCGTCCACCTGCTTCTTCAACTCGACCAGCTCGCTGTTGTTTACTCTATAGACATGCTGCAAAATTGGTTCTGCACCTGGCACCAAGTCTATAGAAAATTCAACATCTCGATCTGGCGGCAATCCTGGCAATTCCTCAGGAAACACATCCAAGAATTCTGCTATCAACGGATGCGGCAACTCCTTGTCTTCCACCATAGCTCCACAAATAATGCCTTCTCCCTGCTCTGCAGCTCCTCTAACAAACTCAAACTCTGGCTCTCCTGGCGGACCAAACAAAACTCTACCTCCTCTACAATCTATGCTAGCACGGTGCCTACTCAACCAATCCATCCCGAGTACAATATCGTAGCTCGGAAGTGGCATTACAAGTAGACACGCACTCAACTCCCGGCCTCCCAGAGTAACTCTTCGATCTTTGCAAATATCATTAACCAGGATAATGCCTCCCCCGGTCATGATCTTGCAAGTCCTAAGCAAAGACTCAGCTACCAAACCATACTTTAGAGCAAAAGAAACAGATAAAAAACTATGGGAAGCACCACTATCAAACAAAGTTAAAGCTGGAATGGAATCAAGAAGAATAGAACCTGCGATGACATCTCCTGTGGGTTCCTCCTCTTCGACTGTCATAGCAAACGCTCGTCCCTGCCGAGCACCTCCCTGCTGCTGATGCTGGACAAAACGCTGCTGCTGTGTCGGAAGCGGTCCCCTCGGTTGTGCTGCAGGTGGTCTTATCTGTGCCCTCGGAGCTGGAGCTGCTCCCTGAACTGCACGACGAGGACACTCCCTCAATTGATGCCCTTCAGTACCACAATACAAACAAACTCCTAGCCTCTTTCTGCAAACTTCCCAGATGTGGCCGGGCTTCTTGCAGAAGTTGCATAGAGCTTGCTGTAACTGCCTCTGCTGCTGAGGTGCCTGGTGAAAAGGTGCTCTAGCTGGAGTCTGGTTCTGCTGTGGCTGCTGGAAAGGTCTGGACTGGAAATGAGGACGTTTGGCAGATACTGCACTGCCGTTGGCCCCCAGAAAAGAATCACGGTCTCTCTTGGTCTTCAAACCCAGATCCCGCTCAACCTTGCGTGCCTCCGCAAGTATCTCCGAGTATGTCTCATAAAAAGACGGAATGAGGATCAATATGGCACAAGATGTAAGACATCAAGGAAAGGATAAGTTTAAGAGATCAAGTATCAACGTCAAAGGAGAATAGTTGAATCAAAAGAATTTTCCTAGATGTGATTGAGTATCTCAGCCTATATCCTATATCCTATCGCAGGCTCGCAGTAGTACAACTAAGTTGTCGCACTACCACGACATCACATACTTGTGAAGCTAGACCTGCATGGGCCACCACCAAAAACGTGTCACGACCCGCACCCGGGATAAGGGTACTAGTCGGAAACAACGCCCAGCCTACGCCGCAGAATCGGCGGTAGAACGCTGTCTAGAAAGTCTATCTAATATAATGAACCACCAAAAGATAGTGTACTCAATCACAGAACTAAGATAGAATGAACACGAATCAGATAAGAATAGAATAGTCACAATACAACTCATGAGTCTAAAATAATACATCAATGAGTCTGAAGAAAAATACAGAAATATGCTGGAGACAAATCCAGTACAAAAGAATACTACAAAACTATAAAGCTACAACTCCAGGGTCAACTGTCTCAGTTGGGATAAGTCCCTCTTGAGCCAGGGTCTCAGAATCTAAACCCACAACATCCTGGGGTCCATAATAGGTAGGGTACTCCTCAGTGTCATCTGGAAAAATATATCCAGTCAGGAAAGGAGCAGAGTACAACCCTAACAGCAGTTCTCAAACAATGATAAAAACTATGTAACAGTAAATAGCTGTGGATAAACAAGATGCATAAATAGAGACAAGAATGTAGAGACAATAAGGAAATACTGGAAAGAAATACAATAATGAACAATATGCTGATGGAACAAGAATACTAATGACTAAGTGTGTGAGTACTAGCTTTAACATGTGATCGGCTTGGGAACTTGCACAAGAGTATAATGGCCTGGTTAATCATACGTGCGGTGTATGATCAACACTCACAAGAAACAAGACATGCACAAGGAGGGTATGATCACATATCTACACTAAAATACTCCCCACCCCCGACTGGTATAATAGATCCAACCACGGTACGTTATGGCACTAGATTCCCCAAGAAGATAGCTAGTCTCCCCGAGAATCGGTGTCTGTACATGTACAAGATAACCAATGAAACAATACTTGCACCATATACACCATATACCAAAGAATAATATCTCATGACGAGATCCGGATATACCAATCCGTGTAACCATAGTGTCAAGAGAACATGTATATCTACACTAGATACAACGAACATAGAGGATATCATAAATGAGAAACTATCAGAGAATGTACTCGCCTGAAGTCCAATGAACAGTCTCACAAATGTCTGACTCGGTGCCTCAAAGACCTAGATATGGAATACCACATTAATACAAGGTCCCGGAAAGAGAACAAGTCAAACTAGGCAATTTTTAGGTCAATAAGTCAATTCTAAGTCAAAAGTCAACTATGGTCAACTCTAAAGTCCACTAAAGTCAAACATGGTCAAACCCAAAGTCAACCTCACAAGACATCTATAAAATAATATAGAGATAAACTACAATAATTTAGGAATCAAATTAGATTCAAAAAGAACTCACACAAAGTATACTAATAATATAATTAATATATACCCTAAAATAATATATATACAACCCAACATTTATATAAATAACATAATATATTATTACAATTATTATTCCTCACAAAACACATATATATATACATATATATAAAAACAGAATATATAAACAATATATATATATATATATATATATATATATATAAACAGAATATATAAAATAGTATATATATATATATATATATAAACCATTAATACAAAAATGTACATATATATATTAATATACACATAAACTTATACCTTCAAATATTTAACAAAGAACATATAATTTACATGGCTAGAAGCACACCTAAAATATTTACATTAAATATCCAAATAATTACATAATAATTATAAATAATATAATTACACAATTAAACATACAAATATATTTTATAAAACATTTTATGTATAAATTATATTATTTAACAAGTAGTAACATATATATTTGCATGCAAGAAAGCTACATATTATATTGTACATTATATTAGCACACCCAAAATATAGATCTATGCTACAATAATTACTATAATAAATACACAAAATAAATATTTAATATCCATATATATATACTAATTATAAATGAAGAATTGAACCACAATTAATTAGATCTATGCAAAAATACACACAATTGGAGAGTATCTCACCGTATCCCACTAGATCTAGGATACGCATGCGACACGAGTCCAACACACAACCAAATACACCCCGAAGGACACAAACAAATCACAAATAATATTTATGAACATATCAAAGCGTCAAAAGTAGATCTATGTGTCCGTGTCAAAATACGACATGTTCAAAGCCCCGTATCGGAGGAAAACCCCCAAATGACACGTATCACCAAATAGTTGGGATACGAACCACAAGTATCCCAATATGGACACGACACTAGCCTCAAACACAAATCTCATGTTCAATTGATCTATAGGATCAATTGACACACACAACAAAATATAAATTCGGAATTCCAACAAAATTGACACAAAAAGCACCATAACTTTCTCCATGGGTCTCCTATGAACACAAAACAAAGTCCTATGGGTACTACATACATATAGGTTGATTTTACATGATTAAATCTCAGATTTAGAAGCTATTTAAATGGGAAAATCTGAATTATACCTATTGGGAGATGGATTCCCAATGAAACCTCCAATTGAGATGAACTTGCTTCCAAATTGTAGATCATTGCTCCTCTTTGTAGATCCTTGCTTCCTTCTTCTAGATCCTTGCTTCCTCCTTCTCTAATGGTGAATTGGGAAGAATTTGGAATGAATTTGGTAGGGAATTGGATTGGGAATGGAGGGAATTTGGTAGTGGGAGAATTCTAGATCTAGATTTGGAATGAGATGAGAGGAGAGAGAAATTTCCCCCCCTCTTTAATAGGCCAGCCATAGCCCCTCCCCCAAGCAATTGTAAAATGTCCAATATACCCCTTGGGGCCTCTCATGAAGAAATAATTAAGGAAGGAAGCTTCTAGTCTAATCGTTTAATTAATTTAATCCATCTCCTTAACTATGGGCTTTCTAAATGGGCCAAGTCTAACTAATTAATTCATGTTGGTCCATGGGTCCAAACTAAACTAGTTGGTCCACTAAAATAAGTCTAAAATAATTAAATAATAACTAACAACAATTAAATAATATAACAAATAATTATTTACCATGCACAATATTTATTTAAATAGGAAATTACCAAAATACCCTTTTCTAGAAAATGTGGTAGTGACAATTTTAGTCGTACAATATTCGTCACAAATATTTATTTTTAAATCCAAATAAATCTAACTTTGCATCTTTGTCCGTTCCAGTCGAAATTGGAGACACAATCTTGATCCATTTTGTGCAACCCAATTTATGACAATAATCTATTCTGAGTCTACTACGTCCATGATACTTGTGTCCCACCCAATTTTAATTCTATGCACTTCCAATTAATTAAAGAACACCATTGACACTAATTTTAATTAAATTAGTGCAATGACCCAACCTAACCCAAAATTAGACCCAACACCAACCCAAACCCCCACTCACACCCTCAGAGTTCCAGGCAAGTATACCTTGCCTTGTTGTACTGTTTAAATTCAGTTATTATTAGTTGAATATTTTATTATTTTAAAATATATAAATGTGCGCGTCCGAGAATGACTCGGGTGCAGTCAACGAAGGCATTGACGTTAGGACTTGTGTTTGATCTAGTATTTAGTAGACACACCTAAAGTTGTGGAGTTATCAATATGACTTCCCAGGCCTTGACACATATTATTGCACGTCATAGAATGAGTTCATGTAGGGACGCGTGCTTCATACTTGACTGGCCATCGGTGTGAGCAGCACGTGTGACAGTATTTAGCATAGTTGTATATTTCTTTAGTGACTTGCATTATAGTACGAGATGTCCACGTCGTATTTGCGACTTGTACATTGGCATTGGGCGGGAAGGACAATTAGTAGGCGCATGGGACAGACATTTGGCTACCGTAGTTTTAGAGCAAACTACGGAGTCGTGAGCCTTAGTGTTATCCGATTATGGGCTATTTGTTACCCGGTTAGAGGCTATGTACTACCCGGTTATGGGCGTATATGCTTGTCGATACATCCGGCAGAGGTTACTAGCTGCACGCTATCATGATCGGTGATATAGTCAGCATATACTTCTGGCATCCAGTTTATAGCTAATGCCAGATACTTAGCCTTTGGCTTGACGCTATGCTTTATACCTTTTTTCTACCTATATGTACCAAGGTTGTCTTCAAGTGCATTTTACTTAGCTGGTTAGATCACCCTCGAGTTTACACAGTATTTACTTTATGGCATATACTTTTGTATCTTGTTACATCCCTATGAGGACCTGGTTCCTTTCCAGACCCGGACGAGCACTTGTACCCGACCATCTACAGAGCAGAAGTAGAGATCGAATTCGTGGCTGAGGACTTTTAGGCATCTCCAGAGGAGTTCCCGTGATTTGGGGTACATTGCTACCTTGGGTAGAGCGTCTTTATTTAGCTAGTTGATGCTCTAGTATAGTTATCTTCCTACTTTTCGTACTTTTATTTCATTGTTGTATTTCAGTAGATTTGTCCCCATCAGACTATTTCAGATGTATTATGGTTATTCAGACTCTTTGTATTTTATTTACCAACACTGGCTTCAGTCTTTATTATATTGTATGTTGTAGATGAGATTAGATATTTACCTGCTGTATGATAGCATATTGGACTTGATAGTATTTTAGGACAGCGTAGTACGCTTCGTCGGGTCCATTAAATTGGAAAATCCCTCGGAGTCATATTAGCTGGCCATTGCCACATGGCATGGTCCCATGTATTTTGGGACTGGGGCGTGGCAAAAAGCATTGTGGGAGAAGCTACATTCGTTGTACGAAAGGAAGACTGCTGAAAATAAGGCATTTTTGATTCGCCAACTCGTCAACTCAAAGTACACGGAGGGTGCACCAGTGGCACAACATCTGAACGAGGTTCAGGACATCATCAATCAGTTATCTGCGATGAAAATAGTGATTGAGGATGAGCTTCATGCCCTTCTACTTTTGAGTTCTCTGCCGAAAAGTTGGGAGACGTTGGTGGTGTCGGTGAGCAACTCTATTCCGGATGGAGTTGTCACGATGGAGGCAGTCAAAAGCAGCTTGTTGAACGATAAGGTCCGGCGTAAGCAAGTGGAATCGTAGTAGGAGTCCTCTTTGGTGGCTTCCTACGGAAAAGAAAACCCAAGTCACAGACGAGGACATGGAGGAGTTCTCGGGATCTTGCGACTGTGGACCGCAAGGAGGGCTGCTATCACTGTGACGAAAGGGGTCATATCAAGAGAAACTGTATGAAGCTCAAAGCTGAAAAGGCCAAATGCAAGGATGATCAAGAGGATCTCATGACTATGAGAGATATCATCATCGCAACAACCGACGCAGAGGAACCTTATGGCATGTGTCATGATGATGATTGGGTCATGGATACGGGGGCGTCATATCACGCCACTCCATATAGGAGGATATTTACGTCATATCACAGCAGTAGATTTGGACGTGTGAATATGGGCAACAAGGAAACAGTTGCAGTTGTAGGCATCGATAATGTACACTTGACAACAGAGCTGGCTCGAGGAGATTTATGTTGTGGCATGTACATGATCACGCCGATGAGGTATACAAACAAGCCACAGACATCGAATAGAGGCTCGAGGGGTATTCGACAGGAGTTAATGGATTGTCGAGAACTTGTTGAGGAGGGGCTTCAAGATACTTTGAGGATTACGGAGGATTAGGTTTGTCGAGACAAAGCGACGAATGCTGATGAGTCAAAGATTGTGGGTCAGTCTGTCGGTCCCTTGACAACTGATCGGTCTCCAGGTGGGGTTTTCTTCACGAATCCGATTTTGGTGACAGATGGTTTGCTAAAGCTTCACGGAGTGACATCGGTTTCAGCAGTTCGAGGCCAGGAAGGAGATCAAGGTTTGTAGCAAACTCAATCTGAGGTGGGAGCATCATCTTTCACACAGTTCAGGGGGATTGTTGGTCATCGACGGCATGCACATTGCGTGATGCTATGCTCATGAACGCATGTATATGGGGGAGCTTTAGGTTCGGACACGAAGGTGGGCAGATTCAGGAGTTCGAATCTTGGGAGAATCGCACCGTCCGCTTGGTTGGGCCAACCATGGGTGAAGAAGCTCGTCGAAACGTTAACACATTCTGGTGGAAGACGGAAGTCGGAAATAGGCAGCCAAGACTCACGGTGAGGCTGATCGTCAGGGACTTCGGTCTTGGCAGTGTCATTGATATCGATAAGATCCCAGTGGTACAGGAGGTGCTACGCATGGCAACTAGCGTCGACATGATGGTGGAGGAGCTGGAGACGACAGAAGATGTAAGGTAGCTCGGGAGATCAGAGATCGGCGGCATCGGGGAGCAGAATTTCTGTCGCAAGACGACAGGCATGGAGTCCGGTTGAGAGCTATGGGGCCAACATCACTCATCAGACTGGAGGGAGAGATTGTTGGGAATCAAGTCTGCTAAAGGGGGGCCAGAGTTCGGTCCAAACTCGGTCCCTGGCCGAATTTGGGCCAAACTCGGTGTGATTTGTTCCAGAACCGTTATGTGAGAATCGAACCGAACTCGGTCCCAGTTCAGTGTCGGCTCAGGCTGAACAGATTTAGGAGATTTTAGGTTATATTTTGGACCGTTGCTTGCTACTGGACGATTGAATCTTATGGTTGGCTATTTTTAGTGTTTTCTAGCCCTAAAATAGGTTTCTCATCTTATAAATATAGGAGGACGGTGGAGGCACACGAGAGAGGCACAAGTTGTAGATTCGGGATGCTCGTCCATAGAAAATCTAAGAGAAAGTCCGTGCTTTGCTCTTAGGACTTCGCTCTTAGGAAGAAGGAGATCTAATCGATGAGTCGACAACTTCGTTTAGAAAAATTGCTACGGGTTGGTGAGTGATTTCAATTTTAATCTTCTGTTTTTTTTTCTTGAGTGTGGTGACGGGGTTGAACCTATTAGGGCAAAGGGTTTCAACATTAGTTTTTGTAATCTTGTAATTTCATCTGAGTTATAAATGTTAAAATTTGTCCAGGTGACATAGTCACCGCCATATAATTGTCTTCATCTGTGTTTGGCATTCGTAGATTGGTTGGTTATCTCAGGTGTACTGGCAAACGGTTCCGCAACACGCTCAACACGTGGTCAACACATCCAATGCGCATGTTCGTTACTAGTACTAGTCATTAGTACTAATTAAGTGCACAAGCGACTCAATATGTTCTTTTTGGTGTAAATACGGTTAGTAGGCGCAACAAGTGTACTATGTAAGTTATCCCTGGACTATGGTTCGAAAATGTGCTTTGTATATGGAGGTGTGTTTTGTTAATAAACCTATCAAAGTCAGCATTTTTTTCTTTAGACTTAGTATCTAACATATCACTAATTTTTTTAACAATTCTTCAAAGTCTATATTTATGACTGGGCTCTCTATGCATGCATAAAAACATATCCCTAACTTAATTAGGGTTTTAATACTAACTGATGCATGCCATGAACCTATGAAGATAAAGATTATAAAAGTTTAGGAAATGGCTGGTACAAGAATTTTTATATTCTAAAAAAAAAAAAAAAATGGAAACGCAAATTGTTATATTCTTAAAAAAAATTATACTTTTGGAAATAATAACTTCTGATATCAAACTCATGGACATTTAGTTTTACCGTGTTTGGTAAAATAAATAAATTTCTTTTTAAGTTTCTTTTATTTACAAGCCAAGAATAAAATTTATAAATGATCCAAAATTTGGTGGATTTCTATCAAATTGATGAATGTGGGGGAGAAGTAAAACTGTAAAATATCATGAATGTTTCTTCAAATCTAAAATTAGATTACGAGTAGTGTTTTCAAAATCGGACTGTATATCGACCTGGATAAGGTACAGAATAGAAACAAATCGGTTCAATCAATTGGTTTAACTAGCAGTTTAACTATTAAATTAATCTAAGTAGTCCAAGTTCAATATCTTTTGTACACTAATTTTTATAAAAATATTTATTTATAACTAGTATTTTAAAAAAATAGTAAGTTATCACTGACCTGAACCGTAAAAATTATCATTTCATGTCAATCGGTTGAACCGGTGTCTTGTTTTTAAAATACTAATGTTTACTGTAAGAGAAAGTATAAACGATCCGACGGAGGAACCGAAAGCCAGTCTGAGGTTGACATGTCTCAGGAAGCAGCTCTTCACAGAAGCTCTTCTTCAGGGAGAGGGAGAATGAAATGGGAAATGGGAAAATGGAGAGGTCAAAAGAAGGTGAATGAAAATATCTGTAGTATACAGTTGTCGCTGCATTAAAGGAAAAAATTAATTTTCTGTTCGTTACTCCATCTTCACATTTGGAATGTTTATTCAAATTAAAATCCATATTTTTATTGTCCTTTATATAGCCCATTAGCCTTTATACCATTATAAATTTTTCGTTATCTTTCCTTAAATCCAAGGGATTGGTTCTACTCTATATATATTGTCCTCTTTGTTGACAGAGAACAGAGTAAAAAATTGAATCAAAACTCTATTGTTTTTCATCTCCTAAATTCCAGAAAGTCTTCATTCGAAGTCTTCATCCGGTCTCTCCAAATCTCTCTTTTCACTAATATTTTTCTTTCAATCTTCTTCTGGGCAAAGCTAAGTTTGGGTCATTCTTTCGAAGCCGTGTGCAGTGACAGAAAGCCGGTATGAAGGAAATTTTACCACTAGGAGAATTCGAGAGAAAGTCTGCACATAGATCTCGAATAAACTCTTAGGACAGTGCTTCGTGCGCGACTTTCCCGTAGACCGGTAAATCTAACTCATTGTTATTTTTGTTTTCATGAATTGAAGGTAATATTTTCCAACAATCTAAGAGTTTATTCGAATTATTAGTCATGTAAAATTTTATTGTTATATTATTCATGTGTTGTTTGACAGAATAATATATGCCATATATAGGCTCACAGTCAATCTAATATGAATCTTTTTACTCATGCATTTTTTTTCTTGAATGCTAATCACAAACTGAGTACAGAGTTGTGTAAAATACATATTAGCAATTTAGTACTAAGAATTGAACCTGGACATGTTTTGGTGAATGTCTGGGAATATTTTTATTGGAATTTCAAACACCATAAAGTTCCCTATGCTGGCATGCATATACTTTTTAAATATGTTGTATGCATCAGAGTCTTGGACACCGGAAATCAATAACTGGTAAACATGTTAACTTGGTGTATGTTTAATTAGTATTCAGGTGTCTTTGGCTCGGACCAGCTAACATGGCCCATTAATTCTATTTGTGTGTGCTTAAGTTTCTTATTAAGTTGCTAAGCAGAGAAATTTGATGGATACAAGATATTATTAGGATAAGACGATTCAAAATCGATCCTGACAGGGAGATGGTTCAAAATCACTTTTGATACTGAGTTTTTTTTTGTACCTTGCTTTCACTCACATGTTTTTACAGTTGTGATAATTTGTGTTTTGTAAAAAAGATAAGCCTCACTACTAGAATAAGCGGGATTAGCGACATTTTTTAGCGACTCCATTTAAAAATGTCGCTAATTTAGCGACTCCATGTAAAAACGTCGCTAGACGTCGCTAATTGGCGACATTTAGCGACGTTTAGCGACTTTTATTCAGTTTTTAAAAGATTAGTCGCTATAAGTTTAATTTAGGTCGCTAAACGTCGCTAATATATTTTATTTAGCGACGTTTAGCGACGTTTTTAGCGACGTATATATTTTGGACATTTAGCGACGTCATTAGCGACGTCTTAAACGTCGCTAATTTAGCGACGTCATTATTGGCGTTGCTAAAAACGTCGCTAAATTCTAAATTAGCGACTTAAATTAGCGACGTCATTATTGGCGTCGCTAAATTCTAAATTAGCGACGTCATTATTGGCGTCGCTAAAACGTCGCTAATTTTTTTTACTTAGGGCTGATTTTCCCCATTTCCTTCAATCTCTCTCTCTCCCTCTCCCAAAATTCAAATCTGCTCTCGATCTCTCCCGCTCCGGCTCCTCCTTCCTCCCTCCGGTGACCCCCCTCGGCCGCGTCCTCCCCCTCCGGCTCCCCTCCTCCCTCCGGCGCCCCCTTCTCCCTCCCGGCGACCCCCCTCCAGCCGCGTACTCCCCCTTCGGCCGCGTCCTCCTCCCTCCTCCTCCTCCTCATCCTCCTCCTCTAGGTAAACCCTAACTCTCTCTCTCTCTCTCTCTCTTACAGGACACACATGTGACACTGACACTGACACAGACACGACACACACACACACACACTGACACAGACACTGATGAGGACCTAGGGTTAGGGTTAGGGTTAGGTTTTTTGACCTGGGGTTAGGGTTAGGATTTTTGATCAGGATTAAGGCTCCATTCTTCTTTCATGGGTCTGATTTGAGTTTTAGTTCATTTGAGGAGCCAGGTGTCCATTTTGCAGAGCGTGTCTTTTTCATACTATTGCTGTTATTTGTTGCTTACTATGATAAACAAGCATCATAGCTTTTCACTCAATTGCGTTTGAGAATGCAAGTACAAAATTGACACATGGTGTCGGTTCATGCGTCGGTTTTTCGATGCGGTTTACATAGAAGTGTTCAATTTAAATTTGCGCTCTTATCAATTCACTCAAGGAAAAAATAGGAATACATTTTTTTATAAAATGGAGGATAATTAGAGCATCTTCAACCCTATTGTCTTATTTTTTACTGTGATTCCTACGTGGCAATAGGCACAAGACCATATCTTTCCTATGTGGCAAAATTATATTTACACAAGACAATGAGATAGAAAAGTGTTCTCTAATGCAAAGGTAATGAGAAGATAATAAAATAAAAAAATTTAACTTTCAAGACTATTTTTTAATTTTTTTTGGTGTTAGTGGTTGCTCCCAACTTTACGGAACTTAATCCGTTGTTACTGCTCTTTTTTTTCCTTGAATGCAAGTCTTTAATTTAATGCAGACATTGGTTAATAAGTTGATTATAGAAGCATCATGCTGCAACTTATTATATCGAAATGAACATTTTTCCTATTAATTTTGTATTTGTTTTTGCAAAATTTGACAACAAAGTTGACATTGTTTGGTATTCATGGTTGAACTTGGCTTTTGTGAGATGGCTTTCTTAACTGTTTAGGCTCCTCTTTTAATGTTCTCATAACGGAAATCTTAAATATGTGAAATAACTATTTAGCAATCAATACTGAAGCCTTTATCTCGAAATTCTTGAGTTCATGGAGATCTGAAAAGTTTATATTCTTGCTGTCTACCTAAAGAACTAATCATGTTTCTAGGATCGGAACTGAGAGTGAGAATATAAGAGACATTTAGTGCTCAAATAGTTATTGATGTCAATGAAATTAGTCATCCTATATTTTGCCAACCAATTTTTAGAAACAGCATCAGTACCTTTCGTACAATACATATATAGAACTGATAAGTGAATGAAAATATTGTGCTTTTACCATGTTGCTTTAGACTGCATTTTGAACTCAGACCCATCACTCTCTGTCACCCTAGCTTGCATGACACCTATCAGTAATTACAGATATGGATACAACACATGAAGAAAAAAATAGCATGTTATTAAAAAATTATAATTTATGTATCTAATGACCTTCCAAACAATTCTTCAGCTACAATTTATGTCTCTTGCTCAACTCGAAATTCAATCTACATTTGAAAATTCTTGAGCTACAATTTATGTATCTAATGACCTTCCAAACAAGATTAAGTGTGTTTTGACAGTTTTTAATTATCGTGCATCTATAAACTAGCTCAGAAGAATGCCTTACTTCAAAACATGCACTCGACAATTGAATGCCCATTATTTGTCTGGAAAGTTGTGTCATTCTTTCCTATTTTTTCTTTGCAAAGCTAAGTTGTTGTTGGAACTGGAATAATTTGGTCTCCTGTGGACATACTTGATATCGATGATCAGTCCAGAGATAAGCAGGTTGGGGACTGGGTACTTATGAATTTAGAGTTCAACAACATATTAGGTTGAGGCACCTCCCATCTCGTCCAATCTAACCTTGATTGCAGCAAACAAGAGTCAAATAAGTGCGATAGAAGGGAATCTCTATCATTCAAAAACCATATCTTTGGGAATTGGAAAATTCCTTAGCACCCATAAAAAAGTTAATAAAAAAACCTCAAGAAGATGCCAGGCCTCATATCAAGTGTACCAAACTACATTTGGCATATTTTTTTCAAAGTCATATAGAATTGGATATCCTCATATCAACTGTATCTCAGATGGGGAGTTCCAGTCAAGAAGATGCCAGGCCTCATATCAACTGTATCTCAGACGGGGAGTTCCAGTCACCCAGCACCTATAGCGGCTGTATCTCAGACGGGGAGTTCCAGTCACCCAGCACCTATAGCGGCTGTATCTCAGACGGGGAGTTCCAGTCACCCAGCACCCATAGCGGAGATTGATCACATAGACGTTGTTTATGCACAGTATCTGAGGGACTGGTATGTGCCCCAGCGTATTGGATATCCTCGAGATTGATACTGTGATGTTTCATATACTTTTATTGTAGTTATTGTGTGATACAAACAACTTATATATTATGCCCATTGTGTGACTGTGATACTTATATATTATGCATTTTGTGTGACTGTGATACTTCTATTTTGTGTGTATTGTGTGTCTGTGATATTTTATATATTTTTTGTGTTATTTCGTACCCAAAAAATTTAATGGAGGGTTGCTCCAGGTCTATCTATAATATTTGTGTGTATTGTATGACTGTGATACTTTTTATTCATATTAAATAATATTAATTTACCGGTGTTGAGTGTTCCACCGAAGGGGTCGGCGAACCCAGAGAATTCAACGGAGGGTTGCTCCGGGTCTATTTTTAATTAAAAATTCATAAATTGCAGGAATAATAGTTTGGAAACAATTTAGTATTTTTTTTATTTTTTCTGTAAAATTAGCGACATTTTTAGTGACGTTTAGCGACGTTTGTACACGTCGCTAACTACGTCGCTAATTAGCGACGTTAATAAACGTCGCTAAAAATGTCGCTAAAAATGTCGCTAAATACGTCGCTGTACGTCGCAAATTGCTGACATGACAGTACTGTCAGGTCATTAAAGACGTCGCTGCCACGTCGCTATATAAGTCACTAATTAGCGACATTTAGCGACGTTTGTTTATGTCGCTAATTAGTGACGCTGCGTCGCTAAACGTCGCTAATTTAGCGACACATTTAAGTCGCTAAAAAATATCGGTATAGCGACGTTTAGCGACTTTTTCTTTCAGCGACATGCCGATTTTCGACTTCTGTAAAATGTCGCTAATTACGTCGCTAAACATGATTAGCGACATATTTTTGTCATTTAGCGACGTTTTTTGACGTCGCTAATTTGACTTTTTCTGGTAGTGTCTGCTTCCAAATAACTTGTCTTTATTTGTAAAAAATAATAAAAATAAAAATAAAAAAAATTGTACCTGACTAATATTAATTGTTAGTTATAATTGATGTTCAGGCCTTTCCAGTGCCTTGTGTCCTCTAGTCTTTCAAATAGAGGAATATGACTCTCAAGGGTGTAGGTTCCTATTTAAAAGTAAGAATGTTTATTTTATGCGATGATGTGGTTGAGAAGTCAAAACTCCTTTGAACAATGCTAGAACAATATATAGAGATAGTTCCGGTTAGAATGTCATGGATATTAAATTTTCTTAGTACAAATAAATGTATATATATTTTGTAACTGAGAAAATATATGTTGTCACTTGTTCATACGTACTTTTAGACAATATATGTCTACAGTACATTATAAAATGGTGTGTGTATATTGCTTGGGTGTATTAGCTATATTTGCTAATTCTATAATAACACTCTAGATTTGCAGGTGTAATAGCTATATATATATATATATATATATGTCTAGACAACAAATACTTTAGGATTGTGAAATATATTTTTTCTCTCTATGTTGTTTGTACTTCATATTATCAGTTCACCTTTTGCCATTAATGGTCGTGGTTTAATCTATATTTGTAACTGAGAAAATATATGTTGTCACTTGTTCATACGTACTTTTAGACAATATGTCTACAGTACATTATAAAAAGGTGTGTGTATATTGCTTGGGTGTATTAGCTATATTTCCTAATTCTATAATAACACTCTAGATTTGCAGGTGTAATGGCTCTCTCTCTCTCTCTCTCTCTCTCTATATATATATATATATATAGACAACAAATACTTCAGGATTGTGAAATACATTTTTTTCTTAATGGTCACATTTTGCCATTAATGGTCATGGTTTAATCTATAAAATAATTTTTTTTCTTAATTTATCTCTCCCCATATTGGAAATACAAATCGGTAAAGTAGATATGTAACACACATGTTGATTATTATTGCTAGTAAAGGATAGAATAATTACATTTGTTTCTATTATTATTCCGTTTATACCAATATTAATGTTATTGCAACCGATTGGTTTAAATGAGACATGGATTTGATTGTGATATTCCTCTATATGGTAAGTAGAGTAATTGCTATTGAGACTTTTTTAGTATATTGAATGTCAAAATCTTTAATATATGGCAAGTATATTAGATACCTAGCACTAAATGTAATCTCTCATAATATATTGTTGACTTTTAAGGATATCAATATATTCAAATTCAATTTTATGTTTTTTTTAGTTGATTACTGATATTATTTGGGCTCAAGTAGCATTTTATGTTTCAGAGTCGATTACACACAGATTAGACTGTATATCTCTGTGACCTACATAATCTTGTGATTAATATAAATGAGAGTATTCGGTAATTGTGTCAAACATTTATGTGCTATTGAACTAGAGTTATGTAACAATAGTATTTTTGCAAGGATTTTGTGATAGCTGAAGATTTTCTGTTTTTATGGTCATTGATTTAGTGCTAAATCATGTATTAGAAAAAATGTGTATTTTTCTCTATAATTTTATTTACTAGTCAACTAGATTTGAAAAATATTGATTCCTAATCTTCCGAAGGAACAACTTGTACTCATATAGTTGTATAAATAATAGTGCTTGAAGATTTTATTTTATGCCTGGTTCTCCTAGATAGATAATATCATAGCCGATGGTATAATTATGCTAAACTATAGATGCGTAAATGAGATTATGAATACTATTGATTACCTTTGACATAGTTATATGTTTTGTATTTGTTCGAATAATTATGAGTATAAAAAAAAATCTCTGCATATACAAATAGTTGATAATTATTTCTCAGGACCAAGTGAACCTAATCACATCTCATGCATCACATAAATGGTGATACATGCAACACAGATTTAAAGCTTTTCTCCTTTTCTCTTATTGTGAGCTTAAAGAAATTTTGATAATTGACTCATTTAGAGTAATATAACTACTTTCTGAATGGTGGTGGTCTTTCTCATGGTTAGTGCAAAACTTTGTGGCCAAGATGCAATTCATGGTTTGAAGTATATATTTCTAGTTTGATGTGTACTAAATATTATAGAAAGATAATCTATTTTGAATTAAAAAGACGTTGTCAATTATTGGTGTTTATTAGTATAAACTTCTTAAAAGGATATAAATATTGCCAACTATCCACATATTCTTCTAATTTTTGTGCTATTTCTTATAACGTTTGTGGCATTTTAATGTCGCAATTAACTTGTGTCGTATACGTAAAGGCTGATAACGGGAAGATAAATGTGGCTATTAAGTACGAGCATGACACCTATATAGTTATATTTTATTGTCCTTAATGGAATTAATTGGTATCTTATGCCTTTTGACACTAACAATTAAGTAACAATATAAATGTTATAAATTATCAGAAAATTATATTCTTTTCTACTACCAGCTTTTCAAATATTATTTTTTGCATTCAATGACCCATATAGAAACACAACACATACATACACATGCTTATATGAAATGTTGGGACCTGCTCTTCTTATGTTTTCCTCTTCTGTGAATGGTTAAATAATCATTCCCACATACTAATGGTTTACATATTCTGAAGTACAAAATAAATGTTAATATGTTCATAAACCATTAGACACATTATGATAAATGATATATCTTCTGGATTACTATTCCTAAGCCGATATCAAGTCTAGAAGTACAAAGGTGCTCCAATTATTTGAAAAGGTAATTTTTATATTTATATTAAATTTTTTTTTAGTCAGATAAAGAAATCACAATATTGTTCTATAACAATATTCAGATCATGTTAGATGAACTTTTGCCATAATCTGTAACATTATAATTTCTTTTGATATATTCAAACAATTTAGTCAAAAGAAAATAGTTTAGTGATATTATAAATCTCTTTAAATCTAAGTTTTAAAAGTAGAGATTAATTTGGGTACAAGCCGAAAGGGTCATTCTGTCAAAAAGGGTGTAAAGAGCCCTAATTGGCACGATACTTAAATTTTTTCGGACCACCACTAGCTGGGAAACGGCCCCTACAGCTAACCCAAGTTGATCAAAACTTGGTAGACTAAAGATTTGTTAAGGTTGATTAACAAAAATTATTTAAACTATTATTCTGGCTATCTTGGCTGTCATAATTCTTGAAGAATTTTATACTGTCACAATTATTAATATGGCTGGTAGAGAAGAAGCTTCTAGTGCTATGCCAACAAGGTTCAATGGTTATTTCTTCAAGAGGTGGTAGAGCCATATGTATTTTTTGGTACATTATCTTGGAATTGATAGAATCACACATATGTTAAATGATTTTGATGACACAGAGTATGATTTAGGAATAACCCAAACATCTGGCCTAAAGAAATAGATTATAATTGGTTTCACAGAGTTTTAAGTGCTTTATCTGGGTCATTATATGAATTATTCATTGAATATAAAAACATTAAAGATTCATGCGTTGCATTGGAAGGAGTACTATGATTCACCTGTGAAACAACTTAGATACTCATAAGATGATAGGTCCATGTAACAAACTATCATGTCTATGAGTATCATAGACTCTGAAATGGTAATTTTAAACATAGCTTGTTTTGAAGCTGAATGGCTCAGACATCTTATTATAATTATACACATTTATGTACCTATCTTTTTCTTTAAATTATGATAATAAATCTATTATAGAGCTGCTAAAATAGGATCTTGTGAATTCCAAGATAATCAGGTACGTGCAGCTGCGATTCAAGTCTTAAAGAGCCTAAAAGGCAAAAATATGGTTCTTATGTCACGCCCCAGTCCCCAAAATACGTAGGACTAGGACACGTAAGCATGCCAGCCGCATGGATATGGCAACTCCAATATATGTAAACCAAATCCATACGTACGCTGTAATATGAATATTAAATCCACAAGTGGTATAAAATGTGTCACAAGTCACAGGGTATAATCTAAATCTCATCCACGAAAATCAATATAAATAAATAACCAGCATCTATAAAACTAGATCTCAATAAGAAGTATCTAAGGATGATAGTTGGATGGAAACAAATCCACTACCAACTCGAATATAAGAGCAAATACAATATGAGTACAACACAATAAACACAATATGAGAATACCAGCTAACAATTACGGGCTCGAAGAGAAGACATCCTTGAAACATCTGTAACCATCTGAATCTGCGCTCCTGCGAATACTCAAGAACAGATACACCTGGCAGGGGACCAGGTCCTTAGAGGGACATAATAAGATACTTAAACACATGCCAATAAAGTACTGAAATAAATATCTAAAGGGGTCGTCTAACCGTCTAAGTGAATGCAGTTAAGAACAACTTTCACCACAAGTGAGCTATCTGGCTAAAAACCTGGGATTTGGCATGGTTCTCTATTGGAGATCCAGGGGCCTAAAAGGCACGTCGTCTTTTGAACGACGGAGGCCCGCCTGATAATACATAATATATAGTGGTCATCACCGCCCGTATCTCCAGCGGAGAATTCGGCCGCACAATAGAAAAAGTGTAAAGGAGCTCAAATGCGGTACTTGTTTGTCACGCCCCAGTCCCAAAATACCGTGGGACCAGTTACGTGGCAATGACCAGCAGTACGCACCGATGGACAAACCCAATTTAATGGATCCATCAGGGCATACTTAAGCTGTAAAAACAAGTCTACGACAATATGGCACAACTAATCTCATCCACACAAAGTATAAAAGTATGATCCACAGAATAAATAAGGAATGTAAATCATCAGCTAGTCTCAACAAAGTACTTCGGGGAACAACCCGGTAAATATCTAATACAATGGTTCAACAGACCAGAAATAAATGACTGGAATAAATAAATAAATACTGAGCATGAAACATGGATGCTCAAGAAAAGTCTTCGGCTAACACCTCGTCCTCAGATGGTGGTACAGCTCCTGGATCAGCTCCTGCTGCGGTCCCGTATACCTCGGGATAGATCTCGTCCTCCAATCCTGGGGACATAATTCGGATCCAGGTCCTCAGGGGACATAGCAAGGTACAAGAAAGCTCAAGCCAAAAATAAATGCAGTACAGAAAATATATAGAATAAATAGGGCAAGTATGTAAACATCTATGTGAAATGCAAGAGAGAACATCAATAGTGCACAGGCTGAAACAACTACAAGCTCTGTGTAGGGGAGCCGGTAGCAGTGATATCATGAGGTGGTCTAGCTCAGCGGGAGACTGAGTAGCCGGCATAACATAGTCAACCTGTAGCCTATGAGTCTCTCCAGCAATAGATGGAACAATAAGGGAATACTAAATAACCAGCTAAGTGATATGCAAGATGAGAGCAACACTAGAACTCAGGCTGAAGCCACTACAAGCTCTGTGTCGGGGAGCCGGTAGCAGCAGTAATAATGAATAATGGGCCAAGCTCGGGCTTCAGAGTCTTGTGCCTCATAATAGTAGGGGTGTATATATATGATCAGCCTGTAGTCTGTGTGTCTCTCCCCACCTAATGTAACCACGCATATCATGACCATAACGTCTCATGTCCATGTCAGCGGGATCATAACTAATGCACAAGTCATAAATGTCTAGGAATATAATATCTCTGTCAAGTCCTGTATCCTATACAGAATTACCACGAATATCTCGGGAAGATCCTGTCTCATGAACAGTGTCAAGTGTCCTGGGTCAAAGTGTACTTGGTAAGACAAGTACGAAAAGATAAAGTGTCACGAATATCCATCTATAATTGACAGTACCCAACACCGCGTACGGTGTCGGCACCCGACTGATAATCGAACGCTAAGTACATCACATGTTCCTAGGTTAAGCATGCACAGCAATATAATGAAGCAAGGAAAATATATAACAATACTGCAGAGTTTGGCAAGGTACACTTGCCTGATGTCCGAATACCAATAACTGTCCCTGTATCAGTGGATCCGGTAGGTACTACTCCAAAAGCTATAATAAACATTACTAACAGTCTCAGAAGATGTCAAATAGCTAAAAATGCCTGTCCTTACGTCCAATTTGGACACAGGGGCAAAAAGGGCATTTTCGGACCAAAGCGGGGTCCACATATGGGCCACTTTGCACCGAAAAGCGTGACAGGGTCAAAGGTCTTCAAATTCTGCAAACTCAGTGTCTACAAGTCAGGAATGATGATACGAACCCAACGGAACTTCCAGAATTGGATTTCGATGAGCCGATCACAAAATCGCCCGTCAAGTGGAGCCTGTGGGGCCCACGATACGCGATTTTGTCAACATTCTCAGAATCGAACCAAACTTGGGTCACAGGACCAGCGTATTGCTACGAGTCTGATGATGCAAGTTTTGTCTCGATCTGACGTGTGTACACAAAGTTACAGCGTGTTTCAGAAAGGACGGATATGGGGTGTCGTCGGCGGATACGCGTTGATTCCGGTGTGCATGCACATCCGAATCGACTTCTGCAAAATCCCACACGACCGTATCAACGTCGCGCATGGTTCGGTAAAGACCGCGTGCGACCAAGTCGTCCCGTTTGGCGGGGCACACTCAGTTCCGGGGTAAAACAGGGCATTATTTTTCCTATTTTTGGATCGCGGTGTGCGATCACTACAGGACATGATGCACCGAGCGGGTTGCACGGGCACCGAGAGGGTTATACAGTCTACGCGTAGAAACTGACGGAATCGAAAACGGAGTTGCGAGGTGAGAGAAAACGGTACCTGAACAGGGCTCCGTGAACGCTGAATTCCACGTGTCCGAAGGTCAATTTCGTGTCCGAAGCGAGTTGCTGTGTCCGGTCTTGGGGCACAGATGCGTCCTGGGTTGGCCGCGCCCGGGGTTTGATCAGAGGGCGGCGCTTGGGTGTCTGTCCCGTGGAGTCGCTGTGGTCGGTGGAAGTCGGCGTCGGGCGAAGGGGGATGACAACCGTCGAGGAACCGAGGGCCGCGGGGTTTGCTCGTCGACCGGAGCGGAGGGGAGGGGAGACGCAGGGGAGTCGGTGCTGACTCGGCGGTGGCGGCGGCGACGATCGGAGTACAGCGGACGCGGGCGAGTCGGGGCTGACTTGGCGGCGGGACTGCTCGCGGCGGGGCATCGACGCTGGACACGGCAGATGGGGAGGAGGTCCTGAAGATGGCGACTACGGCTAGGATTTCCGTCTGGCATGCACGCCAAGGAAGGTGACTTTATACTGCTACAGTATATCCGACGGCCTAGGGCTTTCCCATGCGTGTTTGGGTCGGGTTTGTCTCGACCCAATAAGCTGGGTTTGGTTCGGTTTTAAAAATAATAGTTTTTAAGGCTTAAAACGCTACTCCGGAGTCCAATAAATTCGCCGAAAAATACCACATGTCCGGTTTTCCATTTTACACCGTAAGATATTATTTTCACCATATTTTAATTCTAATAAACTACATTTAAAAATCCTTAATTACCTTGGTTCTTTTCCAAAGCTACCAATAATCCGGGAATATTATTTAAAAAAAAATTCTGAAATATCAGGGTGTTTACAATCTTCCCTCGTTAAGAGGATTGCGTCCTCGCAATCAAAGAATAAGCTACTAAAGAAAGAGTTATGGACATGCAAGTTTGCTTAGTTTACAACTGTCTCCTCAAACAAGTGGGGGTAACGCTGGCGCATACTATCTTCTCGTTCCCAGGTCGATTCGCCAGGAGAATGATGTTTCCAAGCTACACGAACTAGTCTGATTGTCTGTCCCCGTAATGTCTTCTCACTGACGTCGAGGATGCCCACTGGTTGTTCTTCATATCTCAAGCTTAGGCCCACTGCGATCTCTGAATGATCGACCACGTGACTGGGGTCGGTCACGTACCTCCGCAGCTGTGAGACGTGGAATACGTCATGCACTCCCTCTAAGGATGGTGGTAATGCAAGACGATAAGCCACCTCACCAACGCGCTCTATAATATCAAATGGCCCAATATACCTTGGGCTCAACTTGCCTTTGCTCCCGAATCTAATAGTACCTCGTGTGGGCAAAATTCTTAAGAACACGTGCTCTCCTTCTTTGAACTCTAGGGGACGTCTGTGTGTATCTGCCTAATGCTTTTGTCTGTCCTGAGCTGCTTGAAGATGATTCTGAATCTGTTTTACCTTCTCCACTGTCTGCGTTACCAATTCTGGACCCAGTATTTGACGTTCACCAACGTCACTCCAACATATAGGCGATCTGCACTTCCTTCCGTATAAAGCTTCGAATGGTGCCATCTGAATGCTGGCCTGATAACTGTTATTGTAGGAGAACTCTACTAAGTGCAAATGATCTTCCCAAGATCCTCCGAAGTCTAGCATACATGATCGCAACATGTCTTCCAAGATCTGAATGGTGCGCTTCGATTGGCCATCTGTCTGTGGGTGGTAAGCCGTACTGAATTTGAGTCTGGTGCCCAGACTCTCTTGCATGCTTCTCCAGAAATGAGAGGTAAATCTCGAATCTTGATCTGATACAATACTAACAGGCACTCCATGTAATTTGACGATTTGTCGCATATACATGTCGGCTAGTACCTCTGTGGATTATCCAACTCTAAATGGCAAGAAGTGTGCCGATTTAGTGAGTCTATCCACGATGACCCATACTGCATCTCTTCCGCTGGGGCTCCTTGGAAATCCTGTGACAAAATCCATCATGATATGTTTCAACTTCCATTCTGGTATAGGAAGCGGCTGTAATATACCTGCAGTCCTCTGATGCTCGGCCTTTACTTGCTGGCAGACTAAGCATTTGGCCACAAATCTTGTAATCTCCCTTTTTATTCCATGCCACCAGTAATACTGCCTCAAGTCTCGATACATCTTGGTTCCTCCTGGGTGAACAGAGTATATAGAGCTGTGTGCTTCAGTCATTAACTCTTGTCTCAATTCTCTATTTGGAACATACAAGCGATTTCCAAACCTCAATATCCCATCTTCGTGTATGCGAAGTCCTGTATGCATGCCTGTTTCTGTCCTCTCTTTCAGTCTTCGAAATCTAGCATCGGTGGGCAACGCCTCTTTAATCTTCTCCACGAGTGATGACTTAACTTCAAGATTAGCCATCAAGCCATTATGTCCTGGTAAGACAACCTCTATCTGAAGCTCCTGTAGATCTTTCAATAACTCGGGCTGCATTGTCAAGAAATAAGCCGTAGGCTTCCTGCTGAGAGCGTTTGCTACGGCATTCGCCTTTCCCGGATGATACTGCAGATCTATGTCAAAATCTACCATCAATTCCAACCAACATCTCTGCCTCATGTTAAGCTCCTTCTGAGTATATACATACTTTAGACTCTTGTGATCGGTGAAGATTTCTACTTTCTCCCCATAAAGGTAGTGCCTCCAAATCTTCAATGCAAATATAACTGCTGCTAATTCCAGATCATGTGTTGGGTAGTTCTTCTCGTGGACCTTCAACTGTCTCGACGTATAAGCAATGACTTTGCCATGTTGCATCAAAACACATCCTAATCCACTACCTGATGCATCACTGTAAACAATAAAATCTCCTGACCCTGAAGGAAGAGTCAAGACAGGTGCTGTTGTTAATCTTCTCTTCAATTCTTCGAAGGCCTTCTGGCAGTCTTCTGTCCATATAAACTCCTGGTCTTTACGTGTCAGCTTCGTCATTGGTTCTGCAATCCTTGAGAAATTTTCTACAAACCTTCGGTAATATCCCGCAAGTCCGAGAAAACTTCTCACCTCTGCAACTGATGTGGGTGTAGGCCAAGTCTCTATTGCCGTAACTTTCTCTGGATCAACCGAGAGTCCTTCTCCTGAGATGATATGTCCCAAGAAAGGTACTTTGTCCATACAAAACTCATACTTACTGAGTTTGGCGTATAACTTCTCCTGTCTCAAGGTCTCTAACACGATTCTGAGATGCTCCTCGTGCTCTTCTTGGTTCTTGGAATATATGAGGATGTCATCAATGAACACAACCACAAATTTATCCAAGAACTGATGAAAGACCCTGTTCATTAAACTCATAAACACTGCTGGCGCGTTGGTTAAACCAAACGGCATCACCAAGAACTCATAATGTCCATACTTGGTCCTGAAAGCTGTCTTCGGGATGTCTTCCTTCCTTACTTTGATCTGATGATAGCCGGATCGAAGGTCAATCTTCGAGAATACCCTTGCACCACTCAACTGATCGAATAGATCATCAATGCGTGGTAAGGGATACCTGTTCTTGATGGTCACAGCATTCAGTGCCCTGTAGTCAATGCATAGCCATACTGTTTCATCCTTCTTCGGCACAAATAATATGGGTGCTCCCCAAGGTGAAATACTGGATCGAATGAAACCCTTCTCTAGAAGATCATCTACCTGTTCCTTCAACTCCACTAACTCCTTAGGTGCTAGCCGATATACTGATGAAGTGATAGGCTCTGCTCCTGGAGTTAAGTCTATTGTGAATTCTATTTCCCGATCAGGCGGTAAACCTGGAAGATCATCAGGAAATACATCCACAAATTATGATATGACTCTTGGGTAACCTGTCTCCCCTTCTACAGATAGTACCCTAAGAGTAGGCTGAACTCCTTGCTCTACTGCTCCCCAAAGAAACTCAAATTCTGGATGTCCAGGCGGTCTAAATATAACCCGCCCAAGTCGGCAATCAAGAGTCGCATGATACTGACTCAACCAGTCCATACCAAGTACAACATCATAGTCCGGCATGGAAAAGATTAGAAATTGAGCTCGCATTTCTCTTCCATAAACTACTACAGAACATGCTCTACAGACGTCACTAACCGGAATAATTTCACCTCCCGTAAGAATTCTCTTCATCTTCGAAAGGGGTGCGGTAGCTACTCTATGGTGGCTACAAAGCTAGCTGCTATAAATGAATGCGATGCTCCAGAATCAAATAATGCTACAGTTGGTAATGAAGCTACTAAAATAGTACCTGCGATAACTTCGCCTGCCGTAGCTTCCTCCTCAACAGCTAATGTGAATGCCTGGCGTCGTTCCTGAGCTTGGCCTCTCTGCTGCTGAGCCTGCAGAAATAGAGCTGCCTGTGGTGCCAGGGGTGGTCTCTGCTGATTCCCTCCTGGGGCTGGTGGCCTGACGCCTCCAACTCCTGCCTGCTGTACTCCTATGGCTGGATAAGCTGGTCGTGGTGCAGGTAAAGCTAATCTCGGTGCTCCCTCTCTGCGCTCGGTGCAGTCTCTGGTCTGATGCTGGTTGGACCCGCAAGCCAGGCAGAGTCCTAACTTGCGTCTGCATTCTCTCTCAATGTGACCTATCTTGCCGCAGTGGTGACAAGTAGGGAGAGATATGGCCCTGTGTGCTGTCCTCTCTGGCATACTCCTCTGGGTCCGTTTTGCTGAATCCCCATGTGCTGTCCTGGATGGTGCTGAGTTGATAGGCCTCTTCAGGTTTGACTCCCTTCTAGTGACACGCTCCATGCGTCGTGCTGCTGCGAGAACGTCGGTATAAGATGTAGGTACAACCGATCCAATCAATCTCTGAAGCTCGAACTTCAGCCCGTCAAAGAATTTCTCAGCTTTCTCTTCCTCTGTCGCAATCAAGGTTGGGGCAAAGCGACTGAGGTGAATGAATTCTGCGTTGTATTCTTCCACTGTCAAGTTGCCTTGGATAAGGCGGTTGAACTTGTCTCTGAGCTCTGACCGTGCTACTGCGGGAATATACATCTCCCGGAAGAGTCTGGAGAACTCTTCCCAGGTGACTCGGTCCTGTCCGAGCCTCCTCTCCTCTGCTAACCACCAGTGATGTGCATTCTCAGTTAACTGCATTCTGACTGCAGTCATCCACTTCTCTCTCGGAAGTTCAGCGGCTTCTAACTGATGCTGTATGTTTGTGAGCCATTCATGAACTTCTGTTGGCCCTTCTTTACCAAAAAATGTACGAGGTTTGAGCTGACGGAAGTCGGTGATAGATCCCGTCGTCGATCGTCTCGCTGGTGGATTTGCCTGCTCCAATGCGGATACCAGGCTGGTTCTCAGATACTCGGCCTCCTGCCGATGGGCCTCTTGCTGAATCTGCTGCTGGGCTTGCATCATAGCATACATCATCTGGAACATCTATTGCCCGTCCATAGCTTGTCCTGGCGGGAAAACTGGCATCTAGGGAGTGAACTGTGGTGGAGGTGGGATGTCATCTCTCCGGAACCTTGGATTAGGCTGACCGGTTTGATCGCTCTGCGATGCTTGTCCTCCATTCCCTGGGGCCACTCCGTCTATATAAGTAACCACAGCGTCGTGTGGCGTATCCAAAGGAATCTCGTCTCTGCTCCTGGGATCCATTACTCTGCAACCAAAAGATAAACTGTAAGACGCACAGAGGAATCAACACAGGATGCAAATCAAGTAACAATTTTGAGTTCGATATAGAGTTCAACAATGGGTTAAATAATGGATGAGATCCTAGAACTTATCCTATCCTAAGGGCAGGCTGGTTCAGTCCCTAAGTTGAAACCGAACAATTTAGTCGTAGACCTGCATGGGCCACCACAAAAACCATGTCACGCCCCAGTCCCAAAATATCGTGGGGCCAGTTACGTGGCAATGGCCAGCAGTACGCACCGATGGACAAACCCAATTTAATGGATCCATCAGGGCATACTTAAGCTGTAAAAACAAGTCTACGACAATATGGCACAACTAATCTCATCCACACAAAGTATAAAACTATGATCCACAAAATAAATAAGGAATGTAAATCATCAGCTAGTCTCAACAAAGTACTTCGGGGAACAACCTGGTAAATATCTAATAGAATGGTTCAACAGACCAGAAATAAATGACTGGAATAAATGAATAAATACTGAGCATGAAACATGGATGCTCAAGAAAAGTCTTCGGCTAACACCTCATCCTCAGATGGCGGTACAGCTCCTAGATCAGCTCCTGCTGTGGTCCCGTATACCTCGGGATAGATCTCGTCCTCCAATCCTGGGGACATAATCCGGATCCAGGTCCTCAGGGGATATAGCAAGGTACAAGAAAGCTCAAGCCAAAAATAAATATAGTGCAGAAAATAAATAGAATAAATAGGGCAAGTATGTAATCATCTGTGTAAAATGCAAGAGAGAACATCAATAGTGCACAGGCTGAAACAACTACAAGCTCTGTATAGGGGAGCCGGTAGCAGTGATATCATGAGGTGGTCTAGCTCAGCGGGAGACTGAGTAGCCGGCATAACATAGTCAACCTGTAGCCTGTGAGTCTCTCCAGCAATAGATGGAACAATAAGGGAATACTAAATAACCAGCTAAGTGATATGCAAGATGAGAGCAACACTAGAACTCAGGCTGAAGCCACTACAAGCTCTGTGTCGGGGAGCCGGTAGCAGCAGTAATAATGAATAATGGGCCAAGCTCGGGCTTCAGAGTCTTGTGCCTCACAATAGTAGGGGTGTATATATATGATCAGCCTGTAGTCTGTGTGTCTCTCCCCACCTAATGTAACCACGCATATCATGACCATAACGTCTCATGTCCATGTCAGCGGGATCATAACTAATGCACCAGTCATAAATGTCTAGGAATATAATATCTCTGTCAAGTCTTGTATCCTATACAGAATCACCACGAATATCTCGGAAAGATCCTGTCTCATGAACAGTGTCAAGTGTCCTGGGTCAAAGTGTACTTGGTAAGACAAGTACGAAAAGATAAAGTGTCACGAATATCCATCTCTAATTGATAGTACCCAACACCGCGTACGGTGTCGGCACCCGACTGATAATCGGATGCTAAGTACGTCACACGTTCCTAGGTTAAGCATGCACAGCAATATAATGAAGCAAGGAAAATATATAACAATACTGCAGAGTTTGGCAAGGTACACTTGCCTGATGTCCGAATACCAATAACTGTCCTTGTATCAGTGGATCCGGTAGGTACTACTCCAAAAGCTATAATAAACATCACCAACAGTCTCAGATGATGTCAAATAGCTAAAAATGCCTGTCCTTACGTCCAATTTGGACACAGGGGCAAAAAAGACATTTCCGGGCCAAAGCGGGGTCCACATGTGGGCCACTTTGCACCAAAAAGCGTGTCAGGGTCAAAGGTCTCCGAATTCTGCAAACTCAGTGTCTACAAGTCAGGAATGATGATACGAACCCAACAAAACTTTCAGAATTGGATTCCGATGAGCCGATCACAAAATCGCTCGTCAAGTGGAGCCTGTGGGACCCACGATACGCAATTTTGTCAACGTTCTCAGAATCGAACCAAACTTGGGTCACAGGACCAGCGTATTGCTACGAGTCCGATGGCACAAGTTTCGTCTCGATCTGACGTGTGTACACAAAGTTACAGCGTATTTCAGAAAGGACGGATACGGGGTGTCGTCGGCGGATACGCGTTGATTCCGGTGTGCACGCACATCCGAATCGACTTCTGCGAAATTCCACACGACCGTATCAACGTCGCGTACGGTTCGGTAAAGACCGCGTGCGACCAAGTCGTCCCGTTTGGCGGGGCGCACTCAGTTCCGGGTTGAAATAGGGCATTGTTTTTCCTGTTTTTGGATCACGGTGTGCGATCACCACAGGACGTGATGCACCGAGCGGGTTGCACGGGCACCGAGAGGGTTATACAGTCTACGCGTAGAAACTGACGAAATCGAAAACTGAGTTGTGAGGTGAGAGAAAATGGTACCTAAACAGGGCTCCGTGAACGCTGAATTCCACGTGTCCGAAGGTCAATTTCGTGTCCGAAGCGAGTTGCTGTGTCCGGTCTCGGGGCACAGATGCGTCCTGGGTTGGCCGTGCCCGTGGTTCGATCAGAGGGCGGCGCTTGGGTGGCTGTCCCGTGGAGTCGCTGTGGTCGGTGGAAGTCGGCGTCGGGCGAAGGGGGATGATGACCGTCGAGGAATCGAGGGCCGCGGGGTTTGCTCGTCGACCGGAGCGGAGGGGAGGGGAGACGCAGGGGAGTCGGTGCTGACTCGGCGGCGACGGCGACGATCGGAGTACAGCGGACGCGGGCGAGTCAGGGCTGACTCGGCGGCGGGACTGCTCGCGGCGGGGCGTCGACGCTGGACACGGCAGATGGGGATGAGGTCCTGAAGATGGCGACTACAGCTAGGGTTTCCGTCTGGCACGCACGCCAAGGAAGGTGACTTTATACTGCTACAGTATATCCGGCGGCCTAGGGCTTTCCCATGCGGGTTTGGGTCGGGTTTGTCTCGACCCAATAAGCTGGGTTTGGTTCGGTTTTAAAAATAATAGTTTTTAAGGCTTAAAACGCTACTCCGGAGTCCAATAAATTCGCCGAAAAATACCACATGTCCGGTTTTCTATTTTACACCGTAAGATATTATTTCCACCATATTTTAATTCCAATAAAATGCATTTAAAAATCCTTAATTACCTTGGTTCTTTTCCAAAGCTACCAATAATCCGGGAATATTATTTAAAAAAAATCTGAAAAATCAGGGTGTTTACATTGTTGTTCTCCCCACCCCATGCTCTAAGCATGTCACATCCATGACATAATTTGGTTCATAGCATATTCTTAGTACCCTGGCTCAATCCTGCAACCAAACAAGGACAAGGATGGGACCACCGTACTACAATAGGCTATGCCCCTAGACCTCTAATAACTGCTAAGTCTACAAGCATGCAAAGTTTCTAACAACAGTTATTCCTAACGTACGTCCCACACGTACCGATAATCAGTCAATACATACGTTCGTGATCTATATGAGACTCACAACTCGTGTAAAAATATGTGTCACAGTCAAATAAAACCTAATGGTGCTACATGATAATGGGGTAGTCTCATAAACAAGGTCAATGCAATTACATAAATAAAAATATACCGCGACGACACCGTCGCGCACATTTTATATAACAGTTAAAATATATGAACTAAAGACAAAAAATAAAGATGCATGCAACATATGGAATATAAATAATAGTACAATGACAAGGTATACTTGCCTGGCAAGAACCTGCAAAATGTCACGTCCAGATGTCCAATACACAGGACCAGAAGCTATGGCCTCAGAACAATTATCTCCGGATGCTGAAATAGATATCACCAACATTCCCAGAATAAGCAAAATAGCTAGAAAGCACTTCCCTTCCGTCCAATTTGGACACAGGGGCAAAACCGTAATTTTGGGTCAAAGTGGGGTTCACGTGTGGCCCACTTTGCATCGAAAAGCGTATCAGGGTCAAAGGTCTCCAAATTTGTCCAACTTAGTGTCAACAAGTCCAGAACGATGATATGAACCCAACGGAACTTCCAAAATTGGATTCCGATGAGCCGATCACAAAATCGACCATCAAGTGGAGCCGTGGGGCCCACGATACACGATTTCTGTCAACGTTCTCAGAATCGAACCAAACTTGGGTCACAGGACCAGCGTATTGCTACGAGTCCGATGGCGCAAGTTTTGTTTCGATCCGACGTATGTACACAAAGTTACGACATATTCCAGAATAGGCAAAAAAGGGGCGTTGTCGGCGGATACGCGTTGATTTCGGTGTGCACGCACATCCAAATCAACTTCTGCGAAATCCCGCACGTCCGTATCAACGGCGCGCACGTTTCAGTGAAGACCGCACGCGACCAAGTTGTCCCGTTTGGCGGGGCGCACTCAGTTCCGGGGTGAAACATATCGTTGGTTTTACTGTTTTTGGATCGCGGTTTGTGATCACCACAGGACGCGACGCACCGAGCGGGTTGTATGGGCATCGAGAGGGTTACACAGTCTACGCGATACAACTGACGGAACGAAAAACGGAATCACAAGAAGAGAGAACGGGTTACCTGAACAGGGCTCCGTGAACCGAGAATTCTCGTGTCCGGGATGCTGGTTCGTGTCCTGGTCGCTGTGTCCAGTCTGAGAGAGGTTGTGTCCCATGTCAACGTGTCCTGGCTAGGGCATCGGTCGTGGCCCAGCTGGGAGAGGGCAGTCGGCTGGGAGAGTCGGGCTCGAGGGGGAAAGGGGTGATGGTGGTGGTGCTCGAGGCGGAGGAAAGTCGGCTCCGGCGAGGTCTAGCTCGGCTGGAGGAAGGAGATGGAGAGGGAGCAGGGACAGCAGGTCGTGGTGGTTCCGGTTGGTCGAGTTCTCCGTCTATAGCGAGAGCGGGTACTCTCGACGTTGCTGCGACTGATCTGCGGTCGTGGTGAGAAGGCTGGAGGATGCCTGAGGACTCGCGGCGGTCGGCAAGTCGGTTAAGTAGTCGTCGAGGTGGAGGATGGTTGGCTGGGCGAGACTCGACGAAGTCGGGCCTGGGCTCCGGCGATGACTCGGGGAAGTGGTGGACTCGACGGAGGTGGAGACTCGGGTTGTCGGAGACGAGGATAGCAATGGTGGTGGCTGCCTAGGGTTCAGGCGAGGGGATCGTCGGCTGCGGCGGAGAGGTGAGGCGGTTCTGCGGGGTGAGGGGATTAGGGTTTGGCCGGCGGAGCGAGGAGGTTCGACGCGATTTAAGGGGGGCCGGAACAGTAATACCGGTCGGATTAGGTTTCAGATTAGGTTTTCGTTTGGGTAACGGGTCCGGGTCCGGGTCGGGTTCATTTCGGATCCGACCCGACCCGTTAGGAGTGGGTTCGGTCCGGTTCGGTTCACCGCGGTTTGGGTCAGTTCGGTTTGGTTTATTTGAAATAAACCGGGTTCAATTGCAGGGTTTATTTAGGGTTGATTCTACATTGGTTTTTTTAGGACTTTAAAACTGTTTTCGGAGTCCAATAAATTTCCGAAAAATTATCCTATGTCCAGTTTTCCATTTTACACCCAAAAATATTATTTTTTATAATATTTTAATATTAATTAACATCATTTAAAAATTATTTAATCACAAAATACATTAGTTTTAATTCCAAAAAATTATACAAAAATTGTGAAAAATTGTTTTTAAAAATTTAAGAAAAATCAGGGGGTTTACATCTTAACTATAAAAGTCATAAAGAACTTTACAGATATCTTGACGAAGAGTCTGTTTACTCTTGACAAATAGTATGTCTAGGCTTTGATCCTAGAATCATCGAAGGGGTGGGTTAAGCCCATAAGTAAGTCACCAGCAGTGGCAACCCAACCGAGTCTGACTGTAGATCCCAAGAAGCCGGTTCAATGGGTAGAAACAAGCTGGACTTAGGTAACTTTTTTGGAACACTGATCCGAGATTAAATCTCATTAAAATAATATCCAAGTGGCTGTACATGTGTACAATGATTCCCCATCCCTATGGTGACAGTGTTCCGGTGTGATCTGGTTAGGATGAGTTTTAAAACTCTTAATAGGTTTAAACATTATTATGCAGGGTTGACTTCGATCACCAACCCTTTGAGGACTTACCTATATGAGAGGTCGTGAAGGCCGCGACTATGGGACATGGCGATCCCAGACAACTCTCATAAATATGAAAAAGTGCGCATGGCCAATCAAAAGTGCCGTCCTGATAGACCCAAGAACCTCTAGCGTATTATGTGTGCTATTTTCTGAATCTGATTCAAGAAGTCTGATTCAAGGCATAGTCCATCAAGCACTTCTTCAGATAAAGATAATAGTCACTAAGTGAGATTCAATGTTGTAGTCCATCTCATTTATGCATAGTATATACTTGTCCAGAAATTCTCTACTTCTATTCTTTTGAAAATTTGTCAACTCAGTTTTAGACCTTGATTTTTTGGGGAGATTGTTGTATACAGTTGTCGCTGCATTATAGGGAAAATCAATTTCATTTCGTTACCCCATCTTCACATTTGGAATGTTTATTCAAATTTAAACCCACATTTTTATTGTCCTTTATATAGCCCATTAGCCTTTATACCATTATAAATTTTTCGTTATCTTTCCTTAAATCCAAGGGATTGGTTCTACTCTATATATATTGTCCTCTTTTGTTGACAGAGAACAGAGTAAAAAATTGAAGCATAACTCTATTGTTTTTCATCTCCTAAATTCCAGAAAGTCTTCATTCGAAGTCTTCATCCGGTCTCTCCAAATCTCTCTTTTCACTAATCATTTTCTTTCAATCTTCTTCTGGTCAAAGCTAAGTTCAGATCATTCTTCCGAAGCCGTGTGCGGTGACGGAAAGCCCAAAATTTTACCACTAGGAGAATTCGCGAGGATGTCTGCACATAGATCTCGAATAAACTCTTAGGGCAGTGCTTCGTGCTCAATTTTTTCGTAGACCGGCAAATCTAATTCATTGTTATTTTTATTTTCATGAATTGAAGGTAATATTTTCCAACAATATCAACATGGGAGAGAGAAAAAGTAAAATAAATGCAAAAACAAATAACTAAAATTTATAAAATTAAATAACAGATGATAATTTGCATTAAATAAAAATTATTATTATTATTAATCAATACAAAACATAATAATAAATAATATTTTTTTTTTTCACTTTCAACAACTATCCAGATAGCGGAACTTTTTTTCTCCACTTTCAACAATTATCCAAACAACGAAAATTCTTTTTTTTTCTACTTTCATATCTTTTAATTTCTTCAACCAAATAGTTTTTGGAAAGTCAAAATTTATACATACGTATTATGCATGCAAATTTTTTTTTTACTTTTGTACTTTTATAAACTTTTATCCAATAAATAACCGTCACGTCAGCCTTCGGTTCCGTACGGTTTGTGTAGCCCATTCTTACTGTAAATAAAGAGCAAAGTTGTCATGAAATGGAATCGTGTAAATTTTGGCAACCATCACTGGTCATGTCAAGTTGTCATCCCTCTTAACGAGACAAGAAGTATAGAACCCTCTCTCACTCAAGAAGAGCCAGAAAATTATTGCCCCTCTTTTTCACGTTCTTGATGCAAGAGGCCCCATCATAAATACATAAGAAGAGGCAGAAAAAGGAAGAAGCATTCTTAGAAAATATGCTAGTTAAAGTGCCATTGAAGTGACTGAATTTAAACACTGGTAGTTGTACTGACAAAATAATGGATGAAAAGAAATCTTTTCCGGATGACTGATAGAAAATATATGAAAATTTTAAGCTATGAAGTTGAGAGAGCATCATATGCAAGCCATAAGCGGCTTGACCCATAAAGATTTTTCAAGATTGAAAAGTAAGTCTTACGTACGAAATTAATATTGATCAATCCACTAAACGTTTCACAGATTTTTGCAAGATCTGAGGTTTTGGGGGCTGTAAAGCCTTCAGTCGAAGTAGCTCATGATAATGATAATAATAATAAAAGTTGGAAGAAGTGAAACAATAAACTTTATAAAATATTTATATAGAATAATATATTTTAATTAAATTAGTTGTCAAGAAAAAAGTTGGCAGAAAATTTAAGAGAAAAATATTTTGTCATTGCAACTGGTGGAATTTTTGTTGGAAAATATTACCTTCAATTTCATGAAAACAAAATAACAATGAGTTAGATTTACCGGTCTATGGGAAAGTCGCGCACGAAGCACTGTCCTGAGAGTTTATTCGAGATCTATGTACATACATCCTCTCGAATTCTCTTAGTGGTAAAATTTTCTTCCTGCCGACTTTCCGTCACCGCACACGGCTTCGAGAGAATGACCTGAACTTAGCTTTGTCCTGAAGAGAATTGAAAGAGAGAACATAATTTTCTATGGAGGAGAGTATGAACTTAAGTATTTTTTTCTCTCAAAGAATAGAAAAAAAAAACTGAATATATAAGACAATATCAACATAACCGCTGGCTATAAAAAAACATGAAAAATGGATTTGAAATAAATGTTCAAAACAATAGAGAAACGGTCAAATTGAACCAGTCAGAGAAGTGAGTAGCAAAAGAAATTTGAATTTTTCCAAATATCATACAATAATTTTGGCCAGCTTATTGGTCGTCGCAATGGTGGGGGCAATTGGAGGGGTCGACTGGGAGCATGGAGTGCAGGGATGGCCGAATGGATGCAGAGTTCTTGGTCGAGGTGCAGCTTGGCCTGCATTGCTCGCTGGGATGCAGTATCACAGTCCATGATGTGCAGCGGGCTGCACTGCTCTGCAGGGGAGTTGAAGCTGTATTCTCGGTGACCGGGGTTGATGATCTCGGTCGGATGAGAGGCTGGAGGTTGGTCGGGTTCACGAGTTGGCCAGAGGGGAGTGGTGTAATTTTTTGCTCCTAGCGGTGTCATTATATGGACATTGATGTCAGTTTGCTGGCTCAAGTAAGAAAAATCTTCAGTAAGAGCTCTATTGTTGGGACAAGAAGATATTTTATCATGGATGAGTGGACAAGATTTTACTTTATGATTCTTTCATGATTAATAAAGAACCCATAAAGAATGGATGGATTCTTGTTACTAAGAATAAAGTTCATAATCAATAAGAATGATAGTATGTGGACTCTGTATGCCTTAATAGGAGAATTCACATGCTTGTGTTTAGACTGTGAATAAAATGAAAGAACTATTACTATGCTTGTTAAAGAAAGACGAAATGATTGCATGCTAAAGTTGTAGTGCCCTATACCCTCTGTTTGAGTTGCCCGGCTAAGAAATACTTGGTCGTTCGATCTGGATAGCTTAAATCAAGATCATTTTCTCGTTATGGATTAGTTTCTTCGGAATCAAGTCTCATATTCAGCAGATCTGCCTCGAGGAAGGACTCGGCGGCAGAGTGTCATGACCCGCACCCGAAAATCGGGCATGAGTCGTGGGTACGTCCAGCCTACGCCGCAGAATCGGCGGTAGAACGCTGTAAAGGTCCGTTCTAGGTCAACCATCTATCTATATAACTCACAAAAATCTGTCAATAACCTCTCCAAAAGGAGGGCAACCACGCAATATATATATATGAATACTCAATCACAATAATCTAGGGGAAGAGTAAAGCACGATATGATATCACAAAGAAACAAAGAAACACAGAGCAAGACAATATCCAAAATACAGTCCAAGTCCACAATATCTACAACATCTCATAACATCAACAGAATAAGTACAATCATCCAACATAATCAACTGGGAACATCCTAGGAAACCCACCTAGCTAACTAGGGCGCTAAAGGCGTCTCCTCGCAGGGCTCCTCCTCAGTCTCGGGGTCACAGCACTCCTCGACACCCGGCCTGTAGAATGTCGGGCAGAAATCCTCAGGATCCTATGGAAAAATATGCCCAGTCAGGACTGGAGCGAAGTACATAACTCTGAAAGCAACTCCAAATACATGGTAAGGTGTATATGACGAGCAATAGAAAAGTATACAAGATGCACAGAAAATAAACACATGATGGAGCAGATAAAGTAGCTGCAAAGTAAACTGGAGAACAATACAAGTAGAAAAGTAACTACATGTGAAAAAACATGAATACTAGCTAAGTGCCTTGAGCACAAGTTCGTTATGTGATCGGCTTAGGTTGCACATAAAAAATACTAAGATAACTCCGTTATACGTGAGTTGCATAACCGAAATACACATAAATACTGTTTGGTTTTGATCACATAACCAACTCCTACTCCCCTCCCCCACTAATACTCTTGGATCCAACAACAACACGCTACGTACATGATAAATAGCTCACGCACATGAAGGCGAGAGCACAAGAAGCACATGATAGCACATGAGAATCAATACCCGAAGCACATGATGAAATACACGTGATAGAGTACCCACTGAACACGGTAAGGGGGATAGCATCTCATGACGGGATCCACTAGTACCAGCTCGTGTAACAATGTATCAGAATCAAGTATTACAGTTCTAGAACAGGTGATATAAACGCTATCATGAAATGGAAACTATCAGAGGTAGGTACTCGCCTGATGTCCTGAGCAACTGATGAGGGTCGAGATCCGGACCGGTGTCGCAAGAACCTATTACGAAAAACAAGATTAAACAAGTTTTTATGGATTTAAACTGATATAAAATAATTAAAAATAGGCTTCTAGGGATATTCTAGGTCGAACGGGTCAAACTGATAAAATTCGGGTCAAAAAGTCAACCCGGGGTCCAAAAAATTAACTCTAGGTCAAAACTAGGTCAAACGTTGACTTTTACGGTCAACGGGGACAATTATGGTCAAAGCTAGGTCAAACTAGGGTGCCCCTGAAATTCTAGGTCAAAACTAGCTCATTAAGCTAGTAAACTCTCAAACTCGCCTCCTCGAGATACCGGGATACCCTCGGTATCCGATACCTCGACCTAGGCTACGCACCCCGTCTAAACCCGCTAAAACCTATGCTAGCACGCGTAAATATATACACATATACATATAAAAATTACTCTAATACTATTCCTAGGCTATTGCTCAAAAATTCTGCTCGAAAGTCAATACCTTGGATATCTCAAGGTATTGAGATACCTTGATATCTCAAGGTATTGAGATCTCTCTCTAATACCCCACTAACACTCTTCTAGTTAGCTATTTAAGAATGTAGATATATATATCTAGCTATAATCTAGGCTAAAAAAATATATATCTATCATATACATACACATACCTACGTATCTATATATATATACCTATTCACACATACACACATATACCCATATGTATACCCAAACTCATAAATATATATATATATCTATATCTAGATACCTAAACTATCTATTTATCTATCTAATAATCTAACTATCTATCTATTAATATATATATCCTATCAATCTATCAATCTATCTATTATATCCATAAACCTATCTCACCCACGCTACCTAGCTGCTAGCCAACGCGCTGCGCTGCGCTGACCTTGCTGCTGCTGCTGCTAACATCTGCTGCTGTGCACGCTGCGCACTGCTGTGCGCTGCTCCCTCGCTGCACGCCTCGCACACACACGACCACACACACACACACACAAACTCAAATATATATATATATATACAACTATATATATATATATATATACACACTAATACATATACACTAACACAAATATAGGTATATATATATATATATATATATATATATATATATATATAGACACATAAACACAAACACAACACTCTCCAACGCGCACACAACCACCCCTACGCACGCAAATACCTATATATATATAAAATATAACCCAAGAATTATAGCACACACTCCCCGAAGCTAACCCAACGCGCGCACAAGCCCGAAACTAGGAAACCAAGTCGAAATGGCCGTTCGGTCATTTCGACGAACACACGGTGTGCGGTTCAAAAAATCTCCTGAAACGCACACCAAACCAACTCGAAATCGGCCAAAAATTTACCCACGGGTTCTAAACGATGTCTAGATCCTAGAAAAAATGCTACCCCATCGATTCTAGGCCCGTGGCAAAAACGCGCATGCACTTAGAACCGACGACGACGAAAACCCTGAAAATGTCCGAAACGCCCGTTTCTCCGCGACACGACTTCACGTGTCCGAACGGAGATATGCACTAACCCTCAAGACGCCCGACAACGTCTACCTAGGTCCGTCTAACCTAGGACATCACCCAAAATTGGGCCAATCTCGGATTCCACCCAAAATTGACACAAAACCTAGTGTCAAAGTCTCTAAACTCAACCAAACTAGTTCCAACTTCCTCCCACGGGTAGACTTAGGGTCTAGGAAGGTTCTAAACCACTAATTACACTACATTAGAGTAATTAGTAAGGAGAAAGTTAGGGTTTACCTCTTAAGAGTTAGAATCCCAAGGCCAAAGTCTCCAATCCACTTGAAATCATCTTTCTCAAGCTCCAAGCCTCCAAATATAGCCTCCACACTAAGTCTAGGCTCTACCCACCTAGGTTGGAGAAAAATATAGGGTTAGGATTTATACAAATGTAAGAAATGGAAGAAAAAAGAGAAGAAAGAAAGACTTACTTGAAGTGGAAAGAAGAAAGGAAGAAGAAGAAGAAGAAGAAGAAGAAGAAGAAGAAGTAATGAAGAGAAAGGGGGCTGCTGTGTGCACGGGCTGGAATGGGGTGTAGGGGTCGGCTACATGCAAGAAAGAGGGTTTTCTAAGTCTCCAAAACACCAAAATGCCCTCCCTAACTTGGGTTTGGGTTTCGGGTTCCAAAAGCACTCAAACTAGCTCCCAATCTCTCCAACTAACCCACTAAAAATATAATAAATATTCTAAACCCAAAAATCGGTCTAACAAGGGTGTGGGTTGGGTCGGACATGGGTCCACTAGGGTCTGACATGGGTCCAGACTAGCAAAAATCCTAAAACAGTCAAATAAAAATATTACAATCACTAATTAAATATAAATATAATTAATTATATACAATATACAATTTACCAAATAAAAAAAGATAAAAAAATAATCCTATTTTCTAGAATTGGGTAGTGACAAGCCTACCCTCCTTAAAATAATTTTGTCCTCAAAATTAAAAGACGAAACTAGGACAGGAATGCAAGGAAAGAACCATACCTCAGGGCTCAAAAATATAGGGGTATCATTCGCGCATTTCATCCTCCCTCTCCCAGGTCGACTCACCCGGAGAGTGATGCCTTCACGCGACGCGAACCAAGGGAATAGTCTGGTTCCTCAACACCTTCTCCCGCCGATCCAGAATCCCCACCGGATGCTCTGGATAGCTAAGAGTAGGGCCCACCACGATCTCTGAGTGATCCAATACGTGACTGGGATCCGCCACGTACCGTCTCAACTGCGACACGTGGAACACATCATGAACTCCCTCTAGCGTAGGCAGCAAATCAAGCCTATACGCCACGGCGCCAACCCTCTCAAGGATACGGAAGGGTCCGACGAAACGTGGGCTAAGCTTCCCGCCTCCACCGAAGCGAATAGTGCCCCGCGTCGGAGAAATCCTTAGGAACACCAGATCTCCAACCTAGCACAAACAAGGTCTCAACACTTAGTCTAAAACAAGCAATCACAAGCAAATACAAGAACAAAATCTAGATTCTAAGCTATACCTCGAACTCCAAAGGTCTCCGGTGGCTGTCGGCCCAATGCCGCTGCCTGTCCTGCGCCACCCGAAGTCTATCTCTAATGAGCTTAACCTTCTCCGCTGCATCAACCACCATCTCCGGGCCAAGCAAAGCTCTCTCGCCTACATCATCCCATGATAACGGAGTACGACACCTCCGTCCATACAACGTCTCGAAAGGTGACATCTCGATACTGGCTTGGTAGCTGTTGTTGTAAGCAAACTCTACCAAGTGCAAGTGATCCTCCCAAGAGCCTCTGAAATCCAAAACACAAGTGCGAAGCATGTCCTCAAGTGTCTGGATGGTCCTCTCTGACTGACCATCTGTCTGTGGGTGTATGCACTACTAAACTTGAGTTGGGTGCCCAAGCTAGCCTGCAGACTCCTCCAGAAATATGAAGTAAAGCGACTGTCCCGATCTGATACTATGCTCACAGAAACTCTATGCAGTCTGACTATCTGGCGCACATACATCTCTGCTAGTCTCTCTGTAGATGTACCTACTTTGAATGGTAGAAAGTGGGCCGATTTGGTCAACCTGTCCACGATGACCCGAATCGCATCATTCCCGCCTGGAGAACGGGGAAGTCCAGAAACAAAATCCATGGTCACATGCTCCCATTTCCACTCCGGAATGGGTAACGGCTGGAGCAAACCTCCTGGCCTTTGCCTCTCCGCCTTCACCTGCTGGCACACTAAGCATCGGGATACGAAGCGTGCTACCTCCCGCTTCATCCCGTACCACCATACATGCTCTCTCAGATCTCTATACATCTTGTTGGCGCCTGGATACATAGAATACTGGGATCGATGCGCCTCCTGAAGAACCTCCTCGCGCAATGACCCAATCGGCACACACAACCTGGTACCGTGCCGCAAAGAACCATCATCAGCAATGGTGAAGTCATCTGATAATCCAATCTGAACCTGCGCCCTGATGCCCCTCAGGGACTCATCCTCAAACTGTGTAGCCCTGATCTGGTCTACCAAATCAGACTGAATCTGCAGTCCCCACATCTGTATCTCAACTCCAGGCACTATCACCTCAATGCCCAAGCTCTCTAGATCTGCCAAAAGATAACGATCTGTAGTCAGGCACATAGCTACCGGATACCTGCTCAACGCATCCGCAACTACGTTCGCCTTCCCTGGATGGTACTGCAATAATATGTTGAAGTCTTTCATCAACTCCAACCATCTCCTCTGCCTCATGTTCAGCTCTTTTTGGGTAAACACATACTTCAAGCTCTTGTGGTCTGTGAAGATCTCCACACATTCTCCGTATAAATAGTGTTTCCACAACTTCAGAGCAAAGATGACCGCTGCCAACTCTAAATCGTGGGTAGGGTAGTTCTTCTCATGAGGACATAATTGCCTAGAAGCATAGGCAATCACCCTCCCATTCTACTGTAACACAAAACCCAGTCCCTTTCCCGATGCATCACTATAGATAGTGAATCCTCCAGAACCTGATGGCAACGTCAACACTGGAGCTGTTGTCAACCTCCTCTTCAGCTCATCAAAGGCGATCTGGCACTCCTCTGACCAAACAAACTCCACGTCCTTCCGGGTCAGCCTGGACAACGACTCTGCAATCCGAGAAAAATCCTGAACAAATCTTCTGTAATAGCCTGCCAGTCCCAGGAAACTCCTGACCTCTGCTACTGAACTCGGGGCACTCCATGCCTCAACTGCCATGATCTTTCTCGAATCCACCGAGATCCCCTCTCCAGTCACCACATAACCAAGGAATTCAACCTTGTCAAGGAAGAACTCGTACTTTGAGAGCTTTCCATAAAGCTTCTCCTTCCTGAGAGTCTCCAGCACTATCCTCAGATGCTCCTCATGCTCCTCTGGGGTCTTCGAATACGCCAAGATATTATCTATAAACACCACCATAAACCTGTCCAGATGCTGATGGAATACCTTATTCATCAGATTCATGAACACTGTCGGGGCATTAGTCAACCCAAACGGCATCACCATGAACTCATACTGTCCATATCTGGTCCGAAAAGCTATCTTCGGAATATCCTCCTTCCTGACCTTCACCTGGTGGTAGCCTGTCCTCAGATTAATCCTGGAAAACACCCTCGCTCCGCTCAACTGGTCAAAAAGATCATCAATACGCGACAGTGGATACTTGTTCTTGATTGTGAGGTTGTTCAGAGCCCTGTAGTCGATACACATCCGTATCGACCCATCCTTCTTCGGCACAAAAAGTACCGGAGCACCCCATGGAGAAGAACTAGATCTGATAAATCCCTTGTCTTAAAGCTCATCCACCTGCTTCTTTAACTCTATCAGCTCACTGTTGCTGACTCTATAGACGTGCTGGGATATCGGCTCCGCGTCTGGCACCAAGTCTATAGAGAACTTTACATCTCTGTTCGGAGGTAACCCTGGCAACTCCTCCGGAAAGACATCAATGTATTCCTCTATCAGTGGATGTAGCAACCTCGGCTCTACCACCAGGGCTCCGCAGAAGACTCCCTCGGTCTGCTCTGCTGCTCCTCTGGCAAACTGAAACTCTGGCTCACCCGGCGGACTAAACAATACTCTGCCTCCACGATAATCTATACTAGCATAATGCATACTCAACCAATCCATCCCGAGTACAATGTCGTAGCTCAGAAGTGGCATTACGAGTAGGCACACACTCAACTCCCTACCTCCCAAGGTAACTCTTCGGTCTCTGCAAACATCACTGACTAGGATGATACCACCCCCGGTCGTGATCTTACAGAGTCTAGCTAAAGGTTCAGCAACAAGATGGTGTCTAACAGCAAAAGATACAGACACAAAGCTATAGGAAGCACCGAAATCAAATAAAGCAAGTGCTGGAATGGAATCAAGAAGAGCAGAACCTGAGATTACGTCACCAACGGTGCAAGATATGATATCATCAAAGAATGACAGTAATATTGCAAAAGAAATAATTTCAGGAAAATTAAAGATAGCAAAAGAAAGCAGGAAGGGTCCTAGTTGTGATTGAGCACACTCTCTCTCAGCCTATAACCTATATCCTATTACAGGTAAACCTAAAAACTAGACCTGCATGGGCCGCCACCAAAAACGTGTCACGACCCGCACCCGAAAATCGGGCATGAGTCATGGGTACGTCCAGACTACGCCGCAGAATCGACGGTAGAACGCTGTAAAGGTCCATTCTAGGTCAACCATCTATCTATATAACTCATAAAAATCTGTCAATAACCTCTCCAAAAGGAGGGCAACCATGCAATATATATATGAATAATCCTCTTCAAAAGGAAGGCAACCACGCAATATATATATATGAATACTCAATTACAATAATCTAGGGGAAGAGTAAAGCACGATATGATATCATAAAGAAACAAAGAAACACAGAGCAAGACAATATCCAAAATACAGTCCAAGTCCACAATATCTATAATATCTCACAGCATCAAAAGAATAAGTACAATCATCCAACATAATTAACTGGGAATATCCCAGGAAACCCACTTAGCTAACTAGGGCGCTAAAGGTATCTTCTCGCAGGGCTCCTCCTCAGTCTCGGGGTTACAACACTCCTCGACACCCGACCCGTAGAATGTTGGGCAGAAATCCTCAGGATCCTCTAGAGAAATATGCCCAGTCAGGACTGGAGCAAAGTACATAACTCTGAAAGCAACTCCAAATACATGGTAAGGTATATATGACGAGCAATAGAAAAGTATACAAGATGCACAGGAAATAAATATATGATGGAGCAGATAAAGTAGCTGCAAAGTAAACTGGAGAACAATACAAGTAGAGAAGTAACTGCATATGAGAAAATATGAATACTAGCTAAGTGCCTTGAGCACAAGTTCGTTATGTGATCGGCTTAGGTTGCACATGAAAAATACTACGATAACTCCGTTATGCGTGAGTTGCATAACCGACATACACATGAATACTGTTTGGCTTTGATCACATAACCAACTCCTACTTCCCTCCCCCACTAATACTCTTGGATCCAACCACAACACACTACGTACATGATAAATAGCTCGCGCACATGAAGGCGAGAGCACAAGAAGCACATGATAGCACATGAGAATCAATACCCGAAGTACATGATGAAATACACGTGATAGAGTACCCGCTGAACACGGTAAGGGGGATAGCATCTCATGACGGGATCCACTAGTACCAGCTCGTGTAACAATGTATCATAATCAAGTATTATAGTTCTAAAACAGGTGATATAAATGCTATCATGAAATGGAAACTATCAGAGGTAGGTACTCGCCTGATGTCCTGAGCAACTGATGGGGTCGAGATCCGGACCGGTGTCGCAAGAACCTATTCCGAAAAGCAAGATTAAACAGGGTTCTATGAATTTAAACTAATATAAAATAATTAAAAATAGGCTTCTAGGGATATTCTAGGTCGAACGGGTCAAACCGATGAAATTCGGGTCAAAAAGTCAACCCGGGGTCCAAAAAATTAACTCTAGGTCAAAACTTGGTCAAACGTTGACTTTTACGGTCAACGGGGACAATTATGGTCAAAGCTAGATCAAACTAGGGTGCCCCGGAAATTCTAGGTCAAAACTAGCTCATTAAGCTAGTAAACTCTCAAACTCGCCTCCTCGAGATGCCGGGATACCCTTGGTATCCGATACCTCGACCTAGGCTACGCACCCCGCCTAAACCCGCTAAAACCTATGCTAGCACGCGTAAATATATACACATATACATGTAAAAATTACTCCAATACTATTCCTAGGCTATTGCTCAAAATCCCGCTCGAAACTCAATACCTTGGATATCTCAAGGTATTGAGATACCTTGATATCTCAAGGTATTGAGATATTTCTCTAATACCCCACTAACACTCTTCTAGTTAGCTATTTAAGAATGTAGATATATATATCTAGCTATCTAGGCTAATATATATATATATATCTATCATATACATACACATACCTACGTATCTATATATATACCTATTCACACATACACACATATACCCATATATATACCCAAACTCATAAATATATATATATATATATATATATATATATATATATATATCTAGATACCTAAACTATCTATTTATCTATTTAATAATCTAACTATCTATCTATTAATATATATATCCTATCAATCTATCTATTATATCCATAAACCTATCTCACCCACGCTACCTAGCTGCTAGCCAACGCGCTGCGCTGCGCAAACGCCGCTGCGCTGCGCAAACGCCGCTACGCTGACCTTGTTGATGCTGCTGCTAACATCTGCTGCTGCTGCTGCTGAAGATACTGCTGCTGCTGCTGCTAGCAGCAGCTGTGCACGCTGCGCACTGTTGTGCGCTGCTCCCTCGCTGCACGCCTCACACACACACGACCACACACACACAAACTCAAATATATATATACAACTATATATATATACACACACTAATACATATACACTAATACAAATATAGGTATATATACACATATATATATAAATATATATACATATATAGACACACATACATATATATATATATATATATATATATATATATATATATATATATATATATATATATATATATATATATATAGACACATAAACACAAACACAACACTCTCCAACGCGCACATAACCACCCCTATGCACGCAAACACCTATATATATATAAAATATAACCCGAAAATTCTAGCACACACTCCCCGAAGCTAATCCAACGCGCGCACAAGCCCGAAACTAGGAAACCAAGTCGAAATGGCCGTTCGGTCATTTCGACGAACACGCGATGTGCGGTTCGGAAAACCTCCTGAAACGCACACCAAACCAACTTGAAATTGGCCCAAAATTTATCCACGGGTTCTAAACAATGTCTAGATCCTAGAAAAAATGCTACCCCATTGATTCTTGGCCCGTGGCGAAAATGCGCACGCACTTAGAACCGACGACGACGAAAACCCCAAAAATGCCCGAAACGCCCGTTTCTTTGCGACACGACTTCACGTGTCCGAACGGAGACACGCACTAACCCTCAAGACATCCGACAACGTCTACCTAGGTCCGTCTAACCTAGGACATCACCCAAAATTGGACCAATCTCGGATTCCACCCGAAATTGACACAAAACCTTGTGTCAAAGTTTCTAAACTCAACCAAACTAGTTCCAACTTCCTACCACGGGTAGGCTTAGGGTATAAGAAGGTTCTAAACCACTAATTATATTACATTAGAGTAATTAGTAACGGGAAAGTTAGGGTTTACCTCTTGGGAGTTGGAATCCCAAGGCCAAAGTCTCCAATCCACTTGAAATCATCTTCCTCAAGCTCCAAGCCTCCAAATCTAGCCTACATACTAAGTCTAGGCTCTACCTACCTAGATTGGAGAAAAATGTAGGATTATGGTTTATACAAATGTAAGAAATGGAAGAAATAAGAGAAGAAAGAAAGACTTACGTGAAGTGGGAAGAAGAAAGGAAGAAGAAAGAGTGGAGAAAAAGAAGAAGAAGAAGAAGAAGTGATGAAGAGAAAGGGGGCTGCTGTGTGCACGGGCTGGAATGGGGTGTAGGGGTCGGCCACATGCAAAAAAGAGGGTTTCCTAAGTCTCCAAAAGACCAAAATGCCCTCCCTAACTTGGGTTTGGGTTTCGGGTTCCAAAAGCACTCAAACTAGCTCCCAATCTCTCCAACTAACCCACTAAAAATATAATAAATATTCTAAACCCAAAAATAGGTCTCACAAGGGCGTGGGTTGGGTCGAACATGGGTCCACTAGGGTCTGACATGGGTCTAGACTAGCAAAAACCCTAAAACAATCAAATAAAAATATTACAATCACTAATTAAATATAAATATAATTAATTATATACAATACACAATTTATCAAATAAAAAAATAACCCTATTTTCTAGAATTGGGTAGTGACACAGAGTCGCGAGGGGCATTTTTTGTGCTGGTTTCTTTGCTTGTTTTCAATGCCGCTTGGTTGCTTTCTTGTTGGTTTTGTGACTTGCATTTTCTTGAACGGTTTTGAAGGATTTCATTGTCTTCATTCTTTGAACTTCGTATTTCATATCAAACTCTGGGAGACAGAGACAGGAGATATTGATTATCTGTTGGTGCGTGCAGGTGATCGTGTATGCGACACGCAAGATGAGTCTTAAAAATCTCCCCTTTCTCTCCCCCGATTCACCAACTTATGAGTGGCCTTACTTTCGATTAGCTCCTCCTTCCTAGTCTTCTCTCTTAACAATCAGACTCATTTGTGAGCTCCGATCAACGATACCAAAGTAATAATAACCGAGTCAAGATAATAAGAAGTAAACTTGGAAACACTTATGCTTGTCATACCATTTAATCGTATGATCTTATTGTTGCGTGTTTGTTCGCTATGCATATATCCATTTTATTTTCAGTTATAGTTAGAATTTATTTATCTATAACTGTGCAATGTGTAGTACATAAATTATAATGTGATCGCTTGAGCATGTAGACTACGCTATGGAATTCTACTGAGTTCTTATATTTTATGCATGTTGTCTTGAAATGCTTCGTTTGATAACTTAGTTTTAGACGTTGTAAACCCCCTCAACCAAAATTAGGCCTACTTGGCTTAGATAGAGAGATTATGGCTAGATTGAATCCAATTAGAAATAAAATATTGTATTTTATTTAATTTTATAATATTTATATTACTTAGTGCACCTTACCGTTGCTTCGATAATTGAAGCACTACACTAGCCATTTCCTTTCAATAAATTTCATAGTGCACCTTTGTCATAGACGTGCCAATCATCTATTCTGACCTTTGTGTAACTTATAATTATGCTCTCTGGTGCTACATTTTAGTCGCACAATATTAGTCGCAGACATTTATATTTAATTCTAAATAAATCTAACTTTGTAACCTTGTGCGTTGCAATCTAAATTGGAGACACAATCTTGACTCATTTCGTGCAATCCAAACCATAATAATAATCTATTCTGAGTCTTCTACGTTCATGACACTTGTGTCCCACCTAATTTTAGTCCCATGTACTTCTAATTAATCTTAGAACACCATTTGCATTAATTTTAATTAATTTAATCTAATTTCTATCTTTGTATAATTTTTCTAATTGTTGGGCACTTTTATGCAAAAGTGCATTAAGGTGTCCACACCATTGGACACAATACATGAAGAAACCATTTTTCTTTTATTATTTGTTTATGTAAATTTTTCTCATAATTTTTGGAGTGTGTAGCACACAACATTATCCCCTTCATCAATTCTTAGCCAACCAATTTTAAACCATGCAATCCTAGTCTCCAAACATCCCCATGTGAAACCAAGGTCCAATCCCAAAGATGTTGACCAAGCCCAATTTTCTAGGTTAAACACCCAACCCTCCTTTACATGTATATAAAAATACCATCTTTTATTTTTTCTTATTTCTTCAACCCAAATACCTAACTACACAGCCGACTCCTATTCATCATCTTCCCCCTTCCCTTCAGCCTTGCCGACCGGAACAGCCAGTCCTGCCGGAGCCACCTTTTCCCTGCTGAACTCGACCATCTGGATCCGCCGTACCTCCCTCTGCAACACCACCACGACGACTTCATCTCCTCCCCGAGCGCCTGAGCCCGTCGACCACCCCATCCCGCTGAACTCGTCGAACTTCTCACCTCGACGACTCGACCTCCTCTCCACCCTCTTCATCTTCTTCCTCCTCTTTCCCGCTGCCGGAGCCCCGGTCACCCGACCCTCGTCTGAACGCCGCTGCCAGTCGCCTCCGCCCTCCTCGTTACGACCGGAATCGACCCGCTGAACACCTGCACCCGTCTACCTGAGCCGCTGCATACTGCCAGCAGCCACCGCCATCGTTCACCTTCCTTTTCCCTGACTCGAACAGACCCCGACCTGCCTGAATGTCTCCACTGCTTGAGACTCGTCCCCTTTCCTCACATCTCCGCCGAGCCGAGTCCGGCCACCCCTTCCTGTCAACTCGAGTCCACTCTCCTCTCCTTCGTTTCCCACCAGAACCACCACCACGACCTCGCCGGACCCGACTGCACAGCAGTCCCAGACCCGATCGCCTTAGTCTTCTCCTTCCGAGCAACCTCGACCCTGCCTCCTCCCTGTTCATCATTATCACCAGCCATCATCATCATCATCACCATCATCTTTATCATAATCATCACCATCATCTTTATCATAATCATAACCATCATCATCACCTTACTCATCACTATCATTATTACGCTCATCATCACCAATCATTATCCTCATCATTATTAACCCAATCATCATTACCCTCATTATTAGCATCATCGTATTCATCGTGGACCCATCACCCTCGCCAAAGACAACCTGCAGCAGTCACCCCCGATTCCCGTGCGTGCACGCTAATCCCAAGGTTCGAACCAGTCCCTCTTCTTTTATTTTATGCGTGCTTGTGTGAATAACAGCTAGATTAGCATATTGGTTCAGTTTAGTTGGTTGGTGTGATTGCAGACTATGTCGGTTAACCTAGTATGCTCGTACGTATGTGTGTGTATGCACATAATATTAGTTTGATAAATATATATGAATATATGGATATATATATAAGCAGGTAATTAGATGATAAACCTAATTATGACTATATATATACTTATACTGTACGACCCTAGGACACTGTGGATTTTTTTGCATAATTACTTATACCATTGACCCTGAGTATTAGTGATCTGTCTGCCTTGTGTACACTGACGTACTGGCTTAGACACATGTTAGTTGACTGCCTAATTTTGATACAGCATTTAATATAGGACACCTGCGTAATTAGACACACAGTTGACCCTGATAGTTGACCAGTGTCACCCCTAGCGTACCTTCTGAGTCCAGTATAATTATAGTTGTGTATGTGCTAGTGTAATGGCTGATGTTGTATTGTATTGTATTATATGCATATAGGACCTATCGGATTGTTCTGCGAGACTTCAGGAGCAGGTTATTGGTACTACGCAGTTTTTTGCCAGGCAAGTATACCTTGCTTATATTCCATATGATGCATGTATTTTATTTCTGTCATTTAGTTCATATATTTTAACTGCTATATAAACTGCGCGTCCAAGAAAACTTGGGTGCAACGACGGTGTCGTCGTATTATATTTTTATTATGTATATGCATGTGACCTAGTTTATGAGACCACCCTATTATTATATGGCATTCTTAGGTTTCATTGGCCGTGACACATCTATTACACTAGTGTGAGTCTCATATTGATTATTGACTTGCGTGCCGGGTTTGGCCTCCTGTACGTATGGGACGTGCGATAGGGATAACTACTGTTAGAAACTTTGCATGCTAGAAGACTTGGCAGTTATTAGAGGTATTATCGTATCATGGGTGTGACATGCTTAGAGCCATGGGGTGGAAAGAATAACAAGTAAGGCGTTTGGGCTCCTTTGTACTTTTTTTTTATGTAACCCGCATGCTCTGCCGGTGATGCGTGGTCGTGATGACCCCGATATTACCTGGCGGCCTCTGTCGTTCAAAAGACGACATACTTTTTAGGCCCCTAAATCTCCAAGAGAATCATGCCATTCATATTTTGGCCAGATAGCCCACGTGTTAAAAAGTTGTTCTCAAACTGCATTCACTTAAACGGTTAGGCGACCATTTGGATGTTTATTTTCAGTAATTTATTGGCATGCTTCTATGTATCTTATTATGTCCCTCTAAGGACCTGGTCCCTTTCCAGGTGTAGATGTTCATGACTTAGCAGGAGCACATATCAGGACTTACTACTTATATTTCGAGGAGGTCTTCTCTTCAAGTCTCATTGATTGTTAGTTGATGTACTTATATTGTGTTTGCTTTTATATTCTAGTTTGATAGTGGATTTGTTTCCACCCGACTATCATCCTTTGATACTTATATTGAGATTTAGTTACATAGTTATTGGTTATTTATCTATTTATGATTTCTGTGGATGAGATTTAGAGTTATGCCCTGTGACTTATGATAGTTTATACCACTTGTGAATTATTGTTCATAATACAGCGTACGTATGTGTTATGGTTTCCATATATTGGAGTCTCCATATATATACGGCTGGCATGCTTACGTGTTTTTAGTCCTACGTATTTTAGGACTGGGGTGTGACATGTTTTTAGTTGTGGCCCATGCAGGTCGAGAGCATATTGTCTTGGTTACATTACTATACCAAACAAGCCTGCACCTAGGATTAAAGATAGGATCTCATCCACATATTCGACTTTTCTCTTCATTTCTGTTCTAAATTCTATGACTCACATTTCTTCTAATCCATTTAAATAATTGCATCCTACTTGATTCATGTGCTTCCTTCATAGTTCCTTGAGTATAGCCTTCTGCTAGAATATAGGAATCATTGTTGTTAGGATGATAATTAGGGTAACATTCCTACTAAGAATATAACTAGAATATTGATATATCACAAAATTTAGAATACCTAATGAACCCTAGCATCCCTTACCTGTATATTACTTGACCATTATCCCTTGATATATTCATGGACTTGAAAGTAGTATAGACACTACTAGAGTTAGTTAGAAATTTGACCGTGTGTTTGACCCTAGTATTGAGGAACCAATAGAAATTCAAGGTTGGACCTTAGGACTAAACCTAGCTTTCATAGTGAGATAGTATTAGAGAACTATAAATTTAGATTCTTGTCCTGATATTAGCAGAACAGTACCTTAGGAAGTCAAGATGAATGAATATAACATTTTACTTGATCATACCTCGAACATAGAGACTAGCATACCACTTTTCTCTTAGAAAACCATGATACTATCAAGAGTCCCTCTATTTAATTTTATCTCTTATTCCTCTGAAACCTTAATGCTCGCCATTTGCGCGACGACTAATTTTGTTTTTCTTTTCTTCATCTTTCAATTTGTGCCACCTAATCCTTCTGATTGTAGGCCAAGTAATTTTATTTTATGTTAGGATATATAGTTTGCTAGGATTATAGTTGTAATATTAAAATTTGAAATTATGTGCTTAGTAGTTAGAGCTTGATGGTTTGAGTTGTTTATTTAGATTATGATTTCATGATTACACTTTAGTTTTAAATTGTATAATTTGTATCCATAACTCAGTACAAGTTATATCCTCTCTCACTTGAGGGCTAGTCACTTCTCCATTCTTACCATTAACCCTTTTGTTCTATAAGTACTATGATTAAAGACTTAAGATGACCCTTACCTATATAATTCAATAGGATACCTTAATAAGTACCAAGATCTTTTACACATATACCCCAATAAGAGTTCTACCTTCGTTACAAGGACAAGGTTAATTTATGGGTTTCTCTTAAGGCAATTACAATATTAGTTAATTCTTTTAAATTGGGTAGTATGCCTCACAACCTAGTAACACATATTCCATTTTGACCCATTAATATAGTATAATGGAATGACACCAACTATAGACTTGCATAAGAAGATAGTGGTTATCCAGACTGTAAAACTTAGCGGCCCATACCTCCATTGGTCGACTAGAGACTTAGATAAGGAGTTAACTATAGAGTCACAACACTGGATGAGTCTTATCTTCTTGGTAAACTTGAATTATTTTGTACCTTCTTTCATCATAATATAGCGTATTTATATATTCTGGACTACCTCGACTTATGCTGCTATTTATAGCCTAGTTTTGCAAGACTATTCTTTTATCGAGCTTGTTCATGACATATGTGTTATTGGGGATGCCTACTAATACATTGTCTAAATCAGAATCAGTGTATTATGGTCTGGACAACCATAATACACTTGGTTCGCTCTTCGCATGACTACTTTATGTGGATTGAGATATATAGTTGACCAGTAGACGAATATACTTGCCCTATAGATATGTTCGAGCATATCTTATCGGTTACATAACTGTTCCAATATGAACATGTGAATAAGAATTTACCAAAATAGGATTTCAATCCACAACTGCCCTGACAACTCTCTTTTTAAATTTTTTATTCTCCTTGAACTACTTGTATTCTATTACCTCCTCCTTGAACTCTTTATTATTGTTTTCTATCTTCCTTTATTTCGGAAAGACGAAATCTCGTGCTTGGTATAAGTTTGACACACAGAGAGTACTAGATATACCCTATAGGCCAACCGCATTATTTGGTGACTATCTTTTGTAATTAAGGGCATATCATATGTGGTATATTTGGTGTTAAAGTTTTGAGGATTGAATAAATGGTTAAATAATTTAAGGAATATCTTTCTTAAATGTATAGCCTTATGTGATAGATGGATAAATTCTAAGTTGGGTAGAAGTTGCATTGTCAACTTGAGAGAAATTTTTTTAGATTGCGATCAAGTAATATTAGATTGAGAGATTAAGTCTGTAAAACCCCTTCCTAGAAAATCGTATAAACCCTTTTTATTTGTTAATTATTAATTAAATTATAGTAATTAGGTCCAAATAGGAGTAATAGATTTTTAATAATTTTTATGGTAGGTGTTCGGGCACTTAGAGGACTTGTGGGACCATCAGGAATTTTTCGGAATTTATTCCATGTAGGAGACCCCTTGAGCTGTTGCTAGCCTAACGATGTGCAATACCCTATTATATAAATTTTCTTATGAGTATATATATAATATATATGTATATACAAATATATATATATGTATATATATATTTATAAAGAAAGAAAGGAAAAAAAAAAGAATAGAATTAATTAATACTAATTAGAATATAATAATAATACTAATAATAATAACCATAATAATATATATAGGCTACTTGACTCTTAAGTTCCTTAGAACTCTTCTTCAGTAGAATCTGCTGACCGCTTTCCCCTTAGCCTTTTGACTTATGCCGCCCCATTTGCCAGAAGCCTTCGCCCGACCCTTTCTTTCTTTCTTTTTTTTTACATTAGCGGCTTCACCCGATCCAATTAACTCCACCTCTCTCTCTCTCTCTCTTAATATATAGCATATATATATATAATAAACTCTCCAAAACCCTAACTTAAATTCTCAGACTTCCTCTTCCCATCTATAGCCGTCACCGCAGCCAGAGAAGCCTCCCCAAGCCCTCCAATCATCCCGTCGACGCCGGCATCGCGAACTGCAGTCTCCCACTCGAGGCACCTTCTCTCCGGCACGAATTCCCGTTGACTCGCTCGACCAAACGCTGATCCGTTTTCATAGGTATGATCTTCCCTCAACCCTCTCCAGTAGTTGTTTTATAGTCAACCTCGGAAAATGTGTGCCCCTAGGTGTAAATCAGCGTCCAAAATGGACGGACAGGCAGAATTCTGCAATCGCAGAATTCCAGATTTACCACCCGTATTGTCGAGTTCGTATCTCCCACCACAGAGATCCGAATCCGATGATTCTTTTTGATACCTGTAGAATACATGATCTAGTTTATTTTCTGTATAATAACCCTAGGCTAATAGTTGCTGTGGACATAGTTATGTTCGTCACAAAACTGTACGCACCCACTTTTTCCGGTTTTCCAAAAGTTGGAGAACGGAGCGCGCCCCGCCAACCGGGACCGCCCCGCCGTGTGCCAAGTGTACCAAATGGTGCACACAGCATAACGGGACACGTGAAAATTCGTGGGGACTGATTCGGACGCGTGTGCACGCCGGAATCAGACCGTATCCGCGGACACATTTCGTGTCGCCACTTTTGTGGAACTCGCGAGTATTTTGTGCACGATTGTCAGATTGCGACAAAACTTGTGCCACTGGACTCGTGGTAACGCGCTGGTCCTGTGACCCAATTTTCACGCATTTCTGAGACGGTTGACCAGATCGCCAATTGGCGGGTCCCACAGTTGACTTTTTGGACCAAATTTTGTTCGGCTCATCGGAATCCACATTTGGACATACCGTTGAGTTCGTATTGACATCTAGATTTGTTTGACCTATAGTTTGTCCCATTTAGAGATTGTTACCCTCGGCACGCTTTTCGGTGCAAAGTGGGCCACACGTGGACCCTACTTTTGCCCGAAATTACCGTTTTGCCCCTGTATCCAAATTGGACGAAAGGGATGTGCTTTTTAGCTATTTTGCTCATTCCGGAAATGTTGGTGATGTTTATTTCAGCATCCGGAGACGTTTGTTCGGAGTCCGTAGTTCCAGGTTCAGTGTCCTTGACATTTGGGCGCGTACACTTTACAGATTTCTTGCCAGGCAAGTATACCTTGCCATTGTACTGTATTTACATTCCATATGAGGCATGCATGTTTATTTTCTGCTTATTTAGTTCATTTATTTTAACTGTTATATAAACTGCGCGTCCAAGGAAACTTGGGTGCAACGACGGTGTCGTCGTACTATGTTTTTACTTATGTATATGCATTGGACCTACTTTATGAGACTACCCCATTTTCATGAGGCATTTATGTTTCATTGGCCATGACACTATTTCTTACACGAGTGTGAGTCACATGTAGGACACGGACTTGCGTACTCGGCTGGCCCCTGGTACGTATAGGTCGTGCGACGGATAGGGATAACTGCCAATAGAAACTTTGCATGCTAGTAGACCTGGCGGTTATTAGAGGTTTATCGTGTCATGGACATGACATGCTTAGAGCATGGGGTGGGGAGAACAACAAGTACCGCATTTGAGCTCCTTTACACTTTTTTTGTGACGCCCAGATTCTCCGCTGGAGATACGGGTGGTGATGACCCATATATATACATTGGCGGGCCTCCGCCGTTCAAAAGACGACGTGCCTTTGGGCCCCTAGATCTTCAAAAGAGAACCATGCCAAATCCCAGTTTTCAGCCAGATAGCTCACTTGTGGGGAAAGGTGTTCTTAACTACATTCACTTAGACGGTTAGGCGACCCAATGGATGTTCATTTTTTAGTACTTTATTGGCATGTGCTTTTTGTATCTTGTTACGTCCCTCTGAGGACCTGGTCCCTTCCAGATATAGGTGAGCAGGAGTACCCGCAGGAGTATGGACCTGGACCTGATGTTACCTATCAGCCTGAGGAGATCTTACCTTCTGATTATATGTGATTCATTGCAGCTGTTTAGAGATTTTAGTTGCTATTCTTTTCTAGACATTTATTCTTATATTAGAGTTTATTCTCTTCTCTCTTTAGTAGTTTATTATAGTCGATTTGCAGTGGATTTGTTTCCACCCGACTATTGCACTTTGAGATTACTATTTGAGACTACTTCTTTGATATTCATTTATTGATTTCCATTATTCTATTATTTGTGTTGTGGATGAGATATAGAACTGCGTGTGACTTGTTGTGACATATATTTACCACTGTGGATTGGATATTCATGTACAGCATACGTGTGTATATGGTTTCCATATATTGGAGTTCGTATACACACGGCTGGCGTGTTACGTATTCCTAGTCCTACGTATTTTGGGACTGGGGCGTGACAAAGTCATTTTAAATATTAAGAATTTTAGAAGAATGATTAAGATGATGAGGATTTAATAAAAATTTATATCTTGATAGTGCAGACCAAATGTTTATACTTTAAGTACATGATTTAAAATTTGAAAACTGAAGGTTGAATCATCGATTTAAATCTTGAGAAAAATGAATAGAACTCTAAACATGAATATTGATGGATTGAATTCCAAATTTGATGATTTGAATTAAAAGTTAAATTTGATTGTTGGATTACCTATTTGAAATATTGAGGATGTGAATTAAATTTATAATTGGAAGAGTACAAAATTTATAAGTTAAAAATAGGAATAATATTTGATTAGAATAATTTTCTAAAGGAGATTATGATAGTTGGAGATAGTAGTATAAAATTTGGTATGGGTTATTTAAATCTTGAAGATGTTGTATGGATTGACTTAAATTGGGATATTGATGATTTGAAAAATCAAGAAGAGATTACAATATGTTAAATTTTGATGTAAACAATGGTTAATTTAATTTGAAAGTAATTGCGATGGATTTGAATAGGTTTTAAATTTTTGGAAGAGATTGTGATTGACTTGCCTTATATGCGAATGTGAAAGAATTAACAAATTATGCCTTATTTAATTTCGAAGACAAAATTATTTTAAGTTGGATAGATTGTAAACCCCCTTAAACAAAATTAGGCCTACTTGGCTTAGATAGAGAGATTAGGGCTAGATTGAATCCAATTAGAAATAGAACATTGTGTTTTATTTAATTTTATAATATTTATATCACTTAGTGCACCTTACCGTTGCTTCGATAATTGGAGCACTACACTAGCCATTTCCTTCCAATAAATTTCATACCCTTGTCTTAGACATGCCAGTCATATATTTTGACCTTTGTGTAACTTATAATTATGCTCTCTGGTGCTACATTTTAGTCGCACAATATTCGTCATAGATATTTATATTTAATTCTAAATAAATCTAACTTTGTAACCTTGTGCGTTCCAATCAAAATTGGAGACACAATCTTGACCCATTTCGTGCAACCCCAAATCATGATAATATTCTATTATGAGTTTTCTACGTCCATGACACTTGTGTCCCACCTAATTTTAGCCCCATGTACTTCCAATTAATCTTAGAACACCATTTGCATTAATTTTAATTAATTTAATCCAATTTTTATCTTTGTGCAATTTTTTCAATTATTGGGCACTTTTATGCAAAAGTGCATTCAGGTGTCCACACCATTAGACACAATACATGAAGAAACTATTTTTCCTTCATTATTTGTTCATGTAAATTTTTCCCATAATTTTTGGAGTGTGTAGCACACAACATAACCCCCTCATCAATTCCTAGCCATCAAATTTCAAACCATGCAATCCTAGCCTCCAAACATCCCCATGTGAAACCAAGGCCCAATCCCAAAGATGTTGACCAAGCCCAATTTTCTAGGTCAAACACCCAACCCTTCTTTACATGTATATATAAATACCATCTTTTATTTTTTCTTATTTCTTCAACCCAAATACCTAACTACACAGCCTCCTCCTATTCATCATCTTCCCCTTTCCTTCAGCCTCGCCGACCGGAGCAGCCAGTCCCGCCGGAGCTACCTCTTTCATGCTGAACTCGGCCATCTGGATCCGCCGTACCTCCCTCTACAACACCACCACGACGACTTTATTTCCTCCCCGAGCGCCTGAGCCCGTTGACCACTCCATCCCGCTGAATTCGCCGAACTTCTCACCTCGATGACTCGACCTCCTCTACACCCTCTTCATCTTCTTCCTCCTCCTCCCTGCTGCTGGAGCCCCGGTCACCCGACCCTCGTCTGAACGTCGCTGCCATTCGCCTCCACCCTCCTCGTCACGGCCGAAGCCGACCCGCTGAACGCCTGTACCCATCGACCTGACCCGCTGCACACCACAGCAGCCACCGCCACCGTTCACCTCCCTCTTCCCCGACTCGAACAGACCCCAACCCGTCTGAACGTCTCCCCCGCATGAGACTCGTCCCCGTTTCTCCCATCTCCGCCGAGCCGAGTCCGGCCACCCTCTTTCTGTCAACTCGAGTCCACTCTCCTCTACTCTATTTCCTACCAGAACCACCACCACGACCTCGCCGGACTCGACTGCACAGCTGTCCCAGACCCGATCTTCTGAGTCTTCTCCTTCCGAGCAGCCTCGACCCTGCCTCTTCGCTGTTCATCATTATCACCACCCATCATCATCATCACCATCATCTTTATCATAATCATCACCATCATCTTCATCATAATCATAACCATCATCATCACCTTAATCATCACCATCATCATTACCCTCATCATCACCAATCATCATCCTCATCATCATTAACCCAATCATCATTATCCTCGTCTTAACCATCATCGTAATCATCGTAGACCCGTCACCCTCGCCAAAGATAACCTGTAGCAGTCACCCCCGATTCCCGTGCGTGCACGCTAACCCCAAGGTTTGAACGAGTCCCTCTCCTTTCATTTTATGTGTGCTTGTGTGAATAACAGCTAGATTAGCATATTGGTTCAGTTTAGTTGGTTGGTGTGATTACAGACTATGTCGGTTAACCTAGTGTGCTCGTACGTATGTGTGCGTATACACATAATATTAGTTTGATAAATATATATAAATATATGGATATATATATAAGCAGGTAATTAGATGCTAAACCTAATTATGACTAGATATATATTTATACTGTACGACCCTAGGACACTGTGGATTTTCCCGCATAATTGCTTATACCATTGACCCTGATTATTAGTGACATGTCTGCCTTGTGTACACTGGCATACTGGCTTAGACACATGTTAGTTGACTGCCTAATTTTGATACAACATTTAATATAGGACACCTACATAATTAGACGCACAGTTGACCCTGTTAGTTGACCAGTGTCACCCCTAACATACTCTCTGAGTCCAGTATAATTATGGTTGTGTATGTGCTAGTGTAATGGCTGGTGTTATATTGTATTATATTATATGTATATAGGACCTATCGGATTGTTCTGCGAGACTTCAGGAGCAGGTTATTGGTACTACGCAGCTTTCTTGCCAGGCAAGTATACTTTGCCATTGTACTATAATTTATATTCCATATGATGCATGCATTTTATTTTTGTCATTTAGTTCATATATTTTAACTGCTATATAAACTGCGCGTCCAAGGAAACTTGGGTGCAACGACGGTGTCGTCGTATTCTGTTTTTATTATGTATATGCACGTGACCTAGTTTATGAGACCACCCCATTATTATGTGGCATTATTAGATTTTATTGGCCGTGACACATCTGTTACACGAGTGTGAGTCTCATATAGATCACGGACTTGCGTGTCGAATTTGTCCTCCTATACGTATGGAACTTGCGATAGGGATAACTACTGTTAGAAACTTTGCATGCTAGGAGACTTGGTAGTTATTAGAGGTATTATCGTATCATAGATGTGACATGCTTAGAGCATGGGGTGGAGAGAATAACAAGTCAGGCGTTTGGGCTCCTTTGCACTTTTCTTTTTATGTAACCCGCACGCTCCGCTGGTGATGCGTGGTCGTGATGACCCCTATATTACCTGGAGGCCTCTGCCGTTCAAAAGACGACATACTTTTTAGTCCTCTGAATTTTCAAGAGAATCATGCCAATCCTATTTTGGTCAGATAGCCCACGTGTTGGAAAGTTGTTCTCAAACTGCATTCACTTAGACGGTTAGGCGACCTATTGGATGTTTATTTTCAGTACTTTATTGGCATGCTTCTATGTATCTTGTTATGTCCTCTGAGGACCTGGTCCCTTTCCAGGTGTAGATGTTCATGACTTAGCAGGAGCGCATATCAGGACTTGCTACTTATATTTCGAGAAGGTCTTCTCTTTGAGTCTTATTGACTGTTAGTTGATGTACTTATATTATGTTTGCTTTTATATTCTAGTTTGGCAATGGATTTGTTTCCACCCGACTATCATCCTTTGATACTTCATATTGAGATTTAGTTACATAGTTATTGGTTATTTATCTATTTATGATTTCTTTGGATGAGATTTAGAGTTATACCCTGTGACTTGTGATAGTTTATACCACTTGTGAATTATTGTTTATAATACAGCGTACGTATGTATTATGATTTCCATATATTGGAGTCTCCATATACATATGACTGGCATGCTTACGTGTTCCTAGTCCTACGTATTTTGGGACTGGGGTATGACAGACGTCGCATGGTCACGAACAACTTGTGCACAAGGTGTATGGTTCCTGCGAATAGTCGTCGGGGCACCAAAATTGATTCGTCTTAGGTGGAACGTTAGTATAGTCGTGCTAATGGCCTAGCACAGGTGAGTTTGGGACTTGCAACAGAGCTATCTACTCACGACTACAAGTATTACCGTCTACCTTAACTATAACTCATCATGTATGGTTATGCAAGTGACCCCATATATTTTTATATTTAAACTGTACAAGCTAACTATGTCTACGAGGCAGCAAAGAACATGGTAATTTGTACAGGTGGTTCAGACGAACAGGTAAAAGTCACCGAACGGTGATATATTTATTTAAGTTATTTCAAATCCTATTGTATGTTGTAACTTGAACTGAGGCAAGATAGATAGACCACAATAATAATTTGTTTGTTTCACATGAATACTGTGTCAATTTGGTTAGTTGGGTTAGCTTGACCTTAACGGTACTTTCTAAAGTACCAACTCTCGTTGCAGCAGGTTCTCCGAGCCAATGCGACGTAGCGAGGAGCTGAAGATTCTTCCCCCAACCAGTCCATTACTCGTCGTACTTCGTCCGGGTCTTTTGAAGCTTGTAAAAATCATCCGGAGCTTGTGCACACATCTTATACAGCTCCGAGGCAAGGCTATAGCTTTGTCCGAATGTGTCTATTATCTTTTGAAGTTATAGTATAGATATAATATATGGAACAACTATCTCATTTTGTGTCCATCTTGTAAGCCCGCGCGACACCCCTTTACTTTTGGGTCAAGAGTTTGTAACATAGATGTACATTATCAATAAAGTAAAACTTTTTTGTTTCAATGTGTGTTCATTAGCTTCCGCACTCTGCTGTTGTGTTTATATATATATATATATATATATATATATATATATATATATATATATATATCATTATGCTAGGCCTTGTGCGGACGTGCCTTACGCTCGCACAACATCACGCCCAAGTGACGGTTAACGATTCTGAGGAATCAGGGCATGACATATTGGTATCAGAGTATGGATTCAGATCCTTTGGCCTCGTGTTAGAAAAGTTTTCATAAAATGACCATGTCTCTCCTAGTTTAACTATTGAAATTGTTTGGCCAAAATAAGATGCGTTCCATACAGTGAGTCCGTAATACTCTATAAGACTGATGCAAGTTCTTTATTTCTGAAGGAATCGGTCAAACACAAGGAACATCACAAGTAGAAGCGCAGGTGCACACAATTACTTCGGGCACTTTGACAAGCTCCGAGAGCCAACGACCTGCGCCCTCCGTCGATCCAGTTGAACAGATGATGCAAATGCTTGAGACGCATCAGCAAAGGGACGAGGCTCGACAGGACAAATTTAAAAAGAATCTTGAAGCCCAGTTCGCGTTCCAACAGAAGCAGGTAGATGCCCTATAATAGATCGTTCAAACCATTGCCTCCAACCATTCTGCAACGACAGCGACACCTGTGGAGCAACCAACACTGGAAGTCGAGATGCCTCAAAATGCAAAGAAGAAGGATGTGACTAACTTTGACTTTGTCGACTTCAAGAAGGTCTGCAACATGTCTTTTCGTGGGACCGGGGACCCCATCGTGGCTCTAAATTGGCTAGCCGAGATTGAAGATCACTTTAATCTACTAGAAGTACCCGAGATCAAGCGAGTCGCTTGTGCCCAACTCCAACTTCATCTGAATGCGCATTATTGGTGGGATGTACATCGAATATCTCTCTCCGAAGATGGTGAAGGCGAGACGATCTCATGGGCTACCTTTCGTAGCGTGTTCGAGGAGGAGTTTATCATCCCACTAATTCGTTGTCAAAAGGAGAACGAGTTTGTGCGTCTGCAACAATGAAGCATGACCGTGAAGTAGTATGCAGCTGAATTCAACCGACTCGCCAAGTTTTCTATCTTCTATCTACCGAATGCGGCGAGTCAAGCCAGAAGATTCGATGGTGGTCTACGTTCTATAATTCACGAGCACGCAGTCGCTCCTCAGTACAAGACATTGCGGAAAGTCCTTAGCCATGCCCTCGTCCTAGAACCGTAATATCCTTCAACTACTGCAGGTGCTATGCAGCATTCTCACTACAAACGCTCTAGTAACACGGGAGGACACAATGCCCATAAGCGTCCGAACAATAGATGTTCTCAAGGCCATAATTCAGGGTGTGGTCAAGGGTTACATTGTAACTTCTGAAACAAAATGTGGCACACGATCACCGAATTTTGCCGTAAGAATGGGGTATGCTTCATTTGTGGTTATTCGAGCCATCTAGCCGGTAACTGTCTTGAGAATACCCATCGGCTCCCTCACTGTCGTCCCCAACAGCAGAATCAAGCTCAGACGTCGCAAGCAAATAGGCCTGTGCAACAACAAGACCGCCGTCTGAATGTTGTGGCCCGGGTTTATGCATTGATGCGGGACAAGGCATTCGCCTCGGACACCGTCGTAACAAGTATATTGTTCTTTAATAATGTTCATGCACGAGTACTATTTGATTCTGGTACCACACATAGTTTTATATTTGCGAACTTTGTCAAAGAAAATGAATTTCCTCAAACACTGTTAAGCTTAAAGAGCTTAGCGTCAGTAACCCGTCGGACATGGACTTATCTGCTAACTTAGTTTATCGCGACGATTGCATTTATATCGGGGGAAGAAAATTATCACTCGATACGATAGTTCTAGACATCAGGGACTACAATATCATTGTAGGGATGGATTGGCTCGACGTTTGCTCAGCCACTATTAATTGTGCGAAAAAGAAAGTCATGTTTCGTCTACCTGGTGAGACTAAATTTTGCTATGTGTGTAGTCCAGCGTCGAGAGCGTCGAATGCCTTCATGGTGATTTCTGGAATGTCTGATCAGCGGATGATACATTCCGGCTGTGAAAGGTACTTGGTGTCCGTTCGAGACACTCATCGAAATTGTAAAAATGTAGTGTCTAATTCCGTTGTCGCAAAATTTTCTGATGTCACTACAAGAAAATGCATGTTCAGCGACATAAGCAATATGTAGCGCAAAGATAGATTTGTGTCGCCAAAGCGTTTCTACGACATATCGGGCTATGTCGCCCATATGTCGTTGTAGCTTTGTCTGGGAAAGTCTTTGACGACACGAAATCATCCATGTCGCAAAATATAACCACTTTTGACAACATATCATATTATTTATTTAAAATATCTTTTGGCAACATGTACCTTGTATGTCGCTAAAAGGTGATACATTAGCAACATAACACATGTCGGAAAAAGATAGTTTATTTTTTTTTATAAAATACTTTCTGCTACACAATTTGATGTCGCGAAAGCCAATGTAGCCAAAGAACTTAAAAAAAGAATAAATGCAATTATATTAAATAGAAAAGCTTCTTTATACAGGTAGAACAACATATCTGCAATATTATTGCTCACACAGGTGACATGGAGTGAGGTGCAGCTCGAGTTCTTTGCAATTTTCTCCATTGACACACGTATGATGAACCATCAGAATCTAATACTCTAAATAAGTATGTCACTGGTGGGGAAAAAGAGAATATTGTTCCGATGTTGAAATGGTGCCAATCACCGGCAATATTGTATATAACCAGATTTTGCTGAAGTTTTGTGTCAGCCATCATAGCCCCTATGGCATCATGGGTTCATGGATGCTCCCGTTATCGAGCTGCATGCAAAAAATAGACAATTCCAAATCAGAACACTTTTAGACTGATTTGCAACTGAGCAATGCCTATCAAGAAGTTATACGGACACGGAAAAATGCCTATCAATAACTGAGCAATGCCAAGCAATAAATGAGAAAGGTTTTTTTCTCCTTATATGAGAGCAGTAGTTTCTGTGTTTCTCGATGGAACTAATAACGCAACCGTTAACATACATCCTACAGGAAAAAAAATTTAGAAAAAATTACTAAAACGATAGCTCAAATGTGCCCGAGAATTTTCCTTCGCATGTGTCACTTGACGGTTATAACCAAACCGTCAATAAATAAAATGTATTTTCTTGATAGTTCATCTAAAACAGTCAAGATTTATGTTAAAATTTTGCTGAAAAGCTTAAAAATATATGTTTTCTTGACGTATATCTAAAACCGTCAAGATAATAGCTTTCCTTGACGGTTTAGCACGACCGTCAAGAAATAAATCGTCAAAAAATGTCATTTTTCTTGTAGTGAATTAATCTCATCCACGGAAATAAGTGTAATAAAGACTAGAGTAAGTGCTGGTAAATAAAATACAAAGAGTCTGAATATTCATAATATAACTGAAATAGTCCGATGGGGACAAACCCAATGAAATATAATGATGAAATAAAAGTACAGAAAGCAGTAAGGTAAATACACTAGAACATTAGCTAACTAGATAATGATACTCAAGCCCGAGGAGGTAGGCCTACCAAGACTCAAGGGAACTCTGAAGGTAGTACCGCAAGATCCTCAGCGGTGACGAAGCCCATCTCAACTCCTGATCCGTATACAGTCGGGGACAAGTACTCGTCCGGATATGGACGGGAACCAAGTCATCAGAGGAACGTAACAAGATACAACACTACCAGAAAAAGTCAAATTAGCGACGTACAGAAACATCGCTAAATGACAAAAAAATATCGCTAATCACTTTTAGTGACGTAATTAGCGACATTTTACAGAAGTCGGAACTCAGCTAGTCACTGAAAGGAAAAACGTCGCTAAACGTCGCTATACCGACATTTTTTAGCGACGTAAATGTGTCGCTAAATTAGCGACGTTTAGCGACGCAACGTCGCTAATTAGCGATGTGCTCATCAGTCGCTTAACGTCGCTAATTAGCGACTTATATAGCGACGTTACAACGACGTCATTAAACGTCATTAGCGACGTACAACAACGTTTTTAGCGATATTTTTAGCGACGTCATTAGCGACGTGTAGAAATATCGCAACTTAGCGACGTTTTTAACAACGTGTATTAACGTCGCTAAAAACGTCGCTAATTGTACAGTAAAAAATATAAAAAATGAATACTGAATTGTTTCCAAACTATTATTCTTGCAGTTTATTAATTCACAATATGTACAAATAGACCCGGAGAAACCCTCTGTTAAATTTTCTGGGTTTGCCGACCCCCTTGGGTTGAACACTCAACACCGATAAATTAACATATATTTAATATGAATAATATAATATAATTTGAAGAAAATAAAACATCCAACAAATATTATCGTAAAGAATACATCAAATATATATCCATACAATGAGTCTCATCCTAAATAATACAAAGAATACAAATATCCAACAAATATCCATGCAAATATCTATACTACTGCGGATCTGCAGGAGGATGACCACCGACGCGCATGAAGGATAAGAACATATCATACTGCTCCCGTAAAATCGATACCAATGTCGATGGAGAAGGCAGTGACGTCGGTGGAGTCTGTGTCGATGTAGGCGCACCAGGAGAACGTATCCGCTCCAAGTCTGCGAGTCGCTGGTTGTAAGAATCCATGGTAGATAACAGCCTCGTACTGCTATGAACCATTGAATCCTGCATCATCATCAGCCTCTCGCCCATGGATAGCTGTGATGCCTGCAGCTCCGTCACGTTGCGCTCTGTCGAGGCTCTAAGATCATTTGTCAAATCTCGGAGCTCCATGATGCTGCGATCGAGCATATCGAATCGTACGATGAGCATCAGATCGTCCACCTGCGGCTGGGACCGGGGCTGCTCCTCCATCCTTCGCAGTAACTCGTCACAAAGAGACACAATCTGACGGTCAACGGTCTCTTGGACTCTGGCCGACGACTACGACGGCTGTGGAGAATGCGCACTTGTCGGGGAGGCCCTAGATGACTGCGTCACAACCAGGGCGCCATAGGATCCCGTACCGTAGTACGTACCCCTCTGGAGACCACCAGCGACGGTCACCCACAGGCCGTCCATCGACGGAGCTGGAGCGGGCTGCGAGGAAGTACCAGCCTCTCCATATGTAGGTGCACTAGCAGTCGCCCGCTCACGCAGCCTAAGATACTCGGCCTAGAAAAGTTTGGATACTCGATAATTACCTAAGTTATACTAAAATTAACACAAAGTAAAGTAATACTTACATAGGTCTGCGTGGCCCTCTCATCAATAATATTTTCGTCCTTGCAATGGGTGGCCAAGAAGACGGTCACCATGTTTACATCCTTACCCCTCTGTACCTGTTAAAAATATATTATTTAGTACTAAACTTAAACATTTTTTCCTACTACCATTTTATCATACTTAAATTAAAATAATATATCTTAAATAAAAAACATACCAAACGACGAAAATATTTCGTCATCGGAATCGAGCCACCAGACCACTTGGCAGTATTTTGCCTAGCCGCCTTGGCCTTCTCAGACCTTTTCTTGTAGCTCGGATCATCGAATCTAGCCCTCATCGCAGTCCACTGCTCAGGCGTGATCCAACCTTGGATCGGTTAGCACGATCACGAGCCTTTTGGTCATCAAGAGCATTACGGATAAGCTTGGCGGCAATGGTAGGAAACAGCCGCTCGATCAACTCGGCCCGGTGCGGAGGATAGAAATACTTTTGCTACAATAAATAATTTAGTAAGTGAACTTCACGGATAAGTTATATAATATGCATAAATTAGAGAATTTATATAATATACTTTTACCTTGAAGTGCGCAAACCAGAATGCCTTCCTTTCCTCCGGAGCTTCAGAGTAGTTGATCCAAGGGCCACCGTAGTTGTTCCTCAGAAATAGGCCCAGGCATCTCTGAACCGACGATAGACGATATCTATACAGAGATAATTATTTTGATCGAAAAAGTTAAGATATAATGAATAAAGAAATACATGATATATATGATGTTAAAATATCTAATTGACTTACTTTGTACCGTCGGCCCAAATCTCTGTCCTCGACTCCTCCGGAGGTGCGCATGGAGGATCTTGCTTATGTTAGGACAACGTCGGCACGACCTCCTCTACATGCTCATCTGTCTCCATGGTTCCGTCATTAGGAGGAACGTTGGACGAGGGAGTACTATCACACCTGGAACTACTCGTCCCAGGAGTGATGCCACGTAACTTTGTCGCAGTCGGAGATGTGACTGATCGATATATTGGAGTACCGGGCGACGACGATCCGGAACCAACAGTAGGCAGTACCGGAGGAGCACTCTGTCTACCTCGGGACCTGCCGAATCCTCCACATCGTCCTGTCATACCTGATAACAACATATGATGAATAAAGAAAAACACAAATATATAGTACATTCTACAGTCAAAATTTGATGCATATCTCACAGCATTCTACAGTCAAAATATAATACATATATTCGTCAAAATAGTATTGTGTCGGGTTGCATTGTGTTGTGTCTATGTTAGAGAGAAAGAGAGAGATCGTGTACTGCTGTTAACTGGTGGTAGTGACTAATATCTATATTAATACCTAATATATATATTAATATCTTGGCCTATATGTATTTACCTTGGTATCCTAGCCAATACCTTAGCCGTATCCTAATATCTCACTATACCCTTGTAGCATGATACTATTTTATTGTCCATGACACTTAACATAAGCTATAATCAATATTTTAGTATTTATATACTTATATCTTAATACCTTAGTACCAATGTCTTGGTGTCTTACCAAATATCTGGACATCTGGTATCTTGGTATCTACAACCAATATCCTAATACCTAATTATAAACTGAAACACTAAACCTCTCCAATCTACTACCTATTACTAATATCTTAGTATCTAGCTCAATACTCTAGTACTTCACTATATCTTAACATTACCTTAATCCACTTCTAACATACCCCTTAATAACTAGATATCATATCCTTGGTACCTAATACCAAACCTAATACTAACCCCCCCTCTCTAAAACACTTAATCTTGTATAATGGATACACACTCAGGTATCACACATCCTCTCGACTCCCATACAAATACTAACAATAACACACCTAAGTGTGCACAGAAAATACATGCTTAAAACATGCGTGCCACTACATAAACTTGACACTGGAATGAACCTACAATAGTTTCCACACACACCACTTGTATAGTTCACTTAACAACTGCACAAACCAAATTTGAAAATTAACGTGTCGTGTCGTGTCTGTGTTAGAGAGAAAGAGAGAGACAGAAAAAGGAGACAGAAAGAGGAGCTCACCGAGGAGGGAAGCCGGAGGAAGGACGCCGGAGGGAGAAGGGGAGCCGGAGGAAGGAGGCTCTGACGGCGGAAGGGGGAGGACGCGGCCGGAGGTGGGTCGTCGAGAGGGAGGAGGGGACGCCGGAGGTGGGAGGGGAGCCGGAGGGAGAGGACGCGGCCGAGGGGGGTCACCGGAGGGAGGAAGGAGGAGCGGGCGGATTTGAAATTTGGGAGAGGGAGAGGGATCTGATCGAAGGAAATGGGAGAAATCAGCCCTAAGTAAAAAATTTAGCGACATTTTAGCGATGCCAATAATGACGTCGCTAAGTTAGCGACGTCTTTAACGTCGCTAATGACGTCGCTAAATGTCCAAAAGATATACGTCGCTAAATACGTTGCTAAATGCTAAATGGAACATATTAGAGACGTTTAGCGACCTTAATTGAACTTATAGCGACTAATCTTTTAAAAACTGAATAAAAGTCGCTAAATATCGCTAAATGTCGCCAATTAGCGATGTCTAGCGACATTTTTACATGGAGTTGCTAAATTAGCAACGTTTTCCTTTGACGTCGCTAAAAAATGTCGCTAATCCCGCTTATTCTAGTAGTACAAAAAGTACATGTCATAATGTAAATACTGTGTAAACATAAGAATGAACTAACCGGCTAAGTAAAATGCACTTGAAGACAACCTTGGTAGTATGGGTAGGTAAAAAGGGATAAAGCATAGCGTCGAGGCAGAGGCTAAGTATCTGACATTAGCTGTAAACTGGATGCCAGGAGTATATGCTGACTACATCACCGATCATGATAGCATGCATCTAGTAACCTTTGTCGGATGTATCGACAAACATATACGCCCATAACCGGGTAACACTGAGCCCATAATTGGGTAAAATTGAGGCTCACGACCCCATAGTTTTCTCTGAAACTACGGTAGCCAAATGTCTGTCCCAGATGCCTACTAATTGTCTTCTTTGTCCAATACCAATATACAAGTTATGAATACAACGTAGACATCTCATAACTATAATAGAAGTCACTAAAGAACTATACAACTAGGCTAAGTACCATCACACGTGCTACTCGTACCGATGATCAGTCAAGTGCGTAAGCCCGTGTCCTAACATAAACTCACTCTGTGACGTAAAATAATACATTACAAGCCCTAGGAGTCATAATGATAACTCCACAATATTAGGTGTGTCCACTAAACACTGGGTCAAACACAAGTCCTAACGTCAACGCCTTCGTTGACTGCACCTGAGTCATTCTCGGACGCACACAATTATATTATATTTTAAGCAATAAACATGCGATCTATAATAACTGAATTTAAACTGTATAATAAGACAATGTATACATGCCTGGAACTCCAATGTGAACAAGTAAAGCTCCGGAACCTGCAGCTTAGGTAGAACCGTCCTGGGTGCCTATGAATATATAACAATAATTATCAATCAATATATTACACTACACTAAGCATGCACAAGAGTACAATATATGCAACATCATGAGTCACATAGAGTCTAAACCAAACAAGTGTTCTAACTAAGTAGGTTGGCTAAGGCTGCCAACGAAAAACATTATTTTTTAGCGACGACAACGAAAAACATCGCTAATATAATATAAATTAGCGACTCCATATAAAAATATCGCTAGATGTCGCTAATTGGCGACGTTTAGCGACGGTTACCGACTTTTATTCAGTTTTTAAAAGATTAGTCGCTATAAGTTCAATTAAGGTCGCTAAACGTCGCTAATATGTTTCATGTAGCGACGTATTTAGTGACGTATATATTTTAGACATTTAGCAACGTCATTAGCGACGTCAACGACGTCGCTAACTTAGCGACGTCATTATTGGCGTTGCTAAAACGTTGCTAAATTTTTTCATTTAGGGCTGCTTTCTCCCATTTCTTTCGATCTCTCCCTCTCCCTCTCCCAAATTAGAAACCCGTTCCTCCTTGCTCCCTCCGGCGACCCCCCTCCAGCTCCTCCTTCCTCCCTCCGGCTCCTCATTAACAACTGTAAGTCTTTCTCATTCTCTCCCTCTATATATAATAGTTGCACGAACACGTGGACACGGGTATGGTTTGGCATGTCTAGTGATATTTTAGAGTATAAGTGCCATGTCCGACACGTTTGCGTCACGTTAGGGAGACAAAATCTTTTTTCCCCTTTCCTGGTGTCCAATGGGGGTTGATTTTGATGTTCTTTCGTCGATCATGTTTGGATTTAGGGTTTAAGAACTGGGGCTCTTTTATTTTATTTTATTTTTCTTGGTCTTCTTTCTTTTTTGAGGGTTTAGGTGTGTCCTTATGTGATAGTATATGTAGCCTAGTGTGCATGAGTCATTATTCAGCGTAGGGGGGATTCTGTGCATTAGGTACTAATTCTTGTGCATGCAGTAGCTTGCACCGTAGCGACACTTAGCAGTAGACTGCATAACAGATGTAATAGGTAGAACTACAGTAGTGGCAGTATTCTGTTGTTGTAATAGTAGCAAGTTGCAGTCAGCAATTGCAGGCCAGATAGAGTAGTAGCAACTTAGATGCAGGTTGTAGAGCATGTGGGCAACAACAGCTGCATTAGGTTAAAACATGGGCATGGAGCTCCAGAGAGTAGCAGCTAGGGAGAGTGTACAAAGTTGTGCACATGTGTGTCTTTGGAAGAACTGTGTATAATGTGTATTTTGTGTGTTCATTGAGCAAGGGGATATAGAATTAAGAGCAAGTGCTGTCAATACATGTATCAATTGGTAAGTGTTAATGTGTATCAATGTATCTATGTATCAGTATCTGGTGTGTATTAATAAGAGGAATACATAACCTATTTGCAACAAGTGAATTGTGATAACTATGTGTACCATAACAGTACATATCAGTGTAGTTAAGTGTCCAGTCTAGGAGTTGTATCATTATGAATTTGTGTTAGTATCAAGATATCAAGTGTCAAAGTGTAGATATATGAGATACCTTGAGTGCAGGATTGGAACTGATTTGTGTATTAGTTGTGGGGGAGGGAAGTCAGTACAGGCAGAGGGTTATTAGGGGCTCGGGTTTAGTATTGAAGGGGGGAGTATCGAGTTAGGACTGCAGTGTTGCACTGAGATGTGCCCTTGCACATCTCAAAACAGCAAGCAGCAGTACTAGGGGACTGCATGTGGAATGCAGTTGGAAGGAGTTAACCTTTTGGCATTGGGGCCTGAAGTTGGGATTATGGGGTATATGGATGTGTCTAGAGTAATGTTTGGACAACATAAAACACTTTTAAGGGTGATTCAAGAGGTATCAGAGGTGGTGAACTATTAAGTTAAACCCACAAAGTAAATACCAATACCCTGTGTAGTAGCAACTGCTTGTTGCATCCATAAACTTTATATAGGTACTAAGATATAAGTTATGACACTAGGTAATTGAGTATCCTAGGTAAGTGGCCTAGTGTCATAACTGCATAACAGTACACAACCAACTTGAAAAGTTTGTGGGTTGACAGAATGGCACAAGCAGCAACCACCCAAATGAAGTAACATTTAAGAAGAAATAATGAGTGATGTGTGTGTCATCTAGCTCACTGTCTAAAAAGGTTGATGGCTACTTTGCATAAGACCTTATGACTACAAAAGCAGAGCAGTAATCAGTTACTTGGCCATTGCATTGATAAGTTCTTTAGTTAAATAAGTGCGTAAAATTAATATGTTTTATACTAAATATGAGATGGCTTGTGACCTTGTCTAAATTTTTGCAGAAGTATCTAAAAATGGATATGAATTACTATCTGCATCATCGTTCGTGGATGTACAACCATCATCCTGATGACATGTGCGGTGTGCGGGATGAATTCATTGAGGGTGTATAACAGTTCCTGCAGTTCGCCAAGGCGTTCCCTCAGCACATGGACGGTACCAAAATTAAGTGTCCGTGTGTGAGATATCGCAACAGAAAATATCATCCAAAAGTGGAAGTCACATATCATTTGTACTCGAAGGGCTTCATGCCGAATTACTATCACTGGACCGCGCACGGAGAACTTGTGTCTCTAGCATCGGAGTCAGAGCCTTATATGGAGCCGTATATGGATGTCCACGACCACGATGCTTACGACGATGGGTGGGTGAACATGGTTTTTGATGCGGAGGGGCCTAGTTTCAATCCGAACAATTATGATACAGCGGGACCTAGTTTCAGTCCGGACAATTATGATACAGCTGAGGAGGCACTGAATGCCGATGCTGCAAAGTTTATGGAGTTGCTGGAGAATGCAAGGACTCCACTATATCCTGGTTGTGAGGATCATTTACCATTGGAGGTGGTTACAAGATTATTGAGCATCAAGTCCGATTTTAACATGTCACAAGAATGCTATAATCGACTGATCGATTTGATTATAGAGATCTTGCCCGAGGGTGCAAATTTTCCTAAAGACTTCTATCGATCTAATAGGATAGTGAGATTGCTCTGGATGGGATACGAGAAAATCGATGCATGTCGCAACGGGTGCATGTTGTACTACAAAGACGACAAGGATGAAGATGCGTGCAGATTTTGTGGTGCTGATCGCTACAAGGCCACTGTTAGAGGAAAGTCTGTCGGTGCAAGGAAGCCTAACGATTCGATGCACTACTTTCCTTTGACTTCGCGGTTGCAGCGGTTGTTTATGGTTAAGGAGACTACAGAAAATATGACTTGGCACAGGCAGAAACAGATCGAAGGAGTATTGGATCATCCATCCGATGGAGAAGCATGGAAGCACTTTGATCGAGAGTATCCAGATTTTGCTTCGGATCTGCGTAATATCAGATTGGGGCTCTTCTCTGACGGTTTTACCCCATTTGGACTTTCGGGCTCCCAGTATTCATGTTGGCCTGTGATCGTTACTCCGTACAATCTACCGCCTTGGATGTGCACGAAGACTCCATATATGTTCCTAACCGTTATTATCCCGGGTTCGAGCAATCCGAAGAGGAACATCGATGTGTATTTACAGCCTTTGATAGATGAGTTGAATCAGCTGTGGGAAGTAGGTGCCAACACGTACGATATTTCTAGAAAGCAGAATTTTTAGATAAGGGCAGCACTTATGTGGACCATCAACGACTTTTCGGCCTATGGAATATTATCGGGATGGATCACCCATGGTCGTCTCTCATGTCCGTATTGCATGGACCGTAGTAAGGCTTTCTGTTTGAAATACGGAGATAAACCGTTCTTCTTCGATTGTCATCGACAATTTCTGCCGAAGGATCATCCGTACCGGAGGAACATGAATGCTTTTCGTGCTGGAGTTGTGGAGAAGGCCAATCCACCGCCAAGGTGGGCCCAGATACACGATATGGAAAGAGATAAAAGATTTACCAAGTGCTATCGAAGAGCCTGCTAAGGGGTACAAGTGTGACTGATTTGGTCTCACCCATAACTGGACGAAGAAGAGTATATTCTGGGATCTGCCATATTGGAGCACCAATCTGATCAGACATAACCTTGATGTCATGTATATCAAGAAGAATGTGTTTGGTAACATAATTAATACTGTAATAGAGGTAAAGGGGAAGATGAAAGATAATCCGAAGGCCAGGTTGGACTTAGAAGAAATATGTAGACGTCCTACATTGTATTTGATAGAGGAGGGGAATGGAAAGTTAAAGCAACCTAAATCAGTTTTTTCACTGGAGAAAGAGGATAAAAGAAGACTTTGTAGGTGGATTCAGGGTCTAAAGTTTCCAGACGGGTACGTGTCGAACTTGAGAAGATGCGTCGACCTCAAGGAGAACAAACTGGCGGGTATAAAGAGCCATGATTGTGACATATTCATGGAGAGGTTAATTCCGATTGCATTTCGGGAATTCTTATCGCAGGTCGTTTGGGATCCATTGACAGAGCTCAGCATATTCTTCAGAGATCTTTGTTGTACTAAGTTGCTCGTCGATAATCTAGAAAAACAAGAGAAGGACATTGCGGTAACACTATGTAAGCTCGAGTAGGTATTTCCTCCTGGATTCTTCGACTCTATGGAGCATTTGCCAATTCATCTTTCCTATGAGGCACGTGTTGGTGGTCCTGTCGGTTATCGGTAGATGTACCCCTTTGAGCGGCATTTGAATCACCTAAAGAGAAAGATGAAAAATAAGGCACGGGTTAAGGGCTCTATTTGTGAAGCTTATGTTCTCGAGAAGATTACAAACTTTTGCTCGACGTATTTCAAATCGCATGTTGCTACTAATAGAACGAAAGCTCCGAGAAACGACGACGGATATCAGGAATCTAATGATGCAATACTCAAAGTATTCAATGCGTCCGGAAAGCCTTCAGGAAAAATAAAGAAGAGATATTTGAATGACGATGAGCTAAGGGCTGCTCAGTTGTATATATTACTCAATTGCGACGAGGATGAAGTGGAGAAGCTAGAGGGGTAAGTAATTAATACGTCCACGTTTACATCATCTCAATATAATAGTATAAGCTACTATTATGCTACTAATCAGCAGTTGCTTCATTATTTTTCAGTACATATAATGATGAGTTGAGGTCGGTTAGACCCTACATAACAGACGAAGAAGTAGAACAAGAAATGGGATGCCATTTTCCTTCTTAGTTGAGCGCATATGTAAGATGCTTGGTAATTACTTTTTAATTTTGTACTTGCAAAATAAATAACTTACTATCGCTACTTTGATATTTAGGTCGATCGTCTAATAACACCCGAGACTGAATCTATTAGAACTCTAGCCAAGGGACCAATTACTGTTGTTAAAATATGGCCAAGTTTCTGTGTGAATGGGTTCAGGTTCAAGTCAACAAATGCTCCTATCAGAGACAACTTTCTGGATCTTGATTCCACAAAAAATAGTTGTTTGTGTATCAAATATTCGAACTACAAAGACGTCAATCCAGGCAATGATTTCTTTGGCATCTTACGAGAGATTATGGAGTTGACATATAATTATGGCACAGAACCTGCTAATATCCTGCAATTCAAGTATGAATGGTTCGATCCGATTCAAGATCAAGGTTGGAAAATTGACAAGAATGGCCTTGTGGATATAAACTACAAGCGTAGATATCAAGGCTACAAACCATTTTTCCTATCAAGTCCGGCTCAGTTCGTATACTTCACAACTTATCCTAGACGGGGGACAGCGAGGTCGGATTGGTGGGCAGTATGCAAGACTAAAGCAAGAAATACCTTTGAATTGACGAAATAGCTTATCAGGAGGACGATCTACCTCTTGTAACAACTATTGTAGATGTGGACTCAACGGAAGTTACTCATTACACGAGTAATAATGTAGAAGATATAGAATTATCCGAAGAGAAAGATGAAGACGAAGATGAAGTAAATAAAAGTGAAGACGAGGAGGAGGAAGAGGGAGAGGGGGACGAGGAAGGCGAACAAGATAAATTTTCTGAAGATGATTGAAATTAAAATATTTTTCCTGTAGAATATAACTATATTTTGACTGTAGAATGTACTATTTTAACGAATATATGTATTATATTTTGACTGTACAATGCTATGAGATATGTATCACATTTTGACTATAGAATGTACTATATATTTGTGTTTTTCTATATTCGTCATATGTTGTTATCAGGTATGACAGGACGACGCGGATGATTCGACAGGTCCCGAGGTAGACAGAGTGCTCCTCCGGTACTGCCTATTGTTGGTTCCGGATCGTCGTCGTCCAGTACTCCAGTATATCGATCACTCACATCTCCGACTGTTGGAAGGAGTAGTTCCAGGCGTGATAGTACTCCCTTGTCCATCGTTCCTTCTGTTGACGGAACCATGGAGACAGATGAGCATGTCGAGGAGGTCATGCCCACGTTGTCTCAGCATCAGCAAGATCCTCCATGCGCACCTCCAGAGGAGACGAGGACAGAGATTTGGGCCGACGGTACAAAGTAAGTCAATTAGATGGTTTAGCATCATATATATTGTGTATTTTTTTATTCATCATATATTGACTTTTTTGATAAAAATAATGATCTCTCTATAGATATCGTCCATCGTCGGTTCAGAGATGCCTGGGCCTATTTCTGAGGAATAACTACGATGGCCCTTGGATCAACTACTTTGAAGATCCGGAGGAGAGAAAGACATTCTGGTTTGCGCACTTCAAGGTAAAAGTATATTAAATAAATCATCTAATTTATTCATATTATATAACTTATCCGTGATGTTCACTTACTAAATTATTTATTATAGCAAACGTATTTCTTTCCTCCGTACTGGGCCGAGTTGATCAAGCGGTTGTTTCCGACCGTTGCCGCCAAGCTTATCCGAGATGCTCTGGATGACCAGAAGGCTCATGATCGTGCTGAAAAACCGATCCAAGGTTGGATCACGCCTGAGCAGTGGATTGCGATGAGGGCTAGATTCGATGATCTGAGCTACAAGAAAAGGTCTGAGAAGGCCAAGGCGGCTAGGCGGAATACTGCCAAGTGGTGTGGTGGCTCGATTTCGATGACAAAATATTTCCGTCGTTTGGTATGTTTTTTATTTAAGATATATTATTTTAATGCAAGTACAAAAAAATGGTAGTAGAAAAAAATGTTTAAGTTTAGTACTAAATAATATATTTTTAACAGGTACAGAGGGATGAGGATGCAAACATGGTGACCATCTTCTTGGCCACCCATCGCAAGGACGTAAATCTCATTGATGAGAGGGCCTTACAGCCCTATGTAAGTAATACTTTACTTTGTATTAATTTTAATATGACTTAGGCAATTATCGAGTTTCCAAACCTTTCTAGGCCGAGTATCTTAGGTTGCGTGAGCGGGCGACTGCTAGTGCACCTACAGGTGGAGAGGCTGGTACTTCCTCGCTGCCCGCTCCAGCTCCGTCGGCGGACGACCTGTGGGTGACCGCAGCTGGTGGTCTCCAGAGGGGTACGTACTAAGGTACGGGATCCTATGACGCCCTGGTTGCGATGCAGTCATCTAGGGCCTCCCCGACAACTGTATATTCCACACAGCCCTCGCAGTCGTCGGCCAGAGTCCTGGAGGCCGTTGACCGTCAGATTACGTCTCTCCGTGACTAGTTGCTGCGAAGGATGGAGGAGCAGACCCGGTCCCAGCCGCAGACGGACGATCCGACGCTCATCGTACGATTCGATATGCTCGACCGTAATATCACAGAGCTCCAGGATTTGACAAATGATCTTAGAGCCTCGACAAATCGTAACATCACGGAGCTGCAGGCATCACAACTATCCATGGGCGAGAGGCTGACGATGATGCAGGATTCAATGGTTCATAGTAGTAAGAGGCTATTATCTACCATGGATTCTTACAACCAGCGACTCACAGACTTGGAGCGGATACGGCCTCCTGGTGCACCTACATCGACACAGACTCCACCGACGTCACTGCCTTCTCCATCGACATCGGTGTCGATTTCATGGTAGCAGTATGAACTGTTCTTATCCTTCATGCGTGCCAGTGGTCATCCTCCTACAGATCCGCAGTAGTATAGTTGTTGGATATTTGTATTGTTTGTATTATTTAGGATGAGATTGTATGGATATATATTTGCTGTATTCTTTATGATGATATTTGCTGGATGCTTTCTTTTCTTTAAATTTTATTATATTATTTATATTAAATATGTTATTTTACCGGTATTGAGTGTTCAATCCAAGGGGGTTGGCAAACCCAGAAATTCAACGGAGGGTTGCTCCGGGTCTAATTGTACATATTGTGATTTAATAAACTGCAGGAATAATAGTTTGGAAACAATTCAGTATTTTTTTTATTTTTCTGTAGAATTAGCGACGTTTAGCGACGTTTATACACGTCGCTAAATATGTCGCTAATTAGCGACGTTAATACACGTCGTTAATGACATCTCCAAACATGTCGCTAAAAATATCGATGTACGTCATAAATTGCTGACATGACAGTATTGCCAGATCATTAAAGCCGTCGCTGTAACGTCGCTATATAAGTCGCTAATTAGTGATGCTGCATCGCTAAACGTCGCTAATTTAGCAAAATATTTAAGTTGCTAAAAAATGTCAGTATAGCGACGTTTAGTGACGTTTTTCCTTTCAACGATGTGCTGAGTTCCGACTTCTGTAAAACAACGCTAATAACGTCGATTTGACTTTTTCTGGTAGTGTCGAGCTGCATGCAAAAAATAGACAATTCCAAATCAGAAAACTTTTAGACTGATTTGCAACTGAGTAATGCCTATCAAGAAGTTATACGGACACGAAAAAATTCCTATCAATAACTGAGTAATGCCAATCAATAAATGAGAAAGGTTTTGTTCTCCTTATATGAGAGCAGTAGTTTCTGTGTTTCTCGATGGAACTAATAACGCAACCGTCAATATACATCCTACAGGAAAAAAAATTTAAAAAAAATTACTAAAATGACAGCTCAAATGTGCTCGGGAATTTTCCTTCGCATGTGCCACTTGACGGTTTAACCCAACCGTCAATAAATAAAATGCATTTTCTTGACAGTTCATCTAAAACCGTCAAGAATTATGGTAAAATTTTGCTGAAAAGATTAAAAATAGATGTTTTCTTGACGTATATCAAAAATCGTCAAGATAATAGCTTTCCTTGACGGTTTAGCACGACCGACAAGAAATAAACCGTCAAAAAATATCATTTTTCTTGTAGTAAATTAATCTCATCCACGGAAATAAGTGTAATAAAGACTAGAGTAAGTGCTGGTAAATAAAATACAAAGAGTCTGAATAGTCATAATCTTACTGAAATAGTCCGATGGGGACAAACCCAATGAAATACAATGATGGAATAAAAGTACAGAAAGCAGTAAGGTAAATAGACTAGAACATTAGCTAACTAGATAATGATGCTCAAGCTCGAGGAGGTAGGCCTACCAAGACTCAAGGGAACTCCGAAGGTAGCACCGCAAGATCCTCAGCAGTGACAAAGCCCGTCTCAAATCCTGGTCCGTATACAGCCGGGTACAAGTGCTCGTCCGGATATGGACGGGAACCAAGTCATCAAAGGAACGTAACAAGATACATGTCACGCCCCAGTCCCAAAATATGTAGGACCATGACACATAAGCATGCCAGCCGCATGTATATGATAACTCCAATATATGGAAACCATAACACATGCGTACGCTATATAATATGAACAATAATTCATAAGTGGTAAAACTATCATAAGTCGCAGGGTATAATCTAAATCTCATCCACGAAAATCATATATAAGTAAATAACCAATTGTCACGCCCCAGTCCCAAAATACGTAGGACTAAGAGTACGTAACACGCCCAGCCGTATGTATACGAACTTCAATATATGGAAATCATATACATACGTACGCTGTAAATGAATATACAATCCACCAGTGGTAATATACTGTCACAACAAGTCATACACAATCTATATCTCATCCACAGCACAAATAATAAGTAGAAACAAAGAGCTAGAATATAACTAAATATCAAGATGTATATCACGTCTGATAGTCGGGTGGAAACAAATCCATTACAAAATGACTATACTGAAATAGCTACAAAATCTCAAAATAGTGAAAATAAATCACAGATACTCTGAGGGTAAGACCTCCTCAGTCAGGTACGTAGTGTCAGGTCCATGTCCATACTCCTGTGGGTACTCCTGCTCGTCCATATCTGGAAAGGGACCAGGTCCTCAGAGGGACATAACAAGATACATATAACATGCCAATAAAGTACTGCAATATAAACATCCAATGGTCGCCTAACCGTCTTAGTGAATACAATTTGAGAACAACTTTCCAACATGTGGACTATCTGGCCATAAATGGGTTTGGCATAATTCTCTTAGAGAAGCAGAGGCCTATAAAGTATGTCGTCTTTTGAACGACAAAGGCCGCCAAGTAGTATAGGGGTCATCTCGCGTATCTCCGGTGGAGCGTACGGGTTACATATAAGGAGAGTGCAAAGGAGCCCAAATGTCTTACTTGTTGTTCTCCCCATCCCATGCTCTAAGCATGCCATGTCCATAACACGATAAAACCATTAAATAACTGCCAAGTCTACTAGAATACAAAGTTTTTATCGGCAGTCATCCCTTAACGCACGACTCACACGTACAGGAGGCCAGACCTGTCACACAGTCCGTGATCTATATGAGACACAAAACTCGTGTAACAACTGTGTCACAGCCAATAAAACATAGAATGCCTCATAATAATCGGATGGTCTCATAAAGTAGGTCCAAATTCTACAGAAATGAACATATGGTACGACGACATCGTCGTTGCACCCAAGTTTTCTTGGACGCACAATTTATATAGCAATAATTGAACGCAATAAATAGAAATAAATATGCATGCATCCTATGGAATATAAATTCAGTTCCATGGCAAGGTATACTTGCCAAGCAAGGTTTTCGTATAGTGCAAGTGTCCACAACAGTGTTAAGTTCAAGTAATGAGGTTTAGGGTTTTGGGGTATATTGCATGGAAATATATAAAGAATAAGAGGCGGTGGAGAAACTTAGTGTTTAAGAAAACTAAAACTACTGCCGCTGTTGTTTCTTTCTTTTTATTGGTTTTGGTTTCGCTCGAGGGGTGTTTAGTAATATTAGTGTTTAAGGAGTGGTGGAATGAGAAGCTTACACGTGTGGAAAAGCAAAGCAAAGTAAAATTGGATTTTGCTTCTGCTGTTGATATTTTATTCTCTCAATTGGTTGTGTTTTGGGTTTTACGTGCGATGAAAGGAAGAGTTTACGTGGGGGTGAACTGCTGCTGCTGAGGGGTTTTACGTGTGGAGAAAAATAGGCGGTAGTTTTGTTACTGCTGCTGCTGTTGCTGTTTACGCGTGGTGAAATATACGCGGGGTGATGAGCTGCTACTGATTAACTCCTTACTTTACGCGGGAAGGGTAGTTTAATGGTTTGCGGGTTTTGGGTTTGATCCAATAGGAAATTCTATTTTCTCTATTTAGCTCATAATTACTATAAATAATAAATTATATAATTAATAATAATATAGAATATGGTTTTCTGAATTAGGGTTCTTACACCAATATCTATAAAACTAGATCTCAATATAAAGTATCTTAAGATGACAGTCGGATGGAAACAAATCCACTGCCGAACTAGAATATAAAATAAACAAGATAAATGCAATATAAGTACCACATCTAACAATCATGAGGCTCGAAGAGAAGACCTCCATGGAATATAAGTAACCAGTCCGGATCTGTGCTCCTGCGAATACTCATGAACATCTACACCTGGAAAGGGACCAGGTTCTCAGAGGGACATAACTAGATACATAAAAGCATGCCATAAAGTAAATACTGAATAAATAAAAAGGGGTACGCTAACTAGCTAAGTGAATGCAATGTGAGGACAACTTTGGTACGTATGGAAAAGTGTAGGCTAGACATATGCTGACGTAATTCACCAATCGTCATGACTGGCTAGTATATGCCACATATGCCCCTATAACACGCACACAGGAATATAATAACGTCCAACGTTCTCTAGAGTGTGGTGTCTGTAACGTCCATCATTCCGAAGAATGAGGTATCTATAAAATCACCAAGTAACATCCAACACTCTAGGGAATGTGGTATCTGTATAAATAATAAAGTCCGTATTACTCCATCGAGTGCGGTATCCGTATAAAGGAGGTGGGTATCCAAAACGCCTACTAGTCATTCTCTTCGCCCAATGTAGATATACAAGTCGTGAACACGACGTGGACATCTCGTACTATAATGCGAGTCTCTATAGAAATAAACACTAAGCTAAATACCGTCACACATGTTGCTCACCCCGATGGCCAATCGAGCATGAGGCACGCGTCCCTATATGAACTCACTCTGTGACGTGTAATGATACATGTCAAGGCCTGAAAGTCATACCGATAACTCCACAACTTTAGGTGGGTCTACTAAACACTAGGTCAGGCACAAGTCCTAACATCAACGCCTTTGTTGACTGCACCCGAGCCTCTCTCGGACGCGCATAGTTATATAATATACACATGCAAATAATACCACAAAATTTAAATAGTACCACAAGGCAAGGTATACTTGCTTGGCAAGAGAGCTGTGAAGTACCAATAACCTGCTCCTGAAGTCGCGCAGATAATCCGATAGATCCTATATGCATATGATATAATACAATACAACATCAGTCCTTACACTAGCACATACACAACCATATATACATTGGACCAGGGGGTACGCTAGGGGTAACACTGGTCAACTAACACGGTCAATTGCGTGACTATTTACGCGGGTGTCCTATATTAAATGTTGTATCAAAATCAGACAGTCAAAATAACAAGTGTCTAGTGCCAGTACGTAAATGTACACAAGGTAGTCATCTATCAAACGGACTATGGAATATCCATAATTACCTAGGGCCATACAGAATAAATACATAATTATAATTAACATAATCGTTTAAATAATTATACAAATTATAAATATAAACCTAATCTGAACATATACGCATACGTGTACGTACACGTATACGAGTAGGGTTCTCCGACACGGCCTGGTGTCAACTAACTAAACCAATATGCTAAAACCCTATACACAAGCACATATACGAAATAAGAAAGAAGGGGGCAGGTTCAAACCTCGGGGTGCGCACACAGGCACGACGATGACGACGATGATGATGACAATGTCAATAATGACGATGAGGGTTACGATGAGATAATATCTACGATGATGGCGATGATCATGATGGTGATTATATAATGGTAATGACGAGGACGATGATGTGGCCGATGGTGATGATGAGGGTGATGATGTGGATGATGGTGATTTTAGGTTGATGATGATGATGATGATAATGACGATAATGAGACGGTGATGGTGTCGATGATGAGATGATAATGATGACGATGAGGAGATGATGATAATGTCGATGAGGAGATGATGATGATGTCGATGAGGAGATGACTGGAGTCTAGCCAGGGGAAGTGGAGGTCCGACCAGGGAGGGCAGTGAAGGAGAAGGAGGACAGGGAAGAGGAGGAGGTGATCGTATGGCCGTGCTGTCGACCTAGGCTAGGGGGAGGGGGAGACAGGGAACATTGGTGGTGATGAGGCTGTTCTGGGCTCCGACGGAGGAGTCGGACCGGGGTGAGGTGGTACACAGGAGGAAGAAGGTTGAGAAGGGAGCGGGAAGGTCGGGATGGCGTCGGATTAGTGGGGAGAACGGTGGGGCGGTTGAAGTCCGGCGTGGCGAAGGGGTCGACTGAGCTGTCCAAGCGAGCAAGGATATGGAAGATGGTAGTTCAGAGGCGGGGCTGCTCCGGAGGTCCTACGAGGTCTCCGGCGGGACTGGACAGGGACCGAAGAAGAAGAAGGAGGAGGGAAGGCTGGTGGTGAGAGGCATTAATGGTGGTCGTGCTGGTGGTCGTGCTGGTGGTCGTGCAGCGGTGCTGGTGGGTGATGGAGGAGCGGAGAGGGAGGAGGTTTCGACGGAGTGGTTGGCCAGGCCAGGCGGGGGTTCAACTCCGGTCGGCGGAGCCTCAGGCTTCGGAAAGAAGAACAATAGTAATGGTAAGGGGGAGGTCGGCTGGAATTCAGTTTTAGGTTTTGGAAAAATAGAAATTGGGAAATATATTATATAATGTATGGAAAATAGGGTTCACTTGAGGTTGACCTAGAAAATTTGACTTTGGTCAACATCCTCTTGGGTTGGGCCTTGGGCTCACATGGGGATGTTTGGGAGGGCTATAATTTGCACTATTTAAATGTAAGGCTAGAATTAAATGGGGGCGATGTTGCGCATTGCACACTCCAAAAATTCATAGGAAAATCTACATGAACGAAAAATAGGTTTCTTCATGTGTCATGTCCAATGGCGTGGACACCTTAATGTATTTTTGCATAAAAATGCCCAACAATTGGAAGATTGCACAAAGATAGAAATTGGATTTAAATTAATTAAAATTAGTGCGCATGATGTTCTTGAATTAATTGGAAGTACATGGGGATAAAATTAGGTCGGACGCAAGTGTCATGGACATAGGGGACTCAAGAGTAGAATTTTATCATAAATTCGGTTGTACAAAATAGGTCAAGATTGTGTCTCTAATTTCGATTTGAACGCACAAGGATACAAAGTCGTATTTATTTAGAATTAATTATAAACGTCCGCGACGAATGTTGTGTGACTAAAATATAGCACAAGAGTGCATAATTATAAGTTACGCAAAGGTCAGAATGGTAGGCGGCCACATCTAGGACAAGGGTGTAAAGTTTGTAGGAAGGCAGTGGCTAGCGAGGTGCTCCAATTATCGAAGCAACGGTAATGTGCGCTAAACGATATAACTATTGTATAGTTAAATCAAATGCCATGTTTTATTTCTAATTGGGTTTAAATTAGCCCTAGTGTCACTATCTAAGCCAAGTAGGCCTAATTTTGGGTGAGGGGATTTACAATCTACCCAACTTAAAAATAATTTTGTCCTCAAAATTAAAAATAAGGCATAATTGGATAATTTCTTCACATTCGTACATAAGGCAAGTCAATTGCAATCTTTTCAAAAAAATTAAAACTTATTCCAATCCATCACAATCCCTTTTAAATTAGATTTACCCTTGTTTAAATCGAACTTCAACACCTCGCACTATCTTCCTTATTTTCAAATTAAATAATCCACATCCAATCGAATTCGAATCTATATGACATCCCACATCAAAATTTATATCGAAATCTCCAATTATCATAATCTCCTCTAGAAAATAATTATAATCAAATATTATTTCTATTTTTAACTTGTGAATTCCGTACTCTTTAAATTTTAAATTTACTTTACATCCTCAATATTTCAAATAGGTGATCCAATCAATCAAAATTTAATTTTTAATTTAAATCATCAAATTTGGAATTCAATCCGTCGATGTTCATGGTTAGAGTCCTATTTATTTTCCTTAAGATTTAAATCGACGATTCAACCTTTAATACTCAAAATTTAAATCCTGCTCTATTATAATTATTTGATTCGCCATATCACAGTTTTTAAAATTTATTAATCCTTATCATCTTAATCATTCTTCTAAAATTATTAAAATTAACATGACTTGAACCTCTCAATCTTATTTTACTCGATCACAATCTAAAAGTATTTCATTGCAAGTTAATAATGAAATTTCTACCCAACTTAGAATTTACCCATATATCACATAAGACTCTTACATTTAAGAAAACTTATTCCTCAATTTACTTAATCGTGTTACTCAATCCTCAAAAATGTAAACACCAAATACATCATATATGATATATCCATAATCCGTAATAAAAGGCAATCATCTAGTAATGTGATTGGCCTATGGGGTATATCTAGTACTCTCTGTATATCAAATTTGTACTAAGCACGAGGTTTCATCTTTTTGAAATAAGGGAAGACGGAAAATAATAATAAAGAGTTCAAGGGGGAGGTAATAGAATAAAAGTATAGGGATCAAGGCATTTAAAGAATTCAAATGGGAATTGTCAAGGCAGTTGTGGATTGAAATCCTATTTTGGTAATTTCTATTCGCATGCTCGTATTAGTACAATTATGCAACTGATACAATATGCTCAGACATATCTAGAGGGTAAGTACATTTGTCTACTTATCACTATATATCTTAATCCACATAAAGTAGTTATGCGAAGGGCGAACCAGGCGCACTATGGTTGATCAGACCATAATACACTGATTCTAAAATGTATTAGTATAGTACTCCAATAATACATATGTCATGAACAAGCTTGATAAAGAATAAGCTTGCAAAACTAGGCTATAATAGTAGCATAAGTCAAGGTAGTACAGCAAATTTAAGTACGCTAGATTATGATGAGACAAATTATAAAATAATTGAAGTTCACAAAAAGATAAGACTTTACAATATCTACAGGTGTCATACTAACTCCTTGTCTAAGTCGTTAGTCGACCAGATAGCGGTATGGGCCTCTAAGTTCTACAGTCTTAATAAATACTATCATCTTATGCTAGTATACAATTAATGCCATTCAGTTATGCTTTAATAATGAGTCGAGAGGACTGTGTGTTACTAGGTTGTGAGGCATACTATCCAACTTAAAAATAATAAACTAATACTATGACAGTCTTAAAGGGAATTCTACAAGGTAACCTTGTACTCGTAAATAAAGTAAAAACTCGTATACGAGGTAAGGATCTTGATACCTATTAGGGTATCCTATTACATTATATAGGTAATGGTCTTCATAAGTCTTAGTCATAGTGCTTATAGAACAAAGGTGTCAATAGTAGGTATGGAAAAGTTATTGGCCTTCAAGGGGAAAGGGGATATAACTCGTATCGAGTTATGGATACAAATTACGTGATCTACAACTAGAGGGTAATCATCACAATCTAAATGAATAACTCAACTATCAGGTTCTAACTACAAGGCACATAATTTTAAAATTTAAGATTACAACTATAACCCTAGCAAGCTATATATCCTAACACAGAATAAAATCACTTGGCCTACAATCATAAGAGTTATGTGGCACGAGTCGAAAGATGAAGAAAGGAAGAACATAATTTAGTCGTCGCACAATTAGCGAACGTTAAGGTTGCAGAGGAACAAGATATGAAATTATAATAGAGGGACTCTAGATAATATCATGGTTTTCTAAAGGGAAGGTGGTAGCTAATCTCCGTGTTCGAGGAATGATCGAGAAAATATTATATTTATTCCTCATGGCTTCCTAGGATAATGTCTACTAATATCAGGACAAGAACCTAAATTTATACTTCTATAATACTATCTCACTATAAAAGTTAAGGTTGGTCCTAATATTTAACCTTGGATTTCATTTGGTCCCTCAATACTAAGGTCACAAAAATATGGCCAAACTTCTAACTAACTCTAGTAATATCTATACTACTCTCAAGTCCTTCATAACTATATCAAGGGGTAATGGTCCATCCATCTACATGTAAGGGTGCTACGGTTCATTAAGTATTCTAGCTCAGTGGTGTGTCATTACTCTAATTGTATTCTTAATAGAAATATTATCCTAATTATCATCTAACAACAAGGATTCCTATATTCTAGGAGAAGGCTATACTCAAGGAACTATTAGAGAAGCACATGAATCAAGCATGATGTAGTTATTCAAATAGAACAGATTGGAAAGAAGATAAGTCAAAGTCAATTGTGGGTGAGATCATATACTCTAATCCTAGGTGCAGGCTTGCTCGGTACAGTAACGTAACCGAGACAATATGCTCTCGACCTGCATGGGCCACCACTAAAAATATGTCACGCCCCAGTCCCAAAATACGTAGAACCAGGACACGTAAGCATGCCAGCCGCATGTATATGGCAACTCCAATATATGGAAACCATAACACATCCGTACGCTGTATAATATGAACAATAATTCATAAGTAGTAAAACTATCACAAGTCACAGGGTATAATCTAAATCTCATCCATGGAAATTATATATAAGTAAATAACCAATATCTATGAAACTAGATCTCAATATAAAGTATCTCAAGATGACAGTCGGATGGAAACAAATCCACTGCCGAACTAGAATATAAAATAAACAAGATAAATACAATATAAGTACCATATCTAACAATCATGAGGCTCGAAGAGAAGACCTCCACGGAATATAAGTAACCAGTCCGGATCGGCACTCCTGCGAATACTCATGAACATCTACACCTGAAAATGGACCAGGTCCTTAGAGGGACATAACAAGATATATAGAAGCATGCCATAAAGTAAATACTGAATAAATAAAAAGGGGTATGCTAACCAGCTAAGTGAATGCAATATGAGGACAACTTTGGTACGTATGGAAAAGTGTAGGCTAGACATATGCTGACATAATTCACCAATCGTCATGACTGGCTAGTATATGCCACATATGCCCCCTATAACACGGGCACAGGAATATAATAACGTCCAACGTTCTCTAGAGTGTGGTATCTGTAACGTCCATCATTCCGAAAAATGAGGTATCTGTAAAATCACCAAGTAACGTCCAACACTCTAGGGAACGTGGTATCTGTATAAATAATAATGTCCGTATCACTTCGTCGAGTGCGGTATCTGTATAAAGGAGGTGGGTGTCCCATGCGCCTACTAGTCGTCCTTCCTGTCCAATGTAGATATACAAGTCGAGAACACGACGTGGATATCTCGTACTATAATGCAAGTCTCTATAGAAATAAACACTAAGCTAAATACCGTCACACGTGTTGCTCACCCCGATGGCCAGTCGAGCATGAGGCACGAATCCCTATACGAACTCACTCTGTGACGTGTAATGATACGTGTCAAGGCCTGAAAGTCATACCGATAACTCCACAACTTTAGGTGGGTCTACGAAACACTAGGTCAGACACAAGTCCTAACATCAATGCCTTTGTTGACTGCACCCGAGTCTCTCTTGGACGCGCACAGTTATATAATATAAACATGCAACTAATACTACAGAATTTAAACAGTACAATAAGGCAAGGTATACTTACCTGGCAAGAGAGCTGCGAACTACCAATAACCTGCTCCTGAAGTCGCGCAGATAATCCGATAGATCATATATGCATATGATATAATATAATACAACATCAGTCCTTACACTAGCACATACACAACCATATATACACTGGACCTGGGGGTACGCTAGTGGTAACACTGGTCAACTAACACGGTCAATTGCGCAACTATTTACGCGGGTGTCCTATATTAAATGTTGTATCAAAATCAGACAGTAAAAATAATATGTGTCTAGTGCCAGTACGTAAATGTACACAAGACAGTCATCTAACAGGTCTTTAGGGTCACTTGGTCAAACGGACTATGGAATATCCATAATTACCTAGGGCCATACAGAATAAATACATAATCATAATTATCATAATCGTTTAAATAATTATATAATATATATATATATATAAACCTAATCTGAACATATACATATACGTGTACGTATACGTATACGAGTAGGGTTCTCCGACACGGTCTGGTGTCAACTAACTAAACCAATATGCTAAAACCCTACACACAAGCACATATACGAAATAAGAAGGGAGGGGGTAGGTTCGAACCTCGGGGTGTGCGCACAGGCACGACGATGACGATGGTAACGATGATGATGAGGGTTACGATGAGATGATATCTACGATGATGGCGATGATCATGATGGTGATGACGAGGAATAATGATGTGGCTGATGGTGATGATGAGGGTGATAATATAGATGATGGTGATTTTAGGTTGATGATGATGATGATGATAATGACGATTATGAGACGATAATGGTGTCGATGATGAGATGATGATGATGACGATGAGGAGATGATGATGATATCGATGAGAAGATGACCAGAGTCCAGCCAGGGGAAGGGGAGGTCCAACCAGGGAGGGTAGTGAAGGAAAAGGAGGACAGGAAAGAGGAGGAGGTGATCGTGTGGCCGTGATGTCGACTCCGGCGAGGGAGAGGGGGAGACAGGGAACGGTGGTGGTGATGAGGCTGTTCTGGGCTCCGGCGGAGGAGTCAGACCGGGTTGAGGCGGTGCACAGGAGGAAGAAGGTGGAGAAGGGAGCAAGGAGGTGGGGATGGCAACGGATTGCTGGGGAGAACGGTGGGGCAGTTGAAGTCCGGCGTGGCGAAGGGGTCGACCGAGCTGTCCATGCGAGCAAGGATGAGGGAGATGGTGGTTCAGAAGCGGGGCTGCTCCGGAGGTCCGGCGAGGTCTCCGACGGGACTTGACAGGGACCGAAGGAGAAGAAGGAGGAGGGAAGGGTGGTGGTGATCAGTATTAATGGTGGTCGTGCTGGTGGTCGTACAGCGGTGCTGGTGGGTGATGGAGGAGTGGAGAGGGAGGAGGTTCCGGTGGAGTGGTCGGCCAGGCCAGGCGGGGGTTCAACTCCGGTCGGCGGAGCCTCAGGCTTCGGGAAGAAGAAGAATAGTAATGGTAAGGGGGAGGTCGGCTGGAATTTAGTTTTAGGTTTTAGAAAAATAGAAATTGGGAAAGATATTATATAATGTATAGAAAATAGGGTTCGCTTGAGGTTGACCTAGAAAATTTGACTTTGGTCAACATTCTCTTGGGTTGGGCCTTGGGCTCACATGGTGATGTTTGGGAGGGCTATAATTTGCATTATTTAAATGCAAGGCTAGAATTAAATGGGGGCGATGTTATGCGTTGCACACTCCAAAAATTTATGAAAAAATCTACATGAACGAAAAATAGGTTTCTTCATGTGTCATGTCCAATGGCGTGGACACCTTAATATATTTTTGCATAAAAATGCACAATAATTGAAAGATTGCACAAAGATGGAAATTAGATTTAAATTAATTAAAATTAGTGCGCACGATGTTCTTGAATTAATTGGAAGTACATGGGGATAAAATTAATTAGGACGCAAGTGTCATGGACATAGGGGACTCATAGTAGAATTTTATCATAAATTCGGTTGTACAAAACGGGTCAAGATTATGTCTCCAATTTCGATTTGAACGCACAAGGATGCAAAATCATATTTATTTAGAATTAATTATAAACGTCTGCGACGAATGTTGTGCGACTATAATATAGCACAATAGAGCATAATTATAAGTCACGCAAAGGTCAGAATGGTAGGCGGCCACGTCTAGGACAAGGGTGTAAAGTTTGTAGGAAGGCAGTGGCTAGGGAGGTGCTCCAATTATCGAAGCAACGGTAAGGTGCGCTAAATGATATAACTATTGTATAGTTAAATCAAATACCGTGTTCTATTTCTTATTGGGTTCAAATTAGCCCTAGTGTCACTATCTAAGCCAAGTAGGCCTAATTTTGGATGAGGGGGTTTATAATACAGCACTACCAGAAAAAGTCAAATTAGCGACGTAAAGAAACGTCGCTAAATGACAAAAAAATGTCGCTAATCACTTTTAGCGACGTAATTAGCAACGTTTTACAGAAGTCGAAACTCAGCTAGTCGATGAAAGAAAAAATGTCGCTAAACGTCTCTATACCGATATTTTTTAGTGACGTAAATGTGTCGCTAAATTAGCGACGTTTAGCGACACAACGTCGCTAATTAGCGACGTGCTCATCAGTCGCTTAACGTCGCTAATTAGCGACTTATATAGCGACGTTACAACGACGTCTTTAAACGTCATTAGTGACGTACAACGATATTTTTAGCAATATTTTTAGCGACGTCATTAGCGACGTATAGAAATGTCACAACTTAGCGTCGTATTTAGCGACATGTATTAACGTCGCTAAATGTCGCTAAGGGTCGCTAAAAACGTCGCTAATTGTACAATGAAAAAATAAAAAAAATTAATACTGAATTTTTTCCAAACTATTATTCCTGCAGTTTATTAATTCATAATTTGTACAAATCGAACCGGAGCAACCCTCCGTTGAATTTCCTAGGTTTGCCGACCCCCTTGGGTTGAACACTCAACACCGATAAATTAACATATATTTAATATGAATAATGTAATAAAATTTGAAGAAAATAAACATCCAACAAATATCATCGTAAATAATACAACAAATATATATCCATACAATGAGTCTCATCCTAAATAATACAAAGAATACAAATATCCATGCAAATATCTATACTACTGCGGATCTGCAGAAGGATGACCACCGACGCGCATGAAGGATAAGAACATATCATACTGCTCCCGTGAAATCGATACCGATATCGATGGAGAAGGCAGTGACGTCGGTGGAGTCTGTGTCGATGTAGGCGCACCAGGAGGACGTATCCGTTCCAAGTCTGCAAGTTGCTGGTTATAGGAATCCATGGTAGATAACAGCCTCGTACTGCTATGAACCATTAAATCCTGCATCATCGTCAGCCTCTCGAACATGGATAGATGTGATGCCTGCAGCTCCGTCACATTACGCTCTGTCGAGGCTCTAAGATTATTTGTCAAATCTCGGAGCTCCGTGATGCTGCGGTCGAGCATATCGAATCGTGCGATGAGCGTCAGATCGTCCACCTGCGGCTGGGACCGGGGCTGCTCCTCCATCCTTCGCAGCAACTCGTCACGGAGAGACTCAATCTGACGGTCAACGGCCTCCTGGACTCTAACCGACGACTGCAAGGGCTGTGGGGAATGTGCACTTGTTGGGGAGGCCTTAGATGACTGCGTCACAACCAGGACGCTATAGGATCCTGTACCGTAGTACGTACCCTTCTGGAGACCACCAGCGACGGTCATCCACAGGTCGTCCGTCGACGGAGCTGGAGCGGGCTGCGAGGAATTACCAGCCTCTCTAGCTGTAGGTACACTAGTAGTCGTCCGCTAACGCAGCCTAAGATACTCGGCCTAGAAAAGTTTGGATACTCGGCCTAAGATACTCAGCCTATATTAAAATTAACACAAAGTAAAGTAATACTTACATAGGTCTGCGAGGCCCTCTCATCAATGAGATTTTCGTCCTTGCGATGGGTGGCCAAGAAGATGGTCACCATATTTGCATCCTTACCCCTCTGTACCTGTTAAAAATATATTATTTAGTACTAAACTTAAACTTTTTTCCTACTACCTTTTTATCGTACTTACATTAAAATAATATATTTTAAATAAAAAATATACAAACGACGGAAATGTTCCGTCATCGGAATCGAGCCACCACACCACTTGGCAGTATTCTGCCTAGCCGCCTTGGCCTTCTCAGACCTTTTCTTGTAGGTCGGATCGTCGAATCTAGCCCTCATCGCAGTCCACTGCTCAGGCGTGATCCAACCTTGGATCGGTTTTCCAGCATGATCATGAGCCTTCTGGTCATCCAGAGCATCACGGATAAGCTTGGCGGCAACGGTAGGAAACAGCCGCTCGATCAACTCGGCCCAGTGCGGAGTATAGAAATACGTTTGCAACAATAAATAATTTAGTAAGTGAGCATCACAGATAAGTTATATAATGCATAAATTAGAGAATCATATAATATACTTTTACCTTGAAGTGCGCAAAACAGAATACCTTCCTCTCCTCCGGAGCTTCAGAGTATTTGATCCAAGGGCCACCATAGTTGTTCCTCAAAAATAGACCCAAGCGTCTCTGAACCGACGATGGACGATATCTATACAGAGATAATTATTTTGATCGAAAAAGTCAATATATGATGAATAAAGAAATATACGATATATATGATGTTAAAACATCTAATTGACTTACTTTGTACCGTCGGCCCAAATCTCTGTCCTCGTCTCCTCCGGAGGTGCGCATGGAGGATCTTAGTGATGCTGGGACAACGTCGGCACGACCTCCTCTACATGCTCATCTGTCTCTATGGTCCCATCAGCAGGAGAAACACTGGACGAGAGAGTACTATCACGCCTAGAACTACTCGTCCCAGGAGTGATGCCATCGCATTCGGAGATGTGACTGATCGATATACTGGAGTACTGGGCGACAACGATCCAGAACCAACAGTAGGCAGTACCGGAGGAGCACTCTGTCTACCTCGGAACCTGTCGAATCCTCCGCGTCGTCCTGTCATACCTGATAGCAACATATGATGAATAAAGAAAAACACAAATATATAGTACATTCTATAGTCAAAATATGATGCATATCTCACAGCATTCTACAATCAAAATATAATACATATATTCGTCAAAATAGTGTTGTGTCGTGTTGTGTTGTATCGTGTCTGTGTTAGAGAGAAAGAGAGAGATCGTGTACTGCTGTTAACTGGTGGTAGTGACTAATATCTATATTAATACCTAATATATATTAATACCTTGGCCTATATGTATTACCTTGGTATCCTAGCCAATACCTTAGCCGTATCCTAATATCTCACTATACCCTTGTAGCATAATACTACTTTATTGTCCATGACATTTAACATAAGCTATAATCAATATTTTAGTATTTATATACTTATATCTTAATACCTTAGTACCAATGTCTTAGTGTCTTACCAAATACCTAGACATCTGGTATCTTGGTATCTACAACCAATATCCTAATACCTAACTATAAACTGAAACACTAAATCTTTCCAACCCACTACCTATTACTAATATCTTAGTATCTAGCTTAATACTCTAGTACTTCACTATATCTTAACATTACCTTAATCCACTTCTAACATACCCCTTAATAACTAGATATCATATCCTTGGTACCTAATACCAAACGTAATACTAACCTCCCCTCTCTAACATACTTAATCTTGTATAATGGATACACACTCAGGTATCACACGTCCTCTCGACTCCCATACAAATACTAACAATAACACACCTAAGTGTGCACAGAAAATACATGCTTAACACATGCGTGCCTATGCATAAACTTGATACTGGAATGAACCTACAATAGTTTCCACACACACCACTTGTATAGTCCACTTAACAATTGCACAAATCAAATTCAAAAATTAATGTGTCATGTCGTGTCGTGTCATATCGTGTCTGTATTAGAGAGAAATAGAGAGACAAAGAGAGGATCTCATCAAGGAGGGGAGCCGGAGGAAGGACGCAAGAGGGAGAAGGGAAGCCAGAGGAAGGAGGCTCTGACGGCGGAGGGGGGAGGATGTGGCCGGATGGGGGTCGCCGGGAAGGAGGAGGGGACGCCGGAGGGAGGAGGGGAGCCGGAGGGGGAGGACGCGCCGAGGGGGGTCGCCGGAGGGAGGAAGGAGGAGCGGGCGGGTTTGAAATTTGGGAGAGGAAGAGGAATCTGATCGAAAGAAATGGGGGAAATCATCCCTAATTAAAAAAATTAGCGACATTTTAGCGACACCAATATTGACGTCACTAAGTTAGTGACGTCTTTAACGTCGCTAATGACGTTGCTAAATGTCCAAAAGATATACGTCGCTAAATATGTCGCAAAACGTCGTTAAATGAAACATATTAGCGACATTTAGCGACCTTCATTGAACTTATAGCGACTAATATTTTAAAAACTGAATAAAAGTCCCTAAATGTCACTAAATGTCGCCAATTAGCGACGTCTAGCAACGTTTTTACATAGAGTTGCTAAATTAGTGACATTTTTCTTTGACGTCGCTAAAAAATGTCGCTAATCCTGCTTATTCTAGTAGTACAAAAAGTACATGCCATAATATAAATACTGTGTAAACATAAGAATGAACTAACCAGCTAAGTAAAATGCACTTGAAGACAACCTTGGTACGTATGGGTAGGTAAAAAGGGATAAAGCATAGCATCGAGCCAGAGGCTAAGTATCTGACATTAGTTGTAAACTGGATGCCAGGAGTATATGCTGACTACATCACCGATCATGATAGCATGCATCTAGTAACCTTTATCGGATGTATCGACAAACATATACGCCCATAACCGGGTAACACTGAACCCATAATTGGGTAAAATTGAGGCTCACGACCCCATAGTTTTCTCTGAAACTACGGTAGCCAAATGTCTGTCCCAGATGCCTACTAATTGTCTTCTCTGTCCAATACCAATATACAAGTTATGAATACAACGTGGACATCTCATAACTATAATAGAAGTCACTAAAGAACTATACAACTAGGCTAAGTACCATCACACGTGCTACTCGTACCGATGATCAGTCAAGTGCGTAAGCCCGTGTCCTAACATGAACTCACTCTGTGACGTAAAATAATACATTATAAGGCCTAGGAGTCATAATGATAACTCCACAATATTAGGTGTGTCCACTAAACACTAGGTCAAACACAAGTCCTAATGTCAAAGCCTTCGTTGACTGCACCTGAGTCATTCTCGAACGCACACAATTATATCATATTTTAAGCAATAAACATGTGATCTATAATAACTGAATTTAAACTGTATAACAAGACAATGTATACATGCCTGAAACTCCGATGTGAACAAGTAAAGCTCCGAAACCTGCAGCCAAGGTAGAACCGTCCTTGGTGCCTATGAATATATAACAATAATTATCAATCAATATATTACACTACACTAATCATGCACAAGAGTACAATATATGCAACATCATGAGTCACGTAGAGTCTAAACCAAACAAGCGTTCTAACTAAGTAGGTTGGCTAAGGTTGACAAGTCAAATACCAAGAAGGTATGTGTACACTAAGTCTACTAGTCACACAACATCTTACACGTCCTCTAAATGTGTATTTCTCATATAACACAATCCCGGTCACAACTAAGGTTCTTGTAAGTGCTAAGTTACTTTCCAACATCTAGGTACCAAATGTTAACCCTCTTGGTTTCCATGCACAAATAGATAAAATGGTCTTCTAATATTTGTACACAATAAGTCAAGGTTGCTAACTACACTACTAACAATTGTCTACACTCAAGAAACTCATGTAACACTAAACATGAACACTTATTAATATGTTAGTGTTTTCTTTATATTAAACACATCACAACATCCTCTAACATTTAAACCATCACCATATCCTAATTCCCATACACTTGCACACAAAGTAACAAGTGCATGCCATTATGTAACAAAATACATCTCCTCTAGTATGGCACACTATCATGGCAACATTGCAAACTCTCATTCTATACATGCACTATTTATATATAAACAAGAATTAAATCTAATATGGCGATAATCACTCTCTAACATACAACTATATATATATATATATATATATATATATATATATATATATATATATATATATATATATATATATAGAGAGAGAGAGAGAGAGAGAGAGAGAACAACTAATCTAACTAGCTAAGCAACAACCATAACTACTTAATATAATCACAAACAACCTCCATTCATACAATAATCATCATTAAAATAATATTCTAACTTTAATATATATTCTTAATTTTGTAGAGATGGAGTCATTTAGTGTGTTTAAGAAGTGTTAAATAGGTGATAACAAGTGTTTAGGTGTGGGGTTAAAACATGGCAAGTGAGAGATTAAATACGTGAGCCTGTGTGCCAATATCCATTGATGCAAACATGTGAATATACTTTCAAAATTCTAAGAAGAAGATGAAGAGCAAGAGGTGATCATGTACTATATGAAGAGAAACTAAAAGATCATGTATAATATCAAAAAGAATAAGATGAAGGAGAAGTATAATGAAGATTACTTAGTGCATAAGGTGCAAGTGAAGAAGAACTAGGAGGAACTTGGGTAGGGGAATAGCACTCGGACCAAGGGTAGCTCGGTCCTGTGGGAAAGAAGAAGAGCTCAGCAGCAACAGTAACTTCTTAAAGCAGCAGCAGCTGCAGCAATAGCAACAAACGCAACAGTAGCAACAACTTTAGCAAGCATCGACAACAGCAATATAATTAGAAGTAGCAGCAGTTTTGTCACGGTAGTAAGGTGGAGGAGGAAGGGGCTCATGAAGGTGGTGGTAGTTCTCGTGAAGGTGGTGGTGAAGGTTCGGAGAAGGAAGAGGAGGGTGGTGGTCGGGTTATGTGGAGTTGGTGGTGATGTTGGTGATAGTGATAAAGAATAAGAGAAGTGAAGTAAAGATAATGGAATGAAGAAAAGGAGGAGGAGGAGGATAAGTGAAGAAAAAGTGGGGGTTCGGCTGATGGGTTATGGGGAGTGGGGTGGAGTGTTTAAGAGGGAAAAGTTAATTAGATGTGAGGGAGAGTTAACGTGAAGTGAGGGGTTTAGTGAAGGGTTAGTTGACTAGGTTGTCATTCCAATAAGTGATGGTGGAGTATTTTAAGAAGAGGGGAAGAGAGGGTCATGTCAGCCCACTCTTTGGCTTAACCATTTATGGGTGTATTTAATGTAGGAAGTGAATGGTTAGGTGAAAGTTTTATTCCAAAAAGGATAAAAGCTGAATCCTATTATCCAATGGGTTTAAAAATAGGTTTTTGGTCATGAGGATGGTATTTGTTATTTTATAGGATGGAAAATGGTGTATGGTATTGTGTATAGGTCAAGTGAGAGTGTGTGAGGGTTTGAGTTGGGTGTTTGGAGTAGTTTTGGACTATGTTAAGTCGGTTGCTCAATATGACTACTAATTATGTTATTGGTGTTTGTCAATAAATTGGAAGTGTGTAGGGGGTCAAATTGGGTATGACATAAATGTAATGAATGTATTAGACTCAAAGTAGCTTATCATCGAATATTGGGTTGCAAGAAATGGGTCAAAGTTGTGTCTCCAATTTTGATTGGAACGGACGTAGGTAAATTGTGTAGGTTCGAATTCAGATATTTTATGACGAATATTGTGCGATTAAAATAAAGCACAAGAGAGTATAATTATGAGTGACACAAATATCAAAATTGACGATTGGCTTGTCTAGGTTAATGGTACGAAGTTTGGTGGAAGGCAAAAGCTAGTGTAGTGCTCTAGATATTGAAGCAATGGTAAGGTGCAAAAAGTAAATTAAAAATAAATAGGTTTTTAATAACTCCAATTATTAATCCAGAATAATCCTAAATTAATCACTAAAGCTAGATTTGGGTCAGGGGATTTACATTTGGACTCTTATTTTCTTGAAAGACCTTCGGGTTCATTTGGCAGAACCCTCTAACTGAGCCTATGCACATATGGTGGTGGCACTGGAGCTGGTGCCGGTGGTGGTGCTCTCTCTCTAGAGCTCCCACCAAACTCTGCCTCATCATCTCAATATGATCCCACTGTGCCTGCATCATATTTTTGAATAACTGGTACATTTGCGGTTGGCCCTCCTGTTGCGGCATCTGTGGGGGAAAGGATCCATACAACATCTATATCGGGTAGGGTGCATAAGGCATATAAGGGGGAAATAGAGGTGGTGGCAGTAGTAGGACCTCCTGCTGCGGCATCAATGCCTGCTATGACATCCGTTCCTCCTGCCGCGGGATCGGCACAACATGAGTTGTCTGGACCTCCTATGCGGCATCGACATAACATGCGATGTATGGCCTTCTTATATCGACGTGGTCTGAAAGAACGTAGGGAACTGTCGCGCTGACTGACCTCCTGGTATTCCGGAGGACTTGTCATCGTTGGGCGCGATGTCGAACAACGTGATGCCACCGTATACTATATGTCTGCTGTACAAATTCATCTCTCTATAAAAGATACAACTTCATTAGAATGGTAATAAAAACAAACATTATGCAAAATGTTTATACAATTTAATATGGAAGAAGGTTTAACGATGGTAGTCAAACAAGTGGATGAGATCTAATAACTCTAATCCTATTACAAGCCATTGGGCATGATATTATACCCAAGCAATAAACATGATATGCATGGTCCACCACTAAAACCATGTCACGTCCTAGTCCCAAAATACATGAGATCGATATGTAACCTGGCCAGTTGATACGGTCTAGAGTAGTTTTCCAATTTAATGGACCCTTTTAAGCATACTATACTATGGATGTGGACTTAAGTCCATGGCTAAACTACAAATATAAGATAGGTATCTAAATCTCATCCACAACATAAATATAAGAAACAACTAAAATAGGTACTGAATTATAACATGAAGAGTCTAAATCCGTAATACAACTGAAATAAGTCTTGTGGGAACAAACCCACTGATACAATACTGGAATAAAAGTACTAAAATAGAAAGAAAGACTAGAAAGAAGTAATATAACTAGACTCAAGTATCAACTAACTAGATAATGATACTCGAGTCCCAAGGCGGAAGGCCTACCACAGATCAAGGAAATTTTGAAGGAAAAACCTCAATGTCCTCAATTATAGCAACTCCGGAATCTGGACTCGGCTCATACACCTCTGGAATGAACTGCTCGTATAAATCTGAAAGAAAAATGGGTTATCAGAGAGACGTAACAAGATACTCATAATATGCCAATATATAAATACTGAATAATTAATAAGCAAAGGTGAACTAACCATCTAAGTGAATACAATCTCAGGACAATGATTGACGCATGGGCATGTGTAGACTAAATAGGAATCTGGCATAGCTCAAGGCTAGAGGTCATATATATTATGACATATATCATTAATCGACATAGCTCACGGCTAGCGATCATCGCCAGATATACCTAAAAACATATGTAAATAACATGCATAATGTTCAGCAAACGTCAGAGGCTATCTGCATGTATATATATCTTCAAGGGTCATCACCTCCCATAGTTCCTCTAGGTACTATGGTTCAACAATTTGTATAGCCCATATGCCTACTAATTGTCCTTTTCATCTTATAAAAATGTACAAGTCGCGACTATGATGTGATCATCTAGTATCTACAATGTCAAGTACCGAGAAAACTAGTGCTAATCTCAACTACATGCTGCACCATCACACGCACTGATAGCTAGTTGGGTATGCAAGCACGTGTCCTAACATGAGTACACATTGTGCCATGAGAAAATACGTATCAAGTTCTTCGAAGATATTAGGATATCTTCTCAACTTTGGGTCTGTCTGCTAGCAACTAGGTCAACACCCCAACATATGTATACTAGGAAATCGATGCCTTCGTCGACTGTACTCGAGGGTTTTTTAACTCGCACAAGAATATAATATTATAAAACAGAAGCATAAGAACAACAATAATTAAATTAAACAGTAAATATGGAAATTTATAGTTGCGTGGATCTTCATACTGGGAATGTCGAGAACCTAATCCTGTACCCCAGTCCAAATGATCCCAATGGCCTATATATAGAAACCTTAAGTTAGAGAACTATTAGAGGTTATAGTATAGGAAATAAACTCTCACTTGTGGAAGCCTTATATACCTAAATGAGGGGTACACACAGAAGACTTGACTAACCTAGGCTAATTGGTAGTAGATTACAATTTGTTAACTATGCTTTTACCTAGGTGAATCCTTATATAGCTAAGCACATGTGTACCCATTAGTTTATTTAATTATATATTAAAATTGTACAAAAAAAATATTTTTGGGTGTATAACTATTATTAGGGTATTGTATATTATTTATTTATTTATTGAGGTCCAAAACTATTTTTAAATGGCCATACATCTATATATATAAATAAAAGAAAAGAAAAAGAAAAAATAAACCCTAAACCCATTAACCCAAACTCTACCCAAATCCAAACCTATTAGACAAAATCCTAACAAAAACCAACTCCTCCCCCCACACGTACAAGAGAACCCCCCTTCTCCTATATATAAACATATGTAACAAACCCCAACCCTAACCCTAATCCCACACCATATCTACCATCACCACCAGCCCGCGAACGCCCGTCGCCCGTACTGCCGTGCGGCCGGAGCAGCGCCGACAATACCGCCGTCCGCTCCACCCCCCCGCGCACAGCGCACAACAGTTGCGACCCCTTCTTTCCGTGCAGCCTTTGCCCTCCTCGCTCGTCCAATTTGCATCCCGTCTTTTCTGGTATGTTCATAACCTAATCCTCTAGGATTCCCTTCAAGTGGAACGAATTTAGACACCCCGGTTTGATCAAAAAATTGACCGAAAGTTGGCTGAAAAACTGTTCGAAAACAGTTCAGAATTTTAGTCCAAGTACCCCTGTTCATGCCCAATTTGCCACCAAGTCGTTAATTATTTTCAAAATATAATTGAAGAAACTTCTTCACAATATAACCAATATTTTTACTGTTCTTTTAATTTTTATTACTTTGCTTTAATGGTAAAATTATTCTTGTTCTAAAACAACCAAAAACTTATTTTTTAAACACCAAAAATCTCCGATACGGGGTATGTCCCGCCAAACGAGGTAACTTCATCATGTGCAAGTTATACCAAAAGGCGCGTATCATTAACGTGGACATGTGGGCTTTCGCAAAACTTGATTTGGATGTACGTGCACACCGAAATCAACGTTTATCCGTCGAAAAGCACCGTATCGACCTGTTCTGACACTCACCATAACTTTGTGTGTGCTTGTCATTTTGTGACGAAACTTCCGCCATCGGATTCACAGCGTTACGCTGGCCTTGTGACCCAAGTTTGGTTTGATTCTGAGAACGTTGACGAAATATCATTTTGTGGGCCCCACGGTTCCACATGACGGACGATTTCGTGATCGGCTCATGGGAATCCAGTTTTGGATGTTCCTTTGGGTTTGTATCATCGTTATGGACTCGTAGACACTAAGTTTAACAAATTTGGAGAACTTTGTCTTCGACATGTTTTACGGTGCGAAGTGGGCCACATGTGGACCTCGCTTTGATCCAAAATTATCAATTTTGCCCCTGTGTCCAAATTAGACTTATGGGTAGTCAATCATAGCTATTTCTAGTATTCTGAGAATATTGGTGATGTTTTTTTTAGCATTCGGAGGTCTACGTGCAGATTCTACTTTTCTAGGAGCAGTTGACGTAGTTCAGAATCTAGGCAAGTGTACCTTGCCATAATGTATCATAGTTCCTTTCCTTTATCTTATTTAGTTATTATAGTTATTTGATATATATGGTGTGTGTGTGTTTACCCTAGGACCGTGAGACATTTCTTAGCGTCCGAACCAGATTCGGGTGTCGACGCCATACGCGGAGTTGTGCAACGTCACTTAGAGAGTTGATTCCACCATTCTATTTTTACGTGCTTGCTTTACCAAGTACGCCATACCCTAGGACACTTGATACTATTTTATGTGACAGAATCTTTCTTGAGTTATTCATGGTGATTCTGTATAGGCTTACATGATTCGTGTTATGAGACTTACATTTTATATAGATATTATTATGACTCGTTCCACTAGCTAGAGGTCATGATCTTGCGTGTTATGGACATGAGACATGAGATTATATTGGATGGGCAGAGACACACCATACTACAGGCTGATTATTGATATATATACTATACTACTGGAGGTGCTGTGGCACATATACCAGAGTCATGATACCACTAGATGTGCCATGGACTCTGTCTCAGATCTTTGGCACCTATACTGAGTCTTTATACTACTTGCTGCTATGGGCTCCCTGACACAGAGCCTGTAGTGGTTTCAGCCTGAGTACGAGTGATGCTCTCACATGCATATCACTTAGATGGTTACAGTAGTTTACCCTTAAGTATGTGGTATTATACTGTTTTACTTTTGGCATGCTATTTCTTGTACCTTGTTACGTCCCTCTGAGGACCTGGTCTCCTGCCAGTTTTTACAGCATAGACGGTTATGGAGCCTTTGAAGTTGCTGATGGAGTTGCTTGTCTTGCAGGCATTGGTATCAGGTACTTATATCATAGATACCAGAGTTATGGTTATTTATTCATATTGTTTATTCATCTGCTGATGTAGCCTAGTTTTATAGACTCATATTTCTTTCTCGAGTCTATTCGAGTTTGTGTTACTGGGCGGCCAACTTTCGCACATATAGCTCATTTTTGTGTCTGTTCATTGTGGATTGAGGCACATATATTTATATTTACTTGATTATTTAGATAGTGACCATTATAATACAGCTTATACGTATTTGAGTCAGACCAGAGTCTGGTCGAATGCGTAGCTGGCATGTTATGTATTCTTAGTCCTACATATTTTGGGACTGGGACGTAACAGGTACACATGTGTACATGTTCATAGGTGGCTGTTACTGATTCAACTAAGGCATATCTATATCCATGTCCATTCTTAAAACCACAACTTGTGGGCTGCCTATGCTTAGTTTTAACTATATATTAACTAATCCACATTTTAATATATAAAGACTATGTATAAGTATGCACGAGATATGAGAGGAAGGAGATTACTTTATCCACTAGTCTAGTCTAAAATATATCTAGTTCTCTCAAATCTTCCTAATTGGTATTTCAAAATTCTTTGGACATATAGAAGTCATGAAAGTTAAAAGTTTTAGATAGTGAGTCCCAATGCAACTCCTATATGTTCTAGTCAAAAGTGTTTTGGATTCTCATATATGTTTAAGAAAAATGGTAACTGGTGCTCACTTTACAATCCTATATTTGCAAAATACTGAAAACCAAGTTCCTAACTTTTTTCCAAGCACAATACTGAATCTAAATTGATATGACAAGGAAACGGTATTTATTAGATGAAAATCATGTCTTTAGATTTTTTGGAACGACCATTAGCTACTGTGTTAAGTACTTAGTAAAGAAACATGAATGTTATAGGTTAGGCAAAGAATGGGGGGTTATCACAGTTCTATGTACACTAAAACTATTCATGAGATTTTAAGAGCCATGTTAGCCCACATACTACTATTGGATATAGAAAAATGGTTAACTATTGGGATTAAATTGTATCATTAAATTGTATTTATGGTGATTAGCTATATATGGTAATTGGCTAGGTATATATGGTGATTGAGGTATTGGGATTAAATTGTATTTATGGTGATTGGCCATTTGACTTAGGCCCCAAGTTGATATGTGGATATATATATATGTAATATCATAATGAATGAAATACCTAGAATATTATCTTCTATCACTTTTTCACATGGTATCAGAGCCTGACGATTAGGGCACATTTTCTTCGAGCGGCGGCGGTAGCGGTATGTCGAGCGACGACGACGACATGACGAGCGGCACCGACGGTGGGACTTCTATGTCGGCGGCATACGGATCGATCCATATTCCCGTATTATCTTGGTTCTAATGACAATCCGGGTAATACAATTACAAAAGTTATGTTTCATAGGGAGAATTATGAGGAATGATGGAGATCTATTCGGCTTTCTCTACGGGCTCGACAAAAATTTGGGTTTGTTGATGGGTCTATCAATAAACCTTCGGAGTTAGATCAATTGGAGGATTAGTATTGCGTCCAATCGATGCTTGTGTAGTAAATTTTGCATACTATCGATGCTTCGGTGAAGAAGACTATCATACTTTGAGGAGGCAAACCACTGTGGGATTAGGTCAATATTCGATTTAGCGGACATGCGGCTGGTGGTGGATGTTACGGGGTACAGAAGTGCGTGAGACGGTGGCAGGATGTGGCTTCATTGCAGCACATCCGTGGATGACATATGATGGTGCAGGCGGCGGCGGTGTGCCCGGATTGACTCCGGACCAATGGCAACAACTTATTTCTATGCTTGGTAATTCTTCTACCAAATTTTTGGAGGATCGTATGGTGGGTAAGTTCATTGCACCTTGGATTATTGATATAGGCACTTCGAATCATGTTACGGGAAATTTGGATTTATTGTCCGGGGTGACGACATTAGAGGAGTGTCCGGTTGGACTCCCGGACGGACCGACTATGGTTGCCTCGTGCTGCGGGCGTATTTCTATTTCACTATGCGTGGTTCTCACGAATGTTCTATTCGTACCTCAATTACATTGCAATTTTGCATGCAAATATTAACTCTTCGCTGTAATAATAATAGACACCTACGAATTTCCCAGTTTCTAGCTACTTCTACACGAAGGACCTTGGTCCCTTACGGTACTTTCTGGGCATTGAGGTTGCCCACAAGGTAGCCCCCATTTTGTTTTACCAACCCCAGGGAATCAGGCACTTGCTGCTTGTCTTGATTTCTTGACGTTGTGAAGCTCTCTCATTTTTATCTCGTGCCAGATGCAACAAAAGAAGAGTCCTTTTTCCTTCTCGCGAACCACGAGTCTCACCACAAGAATTCCATTAAGGCTCAAGGCCCAGTGGAGCAATGTCATTTATCAAATCAAATGATTCACCAAGAAAAGAAAAGACAGAGCTCACGCTTGCTTGGCTTCCCTCTGCTGCTTTTCGCTATCTGGCTGAAAAAGGTGGTCTGGAAGGTTCCTCTCTCCCAGCAAGCAAGACGAGAAGTTTTCACTGATGGACTTCCTTTATTCCATAAGAGAACTGGTTTATTTTATTCCAGTTTCAGTGAAAGGGAAAGAAAGTTCGAAAATAGCCGAATTTGTAGAAGGGATTCTATCGCCTGACGGCAACAGGAATCGAAGACCCATTTGCTTAACCCTTTCCAATCCCACGATGTTCTGAACCCAGCTCACGTACCACTTTCATGGGCGGGTCTCAATATGATTGGCATATAATTCTAATTCATTATCAAAGCAAGATTAGTTAGCAACCGACCATGTCGAACTAACCACAAGAAAGTACACCACCTGTTTGGGCCTTTTTCTTTCCAATTTTTCTTAGCTTTGGAGACTTTAAGTGATCTAGTAGCCACATATCATCTGCGCTCAATGACTCCCCAATAAGTATCCCCCTTATAGAGAAAAAATACTCCCTAAAATGACTTTAAAAATCTGATTATTTGCATATATCTGCTAAAATAAAAAAGCCAATTTGAGATAGTCTTGGGGCTTTTGACTGTCACTAGCTTTTGATAAAAGGCTGATGAATCGCAAGAGATCTTATCGACGGAGTCGTTTGGCACTTCGATATCGACTCTTGTTGCGGTTTGTTTATTCCAACCAATGACAACCGTGGCGCAAGAGTCTGATTATCAAGATGAGTCTTGTAATTGCAAATGTGACTTGACAACTTTGGAAGCAAGCCCAACAACATGATCGATCAGTAAGAAAGAAAATTCTACTACTTTAGTAAGCACCAAAAGTCACTGTCTAATTCATTTGACTGATATGGTTTTTTCAATAAAATAGGATTTTCCACTTCTTTGTGCATTACTTGCTTTCGTTGACTAAACTGACGGAACTGACCTTTCAACATATGAAAGTTTATTTAGGTAGCTTAGCAAAGTGAGCTGCGAAGTGAGGCGAACGCCAGTGAGGAAGCCTCATTAGCCTCCCTATGGTAGCCTTCCTTTCGTGCCACATGGTAGTGACTTGTGAGTTCTATGTCGATCGAGGCGAGTTCATCAATCGTGAGAAGAGCCGCTTCTTTCTTGCGGCGGGGGCTTCCATTCACCAGCGTAGACTACATACAAGTGGCTAGCAATGGCCTTGGGCCGGGCATAGGTTTCAAGCAAGATAATGCGTCCTAGTTAGTATCTGGCTGATCGAGACTTGACTTCTTTATTCTCTATCTTGCGGGGACCTAAGCCGCAGCCGGTGGGATTTTATGCAACGTCGAAAGGGTCCTGATGTAGTATATTTTATTCCAAAGATATGATCTTAGATCTCGCTTAGTGGAGCAAAACATAATCACCCAAGAATGAAGTCGGGTTAACTTGCAAAAGTGGATTATTTGCCAGGCTGACCGGTAACCGCAGCAAGCTTGTCGTCCTGGACGCGGATCCTTTTAGGTTAATCTTTATCTTCATCTAGTTTATAAATCGATTAAAGATCGATTTATGACCATCAGAGATCATCAGCTAGTTCATGCAGGCTCCTCACATCCACCTTAGGCAAGCTGACAATGAATCTGATGAGCTTTCGTAACCTATCATCATTCAGGGAAGAAAACCATAGTTTAGCTTCATCAATCTCTTTTACGGGCTATGCCCATGGAGGAGACTGTGAAATCTTGCCAAGCATCGGTTGCATGGGAAAGTTAGTGCTAAGGCAGATCATGTGTTTGTAATAATGCATGATAAAGAATATGAACATTCTCTGGTAAACCTCTTACTATATGAGATGAACCTGGGTTTGGTGAAGATCCTCAAAGCGAATATTGGTTTGGACCATCATCGAGCCTTGATAGCATATTGTAGGACCTTTTTAAAGAAGCCGCTTGCCGGCACCCATTTTGTCCTTCTGTAGGAAATCCAGGAAACAAGCACTATCCTATCCGGTTCTTTATGGTCCATCCATACCAGTGAGTTAGGAAGGATTTGATCCGGTCACCTACCGGAGGCTCTGGGGAAGTCGGAATAGGAGAGTCACTTCCAGGTAAGGTAACTCGGCAAGTCAGTTCGCTAAGTTTGAAAAGTCTTCTTTTCGGTTCAATCGACGGCTGGCCTTCACATCTGCTTTGGCTTCTGCGCTCTGTCAACGCGGGCGATCCGTGATTGCAGTTGCCATGGTGAGAAAGTATCCTTCATACTGAACCATGCCTGTATGTTAGAGCGAATTGGATGATCAGGCCGAACAAATGAGTACTGACGAGTTTATAAGGTCATTACATGAAAGTGGAGAACACCAGAGCGGTAGTACCAAACGAGTGATCTTGGTGCCTTTCATAGTGCTCACTTCTTCCTCCAACTAGACTGAGATAGAATCATACTTAGCCATCCAAACATTGACAGTCTCCAAGCTAGGAATGCACTTCGATACCAAATCTTCGTATTTGAAGCGCTCGTCTTTCTTCAACTTCAATATCGACGTCTTTCCCTCGCTGGAACGTGGATCTCAACGTGCCTCCACGTATTGGTCCTCTCACTTCAGTCGATCAAGAAGGCTCACCGAACTCAGAAATTAATTCAATATCATCTTTTGAGCATCTGAGAAGGCAAGTCTTTGACTTGTTTACTATTTCGAGGTTTAGCAAGAGGACATGATAGGCTAACCTGCCATGTCATCTCGAATATCGAATTGGTCAAATCATCCAGTTGCTGCCATTAAGACTGATCATCCATTTTGAACATATTAAGTAAGATGTCTTGTGACCAGGTCTATTCTAAATCATTTTTGGGGGATACCTGCGCGAGAGAGGATACCTATCATCTTTTTTGATTGGCTTGTCATCCTCTTTTTTTTGTACCAAAGAGACTTGTATCACGACTTACCAAGAGGGATTCGCAAGAGTGGACCCCACGCTTTGAACTGGTAACAACAAATCTCATCCAAATCAGAGTATGGCCAACAACTGTAGTAGATCCTACATAACGAACCATAGTCTAAAGAGACGTTAAAACATGTGTTAAGCATGGATTTCAATGCACTAAAGCCCAATTGGGAGTTTTAAACGAAGGTTCGAGCTTCTGAGTCCTGAGAGCTACTAACTAGGACCATGATATGCATCACCAGGGGCTGCTTTTCAGATAAATAACTAATGGCTTGAAAGCTTGAACGTGATGAATAGGATGCTCATCACAATTGGTCACAGAAAGAAAGTTCACCTGTCTTCTGACCACACAACAAAGCCCCTTTGATGAGCTTGACGAACAGTGAATCATAGGACCTCCCTCAGGTCAGACTGGTGTCACCACCTCTCCCAGGACCAGAATGATGATCCCTGCCCGATGGGTCTACATTCATCCATGAATGTCGTTGGGTACTGTTCACCTTCAGCAGCTGTTAGTCTCTTTTTGGGGTCATATTGTAGCTTTGATTCGCCTTTCATTCCCTCCTGCCTCGAAAAATTTCATCAGGAGGATCGCCCTCCCACCATGAGCAGTTAGCTGTGGATCTTCCCCTTTTTTGGGGGAAAGTTGGGGCCACAGCTACAACTATCGGCACTTCAAAGGGCTTAGCTACTTGAGGAAGAACTCCCTAGCTTTGGTTGCTACTATTTGCCATGGCCTACACTCCGTTGGTGATTGAGCCCTGATTTGTATTAGAAAATTTCTGGTATGGTCATTTGGATGGCTCATTAGGGAAGAAAGATGTGCATGATGGTGAAAAAGCAGATGCAGATGCACTAAGGATGGATAAAGCAAAATGGGAGTGGTTGTTCGAGATCTACTTCACTGGCGGATAAATGCCTTGACTTTTCTACCATTTTTGCTTGTGCTAGTGCCCCCATAAATTTATCGATTCCAAAAACCAGTGAGCCCGGCCAGGGCGCACAGCTGCTTGTTCTTCACAAAGGGTGCAGCGTACGAACATTTTCCAAGCGAGCCATGGGAGTCTCTCCTATTACAGGTATGGTGCTAGCTAAGCTTGTAATTACTTTGTTAGAGCTCTTGTCATTGAGACCGACAGCAAATGACTTCCTTAGTCTAGTTTCGTGCTGCACCAAAAGAAGAAGGGGAAGAAATCCTTGCTCTTCGGGCTACGAAAAATGTAATCCAGTGCTCCATGGTTGAATTCAACGTTCTCGAGAGTTCCTCTGAGTATGGAGCGGCTTTTTGCTAAAAGATGAGGGTGAAGCTTTCAGCCTAGGACTTATTCTTACTGGAAAAGTGATGCTATGTTAGCACTTTTAGCAATCCTAGAGTCAAACGGGAGCATGAATGCGAGATGCCAGGTATAAATCGATTAGAGATCGATTTTGTCACTACCACATTCCGAAAACAGGGGTAATTTCGACTTTTTACAATATTTAATATTATTGTAGTTATAATTAATTAATTGCATGAATAGTATATATTGATTTAAATAATTATGTGTGATGTGTAATTAAATATAGTATTAGATGCAGTGTTCATTTATTTTTGCTAGCAGACTAGACCTAGAAGCCCAGTAGAAGACCACCTGTCCGAATTATAGAATTCTAGATTTTATTATTTTATTAGAATTTAATATTTGGAGATTGTAATTAATTACTGTATTTTATTTAATATTTTTGCGCATTGCCTTTGCTTCGATATTTGGAGCACTATCCAGACTTTTGTCTTCCAACAAATTTCACAATCTTGCCCTAGACATGCCCGCCTTCCATTCTGCTATTTTTGCAACTCATAATTTTGCTCCCTGTGCATTATTTCTGGCCGCACAAAAATCGTCGCGGACGTTATTTAATAAATCTCTATTTTTCATCGTTGTGCGTTCCAATCGAAAATTGGAGGCAATCTTGACCTATTTTTCGTGCGGCCCAAATTAGGGTAATATTCTGTTCTGAGTCTTCTTCATTATTGGTATTGATGACCTGACCTGATTCTGGTCCCATGTACTCCTAATTAATTGTTGAACACAACTTGCATTTATTTCTATTTAAATTGAGGATACTATTTTATCTGATTCTGAAATCCCAATTTAATTCCAGTGCCCTGCTATTTGAGCCCACACAAACCTTACAGCGCCCCCTGACCCTACAAAACACCAGACCCCGAATCGCCCGCCAAATTTCCATCATTTTATGTGTTTGTACAATTTCCCAAATTTAAGGGGCTAAGTTGCAATTATTCAATTGTAGGTGTCATCACCCCATTGTCCAAGACCAAATGGAAAGATTATTTATTTGTGGACCAAAAGGCATTTTCCTAAATGAATTAATTTCCCTCATGTTCAATCTGGACCACTCATTCAATGAGTGCATCCTCACCCTCCATCTAAACACACTCTCCTATATATAATGTCTACATCAAACCCTAATCCCATAAAACCTAGGTTTTCCGCCACCTCTCTCTCTCTCCTCCACCCTCAACACCAAACCGTAGCCTCCTTCTTTTCTTTTTCTCTTTTCCTTTCTTCTCCTTCTTCCTTCCTTCTTCCTTATTGTTTTCTTTTTTCATTCATTGAAATTAAATTTGAATTCAATAGGGGGGAACACTGTTCTCCCATCCCCCCATACTGTTCAGTCTTCGGCGGCTCCTCCGGCGTTCAGCCGGCGGCCAACCAACCGAGGCGGCCGCTCCTGTCCTCCCTGCTGTTCAGCCCGGCCCAGCGGCTCCTCCCCTCGCCGCTGCTGTACTCCGGTCCGGCTGCTCCAGGCCGACATCCCCGGCGGCTGTGCTCCCCATCCTCTCGCGTCCGGCGAGCGGCCGAGCCCCCTCGCGCCCGGCGGCGCTGCTGCATCCTCCCCTTCCTCTGCTCCTCCTCCCATCTCCTCCACGCACGGTCCCCCTCCGGCGACCCCCACTGCTCCCTCTCCTCCTACCATCTAATCACCACTACCACCTTCAACTCATCATCACCACCACCTCCATCCGTCCATCCATCCACTCCCGAGCCGAGCCATACTCCGGAGGCCAGCCAAGTCCAGCTCCCCATTCCCTCTGTTGCAGCCGGCTCCAGAGCACCTCCGACCCGCTGTATCCCGGCGGCTGATCCTCCCAGCCGAGTCCCTTTGCCGCTGCTGTGCTTCCGGCCTCCCTGCTCAGTCCGGCGAGAACTCCGGCGGCCGGCGACCCCCTCCACTGTAAGTTCTTCTCTCTTCTCCTCTTCCCTCTTTGTATATATATATATATATATATATATATATATATATACGTACGTATATACGTATGAGTGTATATAAATACATATATAAGTTTAGCATTTAATTAATTAATGTGAATGCATTGTATGAAAATATGTATGTAGGTATATTTTGTATATGTATGGTTAATTTATGTATAGTATGTATAGTGTAGGTATAAATGTGTATGCGTATATGTATATATATTTAAATCAATTTATATATTTTTGGTATATAATTAGTATATATTTGTTATATATATATATTGGTATATATGTATACAAACATTTTAGTATAAATATTTCTTAGTATGTGTATGTTAATGTATATATAATTTAATATATATGTATATGTATATATTTAATTAATGTATGTAAGTATATGTATTTAATTAAATTTGTATATATATATGTATATATACATTGGTTTATTTTATGACTTTTAATGAAAAGTATACTAGTATGATTTAAATTAGCATATGTATATTATTTATTTTATTAATATTTAATTGAATAAGTATGTATTTAAATTAATGCACATGTATTATATATGAGTTTTAATGTTATATATATATAATGTAATTGGTATATATATATCAATATACATATTGGTATATGTATACTCTAGTATGTGTGTATACAGGTATATAGTATATATATTTTATTTGGTAATGATACATACATATAGATATAACCAAGGTATTTTCCACTAAAACATATAAACGTATATTTTTGGTATCAATGTATATATGTAGAGTTATATTTTCGTATTGGTGTATATATATTTTGTATAAAACCTTAGCATATTTTTAATATATATATACATATATTTTGTATGTGTATTTAATTGGATGTATATATTATAAGTACATCTGTTAATTAAGATGTGTATAATTATATATCTAGCTATTAGGTGACCAGTATCCTACCTAGAGTAGTCCCAAATTCTGTATTTCTTCTGTGTGTTAGGGTGGCATCTGATGCAAGTGTTATAATTGTGATATGTTTATAGGACTGTTGGTTACCCAGGGAATACTCTGGAACAGGACATCAATAATTACCAGCTAAGGACCCAAGGCAAGTACATTCTCTGATTAGTTTCTAATTTATGATATCTCCTATGTTTACTGTATCTAGTATAAATATCCATGCTCTTGATACGCTGGTTACACGGATTGGTATACACGGATCTCGTCATGAGATGTTATTCCTTATTCATGGTGTAGCTTGTACAAGACTTGTTTTCCTTGTTATCTTGTGCATGTACAGACACTGATTCCCGGGGAGACTTGCTACCTTCCTGGGGAATCCCGTGCCATAGCGTACCATGATTAGATCTACTATACCAGTCGGGGTGGGGAGTATTTTAGTGTAGATATGTGATCATACCCAACTTTCCATGCATCATAGCTCACCCCACATCTCACGTCGGGTGCGGCCTGACCATCTCCATGCTTCATAGCTGTTACGTGTGATTAGCCTGACCTCTACATGCATCATAGCTAACCAACGGTTAGCCTGACCTTCGTGAATTATAGCTAATCACATGTAACCAGCCTGATCAAGTTCCTAAGCCGATCACATGTTAAAGCTAATACTCACACACACTTAGTCATAGGTTTCTTGCTCATGGACATATTGTTTCTTTTCTTGCAGTTACTTACAGTATTTTCCAGTATTTCTTTCATTGTACATTTCTCGTACCTATACATGCATCTGGTATATTTTCATCTAGAACTGCTACATAGTTTATGTCATTAATATAGAACTGCTATTTAGAGATGTACTTTGCTCCTTCCTGACTGGAAATATTTTTCCAGACTGTGACCTTAGTAGACTGGGTTCTGACACACTGGGGATTGGAAGTTAATGATTGCAGGTATGATTATTTTGTCGTTAGACTTGTCTTGTATTTCTTGCTTGCCTTGATATCTCATCGTGCTTTAGTTTATGTGATTGAGTATTCTAGCATTATTTTATGATACCCACGTCTCCTTATGGAGTTGGGTATTCACGTGAGTTTGATTAGATAGTTACATGACCTAGACAGCGTTCTACCGCCGATGCTGCGACGTAGGCTGGACGTATCCACGCACTCGTGCCCCTAAACCGGGTGCGGGTCGTGACACGTTTTTAGTGGTGGCCCATGCAGGTCAGACTTCGCGAGTTATGCGATGTCGTAGTAGTGTGACATCCTTGTTATACTACTGCGTGCCTGCAATAGGATCTAGGACGTAGGATACTAGGACGAGAGTGAATACTCAATCACAAATTATTTGAGAGATTCCTGGGATGACCCTTGAGAATCTCATTATAAATTTCAATTTAAATCCTTCCTCCTTGTTTTCGTCCGTCCTCACTTATTGATATTGAGTTTAATTCTTGTTGACCAGTTGTTAACTTTAATTCTTGGTATCGTTGTTGAGTTAATTTTATATCGAGATGAATTTTACGAGCTAAAATTTACGGTATCATCTGATGACATATATTGATGAGGACAGTGAGAAAGGTAAAACGTCTACTTTGGTTATGGAACCTAGAGTTTATCGCAGCCATATTAGCTGTCGTGACGAGAACGTAGGAACCTAACTTGGATGTACATACTTTAGTTTTGAGATTTAGAGTTTCTCGCAGCCATACCGGTTGGCGTGGCGAGGATTCTAGATGACATGATTATAGGGTTGCATACCTTAGTTACGGAACCTGTCGTTTATCGCATCTATGCTTACTGGCGTGGCGAGGATTCTGTGTGTCATGATTTCTGACAGACGTGTATGATTATCAGGTTGTATCTTAAATTGGTTCTTAAAGTATCATCTCAAGACTTATCTATTTTCTGTTATTCCAGGACTTTGTTCCATCGCTTCTTTCTTTACTAGCAGTAAAGATACCCTCCGTCCTCGATCTAATTCCTTTTTGAGCTTATTTTTCTTTGAGGATTTCTTGTTAGTATGATAATTAGTGACTTGCAATTTTGGTTGTGTCTTGTATTAGTATTGACTGAGTGTGACTTGTGAGTTTTAAGTGTTTCTTAGTTGGACATGGGAGCATTAGGCATTAATCTAGAGATATCCATAGCATAGTACCTTGTAACAATGGTTCTGGGATAAGGTCATTAGAGACTGTGAGTAGAAGGAGAGTATAGAGTATCAGTGATAGTTCAAGAGTTAGTATCAGAGCCAACATAACCGTCCTGGATAATCATGATTATGCAATTGGATGATCTACGTGAACAATTAAGTATCCAAGAATTGTGTTAAGGATTTATGGAGCATGATGTTCAATTTGATGATTGATATCGGAAGTGTTAAAGGTAAGGAAATATATACGCATAAAGAGTTAATGAGGTGTCATGGGTAGAGAAATACCGGAATTGGTAATGAAAATGGTGCTAGTAACAGTAAGCACTCGGTGTGATGATAATAAGATGATATACCAGTTGACATAAATTAAAATCATGAAAGAAAACACTGATATGTACATTGTGGAGTTATAAATTAAAAGGTGGAAATAAGATTGTATTTTTAGAATAATTGAGGAGTTGAGATTTTGTCATTAAATTTTTGAGGATTTCAAATATGAATTCAATAAACATGGTTAAGGCTACAAGAATTTTAGAAGTGATTAAATTCTGTTTCGATGTTGAGTATCTAATTTTGAGGAGGTATATATAATTCATTTTTAAGTTGATCGAGAAGTTAAACCTTGACGATTATTTTGAGGATTAATTTTATGGTAGATAAGAGATGAATATTAATATATGAGTAGATGATATGCATGTGTAAGAATCTGATGACTTGAGCATGATTGAGATCTCACTGCCAACTGACTTGGGTGTCAATCTAGGGTTGTATTAAGAGAGCAGTACTTAGTATAGTGTGTTACAATTGATATGCACTTGAGTGATAAGAATAACTAGTATCAACTATTGCAGTAGGTAAGGAAGCTAGCAGTGAGTATGCTTGTAGTAGAGTGTGGTACCTAAAGAGATAGAGGTATCAAACTTTCCATGCATTATTTGACCTATGATTGTGTTAGAGATAGAAGATATTGCAAGTAATATGTTAGCAGATTCTTTCTTTTCTTTCCCCATGTTCCTTTTTGTCTTCTGATTGATTGATACCTTAGTACCGTAGCTTGTATGCATGATTTCTTGTTATAATGTAGTTAGTAGTACCCCTGATACAGAGACTGCAATACCATGACAATAGACACCATGATCATACATATTTCCCTTAGGTTGCATGTTGTATGGTTGTAGGTAGAATTCTCTTAGACTTTGATTGTTGAGGATTTAACTGTAGTAAAGATTAACGAAGAGGTTATGACTTGACAAAGAGAGACAAGGTGCCTTAAATTTTGAGGAAAAATATTAAATTAAATAAAGAGTTGGGAATTTAATATGGCGTAATTGAAGTTTTGTTAAATCATTGATTTTAAGAAGATTATGAAATGATTGAATTTATCAAAATTTGAGGAATTTAAGAAGGCTATCGATATATTTATTGGACTGCAAGTTATGAACTTATATTTTGAATATTGTATTGGAGGTTTCATAAGTATTACATCGTTGCATGTTATAGAAAAAAAAATCGAGGAATAAGAACACAAATGGATTAGTGTTGAATTCAAATTTTGGGATGAGATTCAATTTTAGAAATATGCATTGATTGGATTTCAATTAGAGGATTGAATATTAAATTCTTGTATTTCGTTATTAACTTAAAATTTTGATGATATTGTGATAAGAATGGGATTTGATTTTATATTTGAAGATTTTAGGGATATGATAATTATAGAATTTTGAAAATTTATTGAGAAATAACAATATGGAGTAGTTCATGATTATATAATTTGATGAATTTAATTTTGATGGTAGTAAATACATAAATAAAACAATCGAGGATTAAAAAAAAAAATTCGAGGATAAACATTGATTTAAATAAAGGGTCAAGATTTTAACATGACGGAATTTATGATGAATTAATTCCAGGAAGATTATGACATGATTAAATGGGTTATAAAAATTTGGAAAATTGGGGGATTATCAATATATTAAATTGATTGCAAGTTATGAATTTTAAAATGTTATATTTGGAGGTGGCATTGTTGAGTATTTTGAGAAAAGAGGAAATCGAGGAATAAAATCATTTATGGGTTTATGTTTAAAATCAAATCTTGTGGGACGAGATTACATTATATATATCTGAGCATTGATTAAATCAAATTTGAGGAGTGGATATTAAATTCCGAGTATTGAATTATTAACTAAAACTTTCAGGAAATTTTGATAAATGGACTTTGATTTTATTTCGAGGATTTTTCAGGTTATGCAATAATTTTAAAAGTTTGAAATTGTGAAAAGACCTTGTGGAATATTAATTGATTCGTGGTTGATAAATTTAAATTGAGGGAATAATAATGGGTATGATTAAACGCTACTATGAGGATTTTAAATTTCGAGGACGAAATTCTTTTAAGGTGGGTAGACTTGTCACTACCACATTCCGAAAACAGGGGTAATTTTGACTTTTTACAATATTTAATATTATTGTAGTTATAATTAATTAATTGCATGAATAGTATATATTGATTTAAATAATTATGTGTGATGTGTAATTAAATATAGTATTAGATGCAGTGTTCATTTATTTTTGCTTGCAGACTAGACCTAGAAGCCCAGTAGAAGATCACCTGTCCGAATTATAGAATTCTGGATTTTATTATTTTATTAGAATTTAATATTTGGAGATTGTAATTAATTACTGTATTTTATTTAATATTTTTGCGCATTGCCTTTGCTTCGATATTTGGAGCACTATCCAGACTTTTGTCTTCCAAGAAATTTCACAATCTTGCCCTAGACATGCCCGCCTTCCATTCTGCTATTTTTGCAACTCATAATTTTGCTCCCTGTGCATTATTTCTGGCCGCGCAAAAATCATCGCGAACGTTATTTAATAAATCCTTATTTTTTATCGTTGTGCGTTCCAATCGAAAATTGGAGGCAATTTTGACCTATTTTTCGTGCGGCCCAAATTAGGATAATATTCTGTTCTGAGTCTTCTTCATTATTGGTATTGATGACCTGACCTGACCTGATTCTGGTCCCATGTACTCCTAATTAATTTTTGAACACAACTTGCATTTAATTCTATTTAAATTGAGGATACTATTTTATCTGATTCTGAAATCCCAATTTAATTCCAGTGCCCTGCTATTTGAGCCCACACAAACCTTACAGCGCCCCCTGACCCTACAAAACACCGGACCCCGAATCGCCCGCCAAATTTCTGTCATTTTATGTGTTTGTGCAATTTCCCAAATTTAAGGGGCTAAGTTACAATTATTCAATTGTAGGTGTCATCACCCCATTGTCCAAGACCAAATGGAAAGATTATTTATTTATGGACCAAAAGGCATTTTCCTACATGAATTAATTTCCCTCATGTTCAATCTGGACCACTCATTCAATGAGTGCATCCTCACCCTCCATCTAAACACACTTTCCTATATATAATGTCTACATCAAACCCTAATCCCAAAAAATCTAGGTTTTCCCCCACCTCTCTCTCTCTCCTCCACCCTCAACACCAAACCGTAGCCTCCTTCTTTTCTTTTTCTCTTTTCCTTTCTTCTCCTTCTTCCTTCCTTCTTCCTTATTGTTTTCTTTTTTCATTCATTGAAATTAAATTTGAATTCAATAGGGGGAACACTGTTCTCCCATCCCCCATACTGTTCAGTCTCCGGCGACTCCTCCGGCGTTCAGCCGGCGGCCAACCAACCGAGGCGGCCGCTCCTGTCCTCCCTGCTGTTCAGCCCGGCCCGACGGCTCCTCCCCTCGCCGCTGCTGTACTCCGGTCCGGCTGCTCCAGGCCAACATCCCCGGCGGCTGTGCTCCCCATCCTCTCGCGTCCGGCGAGCGGCCGAGCCCCCTCGCGCCCGGTGGCGCTGCTGCATCCTCCCCTTCCTCTGCTCCTCCTCCCATCTCCTCCACGCACGGTCCCCCTCCGGCGACCCCCACTGCTCCCTCTCCTCCTACCATCTAATCACCACCACCACCTTCAACTCATCATCACCACCACCTCCATCCGTCCATCCATCCACTCCCGAGCCGAGCCGTACTCCGGCGGCCAGCCAAGTCCAGCTCCCCATTCCCTCTGTTGCAGCCGGCTCCAGAGCACCTCCGACCCGCTGTATCCCGGCGGCTGATCCTCCCAGCCGAGTCCCCTTGCCGCTGCTGTGCTTCCGGCCTCCCTGCTCAGTCCGGCGAGAACTCCGGCGGCCGGCGACCCCCTCCACTGTAAGTTCTTCCCTCTTCTCCTCTTCCCTCTTTGTATATATATATATATATATATATATATATATATATATATATATATATATATATATATATATATATACGTACGTATATACGTATGAGTGTATATAAATACATATATAAGTTTAGCATTTAATTAATTAATGTGAATGCATTGTATGAAAATATGTATGTAGGTATATTTTGTATATGTATGGTTAATTTATGTATAGTATGTATTGTGTAGGTATAAATGTGTATGCGTATATGTATATATATTTAAATCAATTTATATATTTTTGGTATATAATTAGTATATATTTGTTATATATATATATTGGTATATATGTATACAAACATTTTAGTATAAATATTTCTTAGTATGTGTATGTTAATGTATATATAATTTAATATATATGTATATGTATATATTTAATTAATGTATGTAAGTATATGTATTTAATTAAATTTGTATATATATATGTATATATACATTGGTTTATTTTATGACTTTTAATGAAAAGTATACTAGTATGATTTAAATTAGCATATGTATATTATTTATTTTATTAATATTTAATTGAATAAGTATGTATTTAAATTAATGCACATGTATTATATATGAGTTTTAATGTTATATATATATAATGTAATTGGTATATATATATCAATATACATATTGGTATATGTATACTCTAGTATGTGTGTATACAGGTATATAGTATATATATTTTATTTGGTAATGATACATACATATAGATATAACCAAGGTATTTTCCACTAAAACATATAAACGTATATTTTTGGTATCAATGTATATATGTAGAGTTATATTTTCGTATTGGTGTATATATATTTTGTATAAAACCTTAGCATATTTTTAATATATATATACATATATTTTGTATGTGTATTTAATTGGATGTATATATTGTAAGTACATCTGTTAATTAAGATGTGTATAATTATGTATCTAGCTATTAGGTGACCAGTATCCTACCTAGAGTAGTCCCAAATTCTGTATTTCTTCTGTATGTTAGGGTGGCATCTGATACAAGTGTTATAATTGTGATATGTTTATAGGACTGTTGGTTACCCAGGGAATACTCTGGAACAGGACATCAATAATTACCAGCTAAGGACCCAAGGCAAGTACATTCTCTGATTAGTTTCTAATTTATGATATCTCCTATGTTCACTGTATCTAGTGTAAATATCCATGCTCTTGACACGCTGGTTACACGGATTGGTATACACGGATCTCGTCATGAGATGTTATTCCCTATTCATGGTGTAGCTTGTACAAGACTTGTTTTCCTTGTTATCTTGTGCATGTACAGACACTGATTTCCGGGGAGACTTGCTACCTTCCTGGGGAATCCCGTGCCATAGCGTACCATGATTAGATCTACTATACCAGGCGGGGGTGGGGAGTATTTTAGTGTAGATATGTGATCATACCCAACTTTCCATGCATCATAGCTCACCCCACATCTCACGTCGGGTGCGGCCTGACCATCTCCATGCTTCATAGCTGTTACGTGTGATTAGCCTGACCTCTACATGCATCATAGCTAACCAACGGTTAGCCTGACCTTTGTGAATCATAGCTAATCACATGTAACCAGCCTGATCAAGTTCCCAAGCCGATCACATGTTAAAGCTAATACTCACACACACTTAGTCATAGGTTTCTTGCTCATGGACATATTATTTCTTTTCTTGCAGTTACTTACAGTATTTTCCAGTATTTCTTTCATTGTACATTTCTCGTACCTATACATGCATCTGGTATATTTTCATCTAGAACTGCTACATAGTTTATGTCATTAATATAGAACTGCTATTTAGAGATGTACTTTGCTCCTTCCTGACTGGAAATATTTTTCCAGACTGTGACCTTAGTAGACTGGGTTCTGACACACTGGGGATTGGAAGTTAATGATTGCAGATATGATTATTTTGTCGTTAGACTTGTCTTGTATTTCTTGCTTGCCTTGATATCTCATCGTGCTTTAGTTTATGTGATTGAGTATTCTAGTATTATTTTATGATACCCACGTCTCCTTATGGAGTTGGGTATTCACGTGAGTTTGATTAGATAGTTACATGACCTAGACAGCGTTCTACCGCCGATGCTGCGGCGTAGGCTGGACGTACCCACGCACTCGTGCCCCTAAACCGGGTGCGGGTCGTGACAGATTTATGACCATCATAAATCGATTTATCGATCGACAAGAAAGCTTGTGGGTGTAATTTTTACGGAAGTTAAACGACAATCCTACACCCAAAAGCCTTCTCCATCGCCCGGTCTTGATATGTCTAATGTTTTACATTACTACAGGTTGCAGAAAGCGAAAAGAGAATCAGGAAGAGAAAATAAAGGGTTGTTTTAGAGAGTAGGGTAGTCCACGATCAAAAAAGTATAAGCTCATCGACAGATGTAGCGCTTTCATTATTCTTCGTGATATTGACAATATTTCTGGGAAAAGACGTGGTTCATGAGACATTGACTCTTCGACAGCCTTTAGTTTAGCAAGAAATTAGATCCCAACTCACTTAGCCTGGAGGAGACTAGCTTTATGTTATGGGATCCGAGAAAAGGGGGTTGGATAATCTATCAAATGCTGAATTTCATCTTCTTAACCTAGTCTCCACTAGAAAACCTATCTACATTTCTGCAATTAGAATGTTTTATTGCAAATTATCTCATGATAGATACATTATTTCTTCAAGGGTAGGTGGAATCAATATTAAGTTTAATAATAAAACTTTAGGTAAAAATCCTTGAAATCCCTAATGAGGGTTAAGCCTTAGTTAGCATCTCGAAACTTGACTTTATCGACGACATAACCCTTGACCCTTTCAAGGACATCTTGTGTGCCCCCTCATCGCTATCCTTCTGGAAAGTTCCATATCCATTATCTGAACCAATATTTCTATGAACTTCACTCGAATAGCTATTCAGCCATTCTACCTATAAAATCCTCGACTGACGAGGTTTCTTATCTTGAGATGTTAGCCTTATATCAATTCTACTCCTCTAACCCCTTCGGCCTTCCCAAGATCATCATCAAACAAATGGTCAATTGTCGCAGGTCTGGATGTCAACTCCTCTATTCTATATACCTGTCTATTATTTTTTATCACTTCCATATTCCTATAGATGAGCCCACATTTCTTTCTGAGCCAGCCTACTTGACCAAAGCCCGCTGGAATGAGCCGACTTATCCTTTTGATGATAATGATGACTACTCATCTTTCCACTATACGTCTGATGCTCCTACTGATCCTATCGATCCACCTCCTGTCATATCTACTCTAGCTGCATCTGCACCATCCACCTCTGCCGCTCCTGCCACCCTGAACTCTATCTAGTATATGTTTTGTGACCAATTCTGACTACAAAACAAGATGATCACTGCTCAGTTCCATGAGCAGAACACCATGATCGTTACTCATCTTCGCAACCAGGACTACCCACCACCATTTAGGCCTATACGTTGGCCAACTCTATAGCGGATCTTCACTACAGCCACGCTCATCATCCTGTCACACCGTTTCTAGTGGTTCGTGACCCTACTCGTTTAGGCTACCAGTTCGACGACCCATATGTCCAACAGTACTTTGATCCAACTGGAGCCTACTTCGATGCTCACCAGCCAGCTGATGATCCCATAGATGGTGATGGCAGGTAGTTGCTATCGTGCTAGCATGTTTCTAGAGATATTTTCTTATTTTTTAATATGGATTTATGTCATTTTATTTCAGATGATTGTACGAGATATCTTCTTATTTTCTATGATATTTGGACTATGTATGGACTTATGTTATTTCTATGCATTTTTATTATCAGATGACTGTACTAGAAACTTCTCAAGTAGTATCTATGATATTTCTTCTTGTCTGATTCATATGGTTAAAATCATTTTTGACTGATAGTATTAATTTTAATCTATGCATGCACACTTGTCAGTTTTATTTAACCTTCTCATTGCTATATAAAATGAATATGACGTAGTATTTTTTGTATATTTTCAGTAAAACAAAGAAGTAATTTCTTTTTTGCTTTTTTTTTTAAAATAACAAGGGAGCTTTCATCTTTTAGCATGCTCATTTTCTTCCGTATGTCTTCGTCGTTTATTTTGGGGGAGCTTTTCTTTTCCTTATGATTAAATGACAAAGGGAAAGTAATGGCAATACAAATATGAGAAACCGTTGTGATACATATTGAATATGAGATACTATTATGATACGTATTATGAGCTATTATTCATATCTTGTTATTATTCATATCTTGTTCATTATAAGACAAAACATGTTTACAGATTCACAGAAATAATAGCCTTTTTCAGATCTTGCACTAATCAGAGGAAACATTATATTATGGGGGTGCTCGTATCAAATCTTGCATACTATATAATGTGGAAGATTGTTGACAAAAAATAAGGCTACCAAGTATCAGATTTTTATTGGCATGGTTTTTCAATTATCATAATGTGGAAGATTGTTGACAAAAATTTTCACGGTCAACCTGATTCTGATAATCGACAACACCCAGCCTATATATAAAAGTATAGTTACTAGATGTAAATGATGGTTACTGAAGCCAGGCCACATTGCTACTGAAGAAAGATACCAGTAAAAACCATCTGCATCTTATGTTGTCTTATATTTTCGTGTTTCAGGCATTGTAATTTTATATTTTATTGAGTCTAGGACTTATGTAAGTCGAATCACCCTGGCAACCAAATAGTTCTCAGTTCACTCATAAACCTACCTCAGTCTACTTATAAAAAGATTACCTCAAAGTCCACTTAAAATAGCCTGAAACCTATCCATCCATAATCAGAACAAAACTAGCCTATACACAACTTAGAAAATTTTGGAAATCCGCAAATCAAACTCGGACCGAACTCGATTTTGCTATTTATAGAAGATTGGCCAGTTGTGTAATTCCTAATTTTGTGGCTCAAACGTTCAATTTTTTTAAATATTTTGACTGAACTCTGGCCGAATTCTGTCCCACAAAACCTTATAAATAGACTTAGATTTTTGTATTCCTACAAACTCATCCATTTTCAATCTTTTTATCCTATAAGAGAGTAAACTCCTGAGATTTAACCTTCTTCATCTCAAAGATTACTTTTCAGCCTTCTAGTGCCAAGTGCGATCTCGGTTAGAAAGTATGTCAGAGTTGTACGAGCTTGGCTCAACAAGCTTTTCTCTTTTATTTTGAAGTCGGCGTGCCCTTCAAATAAAACGTACATGTGAAGTCTTTCGAACCTTCTGATCAAATCTCGATGTTGTAAGAAGTCTGCAAGCCTTCGTATCAAAGCTTGTGATTCACTATTGGTGATTGTAGTGAATAAAACTCCGAGCAAGAGTTCTCGGGACTAGACTAGTCCTCTCAGAGGGAAACCAGTATACATCGTGATGTTTGCATTTTCTCTCTCTCAACTCAACTGCTTTACATATATATCTTACATATATACTATTATTAGTTTATAATTGCTTTCACTTCTGTCATGCCCCAAGAAAAGAGAATACAAAGACGGACATGGCCAGCTATCCCAAACAAGGTACTATACTGCAATACGACGATCATAGCTGTAACTAGACAAGGGGTGCATAAAACAATCAAGTCTCCTAGGGTCAATAACTTCTATGTCTCAATCATTAAAATAAAAAGTAATAATATAGAACACTTTAGAATAAGCAGTAAGGCATCCCAAATGTTACATCATAATGTTCATTGGAGATCTGGTAATACAGAATGATGTGCCAGAGCAAGATCAAAGTATACTTGACAGTGAGTCAGCTACATTCTAAATATATATATAGTCATAAAAGGAACTAGTGTCCAGATTTGTCAGCTAACAGGTGTCGGCTGGCTAAACACTCAAAAGAATATAGTTTACAAAAGACGAGCAGTGAATAAAGAAATCCACTTGTTATCCTCAGCAGCCATGTTCCTGGTACACGCCATGAGTCGGGGGATAGTACGTTGGATCCTCGGGTGCTAGCTTGAAACCTGGACATGCAAAACTAGTGGGGTTAGACCCCAAATAACAAGTACCACAAAGGAAGCACAAAAAGAAGAACAAAACCCAAAGCAATAAAATATTATATATATATATATATATATATAATAGTTCTGCTCGTAGCGTAGGTCCATGGCATATCATAGCACAAAGGCCCAACCCTATAACCAAACAAGGGCAAGGGTTGAATCCATCACACTATGATAGTCCATTTTCCTAGGCTACTAACAGAATAATACAATCACAACCAAATCCAATTTATAAAATCGGTCAAACACTTGTACGGCTTGCTATTTGTAGAGTTTGAGGTTTTCTCAGAATAATGCATAATAGGTATCTTTAGTTTACGTCATTGCCGAACATGAGCTAACCTAGCCAAAAAGATGAATATACATGTACTTTACGAGTTGCAACAGTTCCCAGTAGGGCCACTGCGCCAAAAATATGGTATTAGCGGTTCCAATATTCTTATAGTAAAACAGTGGCTCGGCATATTATAATATGTCAGATTTGTACTCCACTAAGAAAGATGATATACAGTATCTGTGGTGGCTGGCCCACAGCGCACTTAGATCTGAATCTTTGTGGGAAGGTTCGTTGGCATGATCTCGGGATACTATTTTCTTCCCATGTTACTACCACTTTTAGTTGGCATGATCTCGACATGGCCACATGAGAATTTTTCTTAAGATGTCGTACAAAGTATGGGCACACTAGATACGAATCCATTAAGTTCAATCTGGATTCATCCGAGCATATATGCAACATTCAATAAATAATTATCCTAGCCACGCTTTGGTATTTGACTTGCATATCATGTTCGTGCTAGGGAAAATAGTATATTTATAGTATCACGTGTTTAGAAATTTGGAGATATTCTCGATGCACATCCTAAATATAATTACTTTAACATGTAACACGATATGTCGCACCTCAATGCACATTAGATCAAGAACTTTATCATGCAATAATCGTATCAACACAGATACAATATTCGAGTCCAATTACCAATTATCATTAGGTCACATGAATCTTGATCACATTATAACACGAAGCTTATGTCATGCACATAGTCGGTTCGTCATTATTCACTTAATCTGGTTCACCGAGAAAATCTCAAGTCCAACACATATTCATGCCATGTATGAAGCCAATCTTAGCATATGGTCATGTCTAGCATGTAGTCTGGTTTCTATGTCCATACTTCCTTGGAATCATAACACAAGCAATACCAGGATCAACCACATAGAGGATGATAAGAAATATTCCAAATAGGATAAGTGAATATATAATGAAAGCACTACGTGCACGCATTGGGGTTACTAAGAATAACATGCACATGAAATTGTACGCATGAAGGTCAGGCACATAAAGTCTCAGGAAGTCAGGTTCGTGCACAAACTTAGAGAAATAAGGTTGGCGCACTTTCACAAGAAAGTGCACAAGCTACATAGTGGATGGCGCACTTTGTCAACTTAATCAACATGGCACACTTGACAAAAGTGCGCGGGCAAGAATAAGGTGTGCTTTCAAATAAGTGCGCTAGCAAGCTAGCTAAAAGACAAAACACACAATCCGAGGTCAAAGTTCGATAGTCGAGAAACTCGTCAGTCGAGGAGCACACAAATCAATAATACAGAAATCAAGAAACCAACCAAAGCTTCGTCCCTAAGGGAAAGAAGAGGGAATAAAGTGTGCGAGCAAACCATCGTAAGAATAGAGTGCCGGCTGACGAAACACAGAAAAAGTACACCAGATTACCAAACGAAAAAAGTGCGTTGACTGACCGTGGCATACGTTCTCTTGGTTTTCCAAGAAGAACTTTGATTGAATACACATCAAATGCGCCAATTGAGTTTTCTCTCGAAAGTATGCCCCTGACTTGAGGAGTGTGACTGGCGCACTTTTGCTAGAAGACTGAGTGCAGAATTATCAGTTTGCACGAAGAATTGCGACAGCATGCCAATGCACCCAAAATAAAATATACATATTTCTATGCCAAAGGGGTCATCTTGCATACACTTTATAGAACATTGTGCTTCTTCTATAGTAAGCCATTTTTCTATACATATTGTATCAAGTTTCATAACTAAACTAGCTGGACTCGAAAACAAGCACGACCAAAAGAAAAGTTACATAATTTATGGTGCTCTACACTATGAGCTAATTAGTTTTATAAAACATAGAGTTTTTGGGAGATCAAACTCCAGAAAAACAAATTGAACCCATAGACCCAAACTCAGGTCCATGCAATTTCAACCAAAAAAATCAAGAACAACAAGTATTAAAGATGAAGGGGTGCTCGGTCCCAACAATATGAGCTAAAAATAAACAGAAAATATTAAGAACTAAAAGTATGCATAAATTCATGGTTATTCTTCTTGTGCAAGTTGTACTTGCCTACGGAGGGAGAGAGAAAACTTAAGGGAGAAAAATAGAAAAGAAAGATAATGAGAAGAGAAAGGGGAATATATAGGTTTAGGTTTGATATACGGACCGTTGGATCACTCAAACCTATCCAAGCCACACATGCTACCAACCTAACCAAACCCACTCTCTCTACAACTCTCGGGTCTGGGCTAAACAATGGTCGGGCTAGCAACCAATGTGCGCCAAAGTGTGCCAAGGAGAATATGAGCCAAAGTGCGCCGGAAAAGGGGGCTGAGAACATCATACAATTTTTAATTGGATAGATTTCTCTGCTGCACTCTATTCATCCCACTCTAGAGTTATCATCGTGGTCCTACAGAAAATACACAATGTATGTATAAATATATTATGATAGAAATTATACAAGTATGAGATCATGTAATAAAAAATAAGTAAAGACAAGTAAAAGTATTGAACTAACAATTTGAAAATGATAACAATGTAAGCAGATAATAAAAAAAACTATCAACAATATAAGTAGGTAATAAAATGAACTAGCAACAATAACCATTAACTAATACATGAATATTAAGAGCTGACAACAGGTAATACCGTATTACATAGAATATAGGGTTCGACTTGTGGAGGTTAGGCCGAATCCGGTACGTCGTACATGAGGTGTATGACAACTATCTATCAAATCGAATAGAAAAAATAAGATTTACCACATGTCTACGAGTGTATTCTTCCATCTGACTCTCTCTCATAAGGATCACAGAAGATGTTAGCCCAATGTTTATGTCGCATTTTTAAATATGGCTAATCGATTAAGTTTAGCATTATGATAATCGATCAATCATTATATTAACTTCTACTTAAACTCAGTATTGTCCAGATATACATTAATATTTTAATATTTACTTTTATATATTGCTTTGTTCATCTAACATGTACTTCCAAAAAGCAATAAGCAAATCCCGTATGGACATATGCAACGAAGAAATGATGATGAGCCAAAGAGGACATTATACTACTCTGAACTACCTACAACATCTTCGGATCCTCGTACTCGGGGCTCTGCTGCACGGTCAGCGGGCGGGGGTCGAGGGGACAACGCCCCTCTCGTGGGTTCAGGGGCAAAGTCACCCAAAGGTATTCAAATTTTCAGATCTGTTTATTTTTGACAACTGCCATCTAGGTGAAAAGCGTCTTCAAAACAACGGATGCTTCAAAAGTTTGGCGTCATCAAGTGCTCTCAGTTTTTCTTCATATGTATTTTATATTTAATTGGGTCTAGGACTTTTGTGGGTCGAGTCATACTTGGCAACTAGAAGTACTCAAGTGCACTCACAGAAGCCTACCCAAAACCCTTCTAAAATTAAACCAAAACTAGCCCATACAAAACTTAGACCATTATGGAAATAGGCCTACTGACCCCAGTCCGAACTCGGTCTCTGACCGAACTCGGTCTGCCATAAAACGTAATTTGGTTATCTATGAAATTTTTGATTTTATGGTTCCAACGTTCAAATTTTTAAATGCTTGGGTACCGAATTCTGCCTGAACTTTGTCCCAGAATAACCCATAAATATACTTAAATTTCTCCATTCTTACTCACTCATCTCTTCTAAAACTTCCTATCCACTAGAGAGAAAATACTACAAGCCTTAACCTTCTCCATCTTCAAGATAAACTCCCCAGTCTTCTAGTACCAAGTGCGATCTCGGTCAGAAGTCAGTCAGAGTTGTAAAAGCTTATTTTGTCAAGTTTTCTTTAGTGTTTGAAGTCTACGTGCTGTCACGACCTATACCCGATATAGGGACAAGAGTACGTGGGTACGTCCAGCTTACACAGCAACATCGGCGGTAGAACGCTGTCTATGTCACAATACTATCTAACCAATCTTACACAAATACCCAACTCCATAAGGAGACACAAATATAATAATATAATATGAAACACTTAACCATAGAACTAAAGCACGATAAGATATCGAAAGAATAATCAAAACACAACCACAAAGTCTAAACAATAATACAATCTAAATTTCAAATAATGACATCCAAGTCTCAATATATGCCGGAAATAAATCTGGTACCAAAATCTGCAAAAGGAACTAGCTAATATAAGTAGTGATTCTGGCTAGACCCCCCAGCAATCACACCTGAGTACAAGGTCCAAGGCTGCAACTACTCTCCCTATGGTCCGTAATATGTCGAACACCAGTCCTCTAAGTCATCGTCTGAAAAATATATCCAGTCATGATTGGAGCAAAGTACAACCCAATAGTAGTTCCAATTAATTGACAAGGACTATAAAACAATAAATAGAGGATGTTATATACTGAAAGAAAACAATAACTGATGCAATGGAAAATATAAAGAAAATATGAAATATAGACAATAGGGTATAGTCATTGCATATATGAAATGAAGAAGAAAAGAACTACAATATCAGACACAAGGCAATGTAATCTATGAAACTGAATATGAAGAACTGCAACTATTCTAAGTGTTTGAAATACTAGTTTCGATATGTGATCGGCTTGGAAACTTGTACGATAGCTATATGGCCTGGCTAATCATATGTGAGGTATATGATTAACACTAACAATATTTTACAATTTATAATAGAAATATAATCATATCTCTTACTAGCAATTTCTCCCGCCCCAACTAGTACAGTGGATCCAACCATGACACGTTATGATACACGATCAATATCCAATGATAATACCATGTACAATGTCTAATGTCAATGTCGTGTACGATATCAATACGATAACTATTATAACATCTCATGACTAAAGATCCAATCTATATACTAGTCCGTTTACTATAGTGTCAAGAATCAGATGTAATATTTCTAAATACTTGAAATATAGTAATTATCAAATAATGAAAACTATCAAAGAATGTACACGCCTGTGGCCCAAAGCAATGGATATAAAATAGTGTCCACCCTAGAGACTCAAGGACCTAAATATGAATATCATGTTACTACAATATTTTGGAATGATAATAAAGTTAAACTAATTAATTTCTAGGTCTTCAAGCCATCTCTAGGTAAACTAGGCCAAAATAGTCAAACTAGGTCAACTCTAAGTCAATTTTGGAATGATAATAAAGTTAAACTAATTAATTTCTAGGTCTTCAAGCCATCTCTAGGTAAACTAGGCCAAAATAGTCAAACTAGGTCAACTCTAAGTCAAACTAGTCAAACGAGTCATTTCTAGGAAGTACTAGTCTCTACCTATGTTTCTAGGTCAATATCATAAGGCTATTAGGTATACTAGATAATACTAGGTACTAGGATAACATATCTACCAATATCAATATATAACTTATATACAAACACTAGTTAACATCACTGAATAGTATAAATACCTTATACTAGTCATAACACTAAGTAATATTTATTACCTTATAGATATTATCTAATACTACCTTAAAATCACTATTAACTGACCAAACCTTAGCAATCTGATCCCCATTACCTTGGTAGATAGATACCAATCGATACTCCATTCATACCACTCTAAAACCCTCAACTAACACCTCATCTTACCTCTATACTAATATACTTAATTATACAAGGATACTTGAGTATCAATACCCCAAGTATCGCACTTACCCACTGAAACTTATGATATACTGATACTCACATTTGCTCAGTTGAATAGTTGATATGATGCCTTAGAACTTTATCTTAACAAACATGGCTATTTGATACCCATATCGTTATGTGCACTACTCACATAAAATACATACACTGGCCTTGTATACACTTAGCACTAACACTACTCATTGATACTTATCAGTCCTCATACATTGCACACACCTCTCACTACACTAACACCTTCATTAAACCTTGACACTAGCTATTACCCTCACTATATACCATTACACAAAGACACTTAACACTCAATCCAACACACACTAAAACCTGATACAAAACCAACACATAACCTAACCTACACCAGAACCCGTGTGTCATGGATACACACATCGATTTATCCTCCCTCATTTGCACACATGTGTGTAGGTCTACTCTAACTGATACCCGTGTATCAAGTCTCATGGATACAACATAGGAATTTATCTAACTCTCATACCCTCACACTCATGCTCAGACCAACCCTCTTCCCTCCTAACCGTGAACGACAAATTCATCTATTTGTATCGATAAGTAGCTATATGTAAGACTCTAATATGCTAACACTAACACTTTTACTTGGATACACACAAATACAAATATGTGATCCGCCTAAAATCTGATACACTCATCACCACAACCTCACACACAACCAAACTCTCATCATGATACTAATATTTTCCTCACTTTCTGCTATCAAACAATTCCAGAATAGTTGCAACTAAGTTGTTGCCCTGAATTCTCAGAGCTCCACCTAACTGAGCACTGATACCTACTCTAAGGTACACACCCTACTTCACCCTCACCCTCACCCTCACTCCTACTGCTATTGATACTTCAACTGGCGTTGCTGCCACTGTATTTCTAATTTGCAGTTTTTAACTGCACTACACTCCTCCCCAAGCCTGTACAACATCACCACATCCCAATATCATACCTCAAACACCAACACCAGCACTACTACTTCATTACCACACACAACAACAACATTAACCAAATATATCATTTCGCCAATCCTGGATACATACTGACTACACTGTAAACTTTGACACACATAGGTTTACAACTACACCTTATGAGACACTCTTCACATCTGACGCGCACACACACTCTCTAGATTAAACCAAAACCTTATCCCATCTTCAACCCACCTGACTTATACCCTGATACATCACTGATACAACTGTATGGATGCCCACCTAACTTAACTCGATACCTGAACACAACACATGTCTATAGTTGCACAGGTAACAAGCTTCAACACGCCTATACTACAACCTCACATACACACAGTTGCTTCCTTGCTTGGCCAAATGCTCCTAATGCCCAAACTGGACTGCATTTGGAGCAGTCCCCCATCACTCCCACCTGATACCCGAGCCTGGCTGATCCATTGCCTATACTTAATCCCCCATATAACTGCTTCTAGCTGCTAATGCGCAGGCAACCTACTACCTGCATTGGCAGTGCACACAGGCAGAACACCCTTCCCTCAAAGCCTGATGCAGGCAACTATATTGCGTGCTGAATTTATATTTAGTCCCTGCTTCCACTCTTGCGTCTCACTTTGACACCCTCATATACCCTCAATCATGTATACTATTATTATACATTAGCATATAACCGGATGTGTCTCCCCTCATATCTGTTATCAATGCTGCTGCTCAATTTGCAGTGCCCAAGTTGCACACTGCAGCACCCTTGCTTGGTTGCTGCTCTATTCAAACTGAAAAAGCCTCTTCATTGTTGTGCTGAACATCAATGCCCCCTCCCCTCTAACCTATTGCAAGGCCTTCTCCCCATACCTACCTGCACTAATCTTATCCCTCACACCCACTGCAACTGATAACTGAACCCCTCATAAGACACAAACCCTATCTATTGGTACACTCCACAGTTACATATATATTTATATATAACACAAAATTACTTAGATGAATATATAGGTATACACTAAATAATTCATATAAACATAGATACATACTCTAATGTAAACATATTTCTAGATTCATATGTGCATATGTGCACCATACTAACAATATATCAAACACTTGGTAGGCAACATACCAAGTATCTTGATACCTATGATACACCCTCCAAATATTAATTTTATATGATACCACTACTCAAAATATATCATACCTATCCTAATATACCAAATATAATATAAACTAACAAGAAATGACCCATTAGGCATTTCATCAAACACTTGGTGTACCCCCTCGGAGTTTTCTCCAAATGGACATAAAACTCGTTGTAGCTTCCACCAATGGCCTCCTACAGACCTAGTTCTTCTTCCAATGGGTAGTCTTAAACCAAGGGAGGATTTCTAGGAGTTTATTTCACCATTCAATTCTGAAATGACAAAGAAAAATGAGGTTTTTACCTATTGGGAGATAGATTCCCAATGTATTCCATAAAATTGACACAAAAGAATATTGGACACAATCCTCAAGCTAATGTTTCCCTCCTCAAGTGCTCCTCTAGCAATGCCAAGCTCCTTAGCCTCCTTGAAAAATAAAATGATGGAGATTAAATTTGGGAATAGAGAAATTAGGGTTTGCTCTCAAATTTGGGGATGAACTAAATAGAAATAAATAAAGGCTACTCATGAATGAAGAGATTAATATAAGCTCCCTCTAGGGCTAGGTTTAGGTTAAGGAATATTTGAATTGACATAAGTGCCCCTCTCATTCTTTCATGAATAGGATCTAACTAATTCTTATAAGAGAAATTTTCTATTCTTGAGTCTAAATAGGTTTAATAGAATTAATCTAGTCATGACTAACTATTTAATTGAATCAATGGGTCAAGTCTAGTTAGGTCCACTAATGTCAAGTCTAAATAAAATAGACTAATCAACTAACCAATAATAATATTAGTAACATATATAATACACATTATATATTAAACAAAATAAAAATATAATATTTATACTAATGCAAAAATGACAAAAATATTCCTATTCTGGAATGTGGTAGTGACAAGTCTACCCCCCTTAAAAAAAAATTGTTCTCAAAATTTAAGACACCTCATCTCTCTCTGACCCGTCATAACCTATTCATTAATCTTCACTACGGTCAAACCCCCAACAATCAAGGTCTAAGGAAGTCCTACCTATAATTATACAACATGCAATCTAGAGAAAGAAAATAAACATGCATGGTTATAGTCTCTTTTTGTCATGGTATTGCAGTCTCTGTCAGGGTGTACTACTAATTACATTCTAGCAAGAAAATCACTGATGCAAGCTAAGGCAGTAAGGAATCAATCAATCATTCAAATAGATGGAAAGGAACAGGAAGAAAGAACATAACATAACTTTCTAGCCCATCACCTTCAGTATCGGTCTCCTCGACCATCATCGCAAATGCCCTACCCTACTAGGGTGGCTTCCTCCGCGGGTGCTGAGCAATCTGCGATTCCACAGGTGTCCTAACTAGACCCCTTTGATTTGGAGCTGCACGCTGGCCGGAAAGATAAGAAGCTAGAAGACAATCCCTCACTCGATGTCCCGCAGCGCCACAGTGCAAACAAAGTCCTAGCCTCACCCTACAGCTCTCCCAAAGGTGACCTAGCTTCTTACAGAAATGGCAAGCCTGCTGGGTCTGCCTCGGAGGCTGTTACTGATCCTGCTGAATATGAACCGGTGCCTGGTGCTGTTAGTGGTGATGTTGAAATATTCTCGGCTGCTGCTGAATATGGGGACTCTTGGTCGGTCCTGCGCTGCCACTCGCATCTCTAGATACATCATGACTCCTCTTGGGCCTGAGATCCAGATCCTCCTCAACAATCTGGACATCTATCAAGATATCCTCAAAGGTAGCGGGCGACGACTAGAAGTACGCAACCTAATCTCCCTCGTCAGCCCCTTTCTGAACTTTCGGGCTCTATTTCTTGGGTCACAAATCATAGGCGATGCAAAATGGCTCAATCGACAAAATTCTGCGGTGTACTGGTCGAATGACATGTTCCCTTGGACCAAGTCATGAAACTGACTCTCCAAAGCTCCCAGAGCCACATCGGAAAAGAACTTCTCCTTGAAAATCTTCTTGAAAGTCCCCTAAGTAAGTCCTTGAGCAGTAAGTCTCGGCTCCGTGTGATACCACGTGAGTACGATATCGAATATTTGACTGCCGGCCGCCTCGATCTGCAAGCTCTCTGGAATCTGGGCCAATTTTAGGTTTCTCTCCATATCCTCTAACCAGTCATCAGCGTAGAGTATCCCCTCGATACCCTTGAACTCTTGAGGTGCCATCCTCTTGAAGTCAACTATAGTACTGGCCACTGCTGCTTCTACTAGCTAGGACGCTGCTAGGCAACTCTCTCAACTGTCTGTAGGGCCACCTGGTGAGCATTCTTCATGCTCTCTCTTATCAGCTCAGTCTGTGCTTGGTGCGCCTCTGTCTGTACCCTCTGAGCCTCAGCCTGAATATGCTGGGCCTCCACCGTCACCCTCTGGACATCTACCATGCCTTGGATCAGAGTAAAAACCTGTGTTCCATCAGCAGACACACCTCCAGGAAAAGGAATCTGCGGCTGGGGAGGAAGGTCCTCCGCAAAAGATAGGACAGCCCTTTGGAAAGGTAGGGGAGGAGGACCCCCGGAAGCTGCTGAAACTCCTATGTGGACAGAAGATGAAGAAACAGTCCCTGCCACTCCCTGTATAGGAGGTCGACCTTCGCAATTAGAGCGATGTCATGGTAGTTTGTCATTTCTGTAAGAAGCCAGGTCACCTTTGGGAGAGCTGTAGGGTGAGGCTAGGACTTTGTTTGCACTGTGGCGCTGCGGGACATCGAGTGAGGGATTGTCTTCTACCTCCTTATTTTCCCGGCCATCGCGCAGCTCCAAATCAAAGGGGTCCAGATAGGACACCTGTGGAACCACATATTGCTCAGCACCCGCGGAGGAAGCCACCCCAGTAGGACAGGGCATTTGCGATAATGGTCGAGGAGACCTATACTGCAGGTGATGGGCTAGAAGGTTCTGTTCTATTCTTTCTTCCTGTTCCTTTCTATTTATTTGAATGATTGATTGATTCCTTACTGCCTTAGCTTGCATCAGTGATTTTCTTGCTAGAATATAATTAGTAGTACACCCTGATAGAGACTGCAATACCATGACAAAAATATACTATAATCATGCATGTTTGTTTTCTTTCTCTAGATTGCATGTTGTATAATTATAGGTAGGACTTCTTTAGACCTTGATTGTTGGGGGTTTGACCGTAGTGAAGATTAATGAATAGGTTATGACGGGTCAGAAAGAGACGAGGTGTCTTAAATTTTGAGAACACAAATTTTCTAAGGGGGGTAGACTTGTCACTACCACATTCCATACTAGGGATATTTTTGTCATTTTTGTATTAGTATAAATATTGTGTTTATATTTTGTTTAATATATAATATGTATTATATATGTTACTAATATTATTATTGGTTAGTTGATTAGTCTATTTTATTTAGACTTGACATTAGTGGACCTAACTAGACTTGACTTGACCCATTAATTCAATTAAATAGTTAGTCATGACTAGATTAATTCTATTAAACCTATTTAGACTCAATAATATAATATTCCTCCTATAAGAATTAGTTAGATCCTATTCATAAAGAAATGAGAGGGGCACTTGTGTCAATTCAAACATTTCTCAACCTAATCCTAGCCCTAGAGGAAGCTTACATAAACTTCTTTATTCATAAGTAGCCTCTATTTATTTCTATTTAGTTCATCCCCAAATTTGAGAGTAAACCCTAATTTCTCTATTTCTAAATTTTATCTCCCTTATTTTATTTTCCAAGGAGGCTAATGATCTTGGCATTGCTAGAGGAGCACTTGAGGAGGGAAATATTACCTTGAGGATTGTGTCCAACATTCCTTTGTGTCCATTTGGTAGAATACATTGAGAATCCATCTCCCAATAAGCAAGAAGCATATTTTTCTTTGTCATTTCAGAATTGAATGTTGAAATAAACCCCTAGAAACTCTCCCTTGGTTTAAGACTACCCATTGGAATAAGAACTAGGTCCATAGGAGGCCATTGGTGGAAGCTACAATGAGTTTTGTATCCATTTGGAGAAAACTCTGAGGGGGTACACCAAGTGTTTGATGAAATGCCTAATGGGTCATTTCTTGTTAGTTTATATTATATTTGGTATATTAGGATAGGTATGATGTATTTTGAGTAGTGGTATCGCAAGGAATTGATATTTGGAGGGTGTATCATAGGTATCAAGATACTTGGTATGTTGCCTACCAAGTGTTTGATCGATTGTTAGTATGGTGCACATTTGCACATATGAATCTAGATATATGTTTGCATTAGAGTATGTGTCTATGTTTATATGAATTATTTAGTATATATATATATTCATCTAAGTGATTTTGTGTTATATATAAATATGTATGTAACTGTAGAGTGTACCAATAGATAGGGTTTGTGTGTTGTGAGGGGTTCAGTTATCAGTTGTTGTAGGTGTGAGGGATACGATTAGTGCAGGCAGGTGTGGGGAGAAGGCCTTAAAACATGTTAGAGGGGAGGGGCATTGATTTTCATCACAGCAATGAAGATGCTTTTTCAGTTTGAATAGAGCAGCAACCAAGCAAGGCTGCTGCAGTGTGTAACTTGGGCACTCAAAATTGAGCAGCAGCATTGATAACATATGTGAGGGGAGACACATCCGGTTATATGCCAATGTATAATAACAGTATACAGGATTGAGGGTACATGAGGTTATCAAAGTGAGAAACAAGAGTGGGAGCAGGGACTGAATATAAATTCAGCACGCAATATAGTTGCCTGCATCAGGCTTTGAGGGGAGGGTATTCTGCCTGTGTGTACTGCCTCTGCAGGCAGTAGGTGGCCTAAGCATTAGCAGCTGGAAGCAGTTATGTGGGGGATTAAGTACATGCAATGGAGCAGCCAGGCTCGGGTATCAGGTGGGAGTGATGGGGGACTGCACCAAATACAGTCCAGTTTGGGCATTAGGAGCATTTGGCCAAGCAAGGAAGCAACTGTGTGTAAGTGAGGTTGTAGTATAGGCGTATTGAAGCTTGTTTCCTGTGAAACTATAGACATGTGTTGTGTTTAGGTATCGAGTTAAGTTAGGTGGGCATCCATACAGTTGTATCAGTGATGTATCATAGTATAAGTCAGGTGGGTTGTAGATGGGATGAGGTTTTGGTTCAATCTTGAGAGTGTGTGTGCGGGTCACATGTGAAGAGTGTCTCATAGGGTGTAGTTGTAAACCTGTGTGTATCAGAGTTTATAGTGCAGTCAGTGTGTATCAAGGATTAGGGAAATGATATATTTGGTTAATGTTGTTGTTGTGTGTGGTAATGAAGTAGTAGTGCTAGTGTTGGTGTTTGAGGTATGATGTTGGGATGTAGTAATGTTGTGCAGGCTTGGGGAGGAGTGTAGTGCAGTTGAAAACTGTAAATTAGAAATGCAGTGGCAGCAACGCCAGTTGAAGTATCAATAGCAGTAGGAGTGAGGGTGAGGGTGAAGTAGGGTGTGTACCTTAGAGTAGGTATCAATGCTCAGTTAGGTGGAGCTCTGAGAATTCAGGGCAACAACTTAGTTGCAACTATTCTGGAATTGTTTGATAGCAGGAAGTGAGGAAAATGTTAGTATCATGATGAGAGTTTGGTTGTGTGTGAGGTTGTAGTGATGGGTGTATCAGATTTTAGGCGGATCACATATTTGTATTTGTGTGTATCCAAGTAAAAGTTTTAGTTTTAGCATATTAGAGTCTTACATATAGCTACTTATCGATACAAATAGATGAATTTGTCGTGCACGGTTAGGAGGGAAGAGGGTTGGTCTGAGCATGAGTATGAGGGAGTAAGAGTTAGATAAATTCCTATGTTGTATCCATGAGACTTGATACACGGGTATCAGTGAGAGAAGACCTGCACACATGTGTGAAAATAAGGGAGGATCAGTCGATGTGTGTATCCATGACACACGGGTTCTGGTGTAGGTTAGGTTATGTGTTGGTTTGGTATCCGGTTTTAGTGTGTGTTGGATTGAGTGTTAAGTGTCTTTGTGTAATGGTATATAGTGAGGGTAATAGCTAGTGTCAAGGTTTAATGAAGGTGTTAGTGTAGTGAGAGGTGTGTGCAATGTGTGAGGACTGATAAGTATCAATGAGTAGTGTCAGTGCTAAGTGTATACAAGGCCAGTGTATGTATTTTATATGAGTAGTGCACATAAAGATATGGGTATCAAATAGCCATGTTTGTTAAGATGAAGTTCTAAGGCATCATATCAACTATTCAAGTGAGCAGATGTGAGTATCAGTGTATCATAAGTTTCAGTGGTTAAGTGTGTGGTTGAGTATTTCATATTATATTATTATATCTGTGTCTCCTTATGGAGTTGGATATTCGTGTGAGATTGATTAGATAGTATTGTGACCTAGACAACGTTCTACCACCGATGCTGCGGCGTAGGTTGGACGTACCCGCGTACTCGTGCCCCTATATCGGGTGAGGGTTGTCCCTCGCATAGAACGCACGTGTGAAGTCTTTCGAGCCTTCGGATCAAAGCTTGATATTGTAAGAAGTCGGCAAGCCTTCGGATCAAAGCTTGTGATTCACTATAGGTGATTATAGTGGATACAACTTCGAGCAAGAGTTTTTGGGACTGTGCTAGTCATCTCAGAGAAAAACCAGTATATAAGGTGATGTTTGTGTTTTCTTTCTCTCAACTCCATTGCTTTATATATATATATATATATATATATATATATATATATATATATATATATATATATATATATATATATATATATATATATATATATATATATATATATATATGTATTACATATATACATTAGTATTTCTAGTTGATAGCTGCCTTTACTTCGAATTAATTTTTAATTTGATAGATTATTCTGCTGCACTCTATTCACCCCCCTCTAGAGTTGCCTTACGGTCCTACAGAAGATAATAGACACAAAAATAGAATATAAGTCTAGACCCACAATAGATAGTCGCTACTCACGAGAATGGATAATCATGAACCATGATACAGATAAACACATGTCGCGAGTATGGATAGTTTCGAATCGCAATACAGAGACTCTACGAATCATGATATGATAACTCATATCATAACTCGGACTCACATATCAAAAATTGGATAATCACGATGTCATAACATACTTTTAACTCAATGATGAATTACAATAACCCATCTATGTACAAAATATCATAGTGTCAAGACAACCAGTAAGAAGGAATAATAACATTTATCATATAAAGGTATATTCATAATTATAAAGTACTTGTATGTCGTCCGGATCCAGTAGTACAAGTCAAAATCTGAAACTTAGTCAAAGTAACTTATATTAGGAGTTTACAATGTCAATAGGTAATTTGGAATCAAAAACAATCTTAACTAACTCTATTTTAGGTTTCTAGGTCAATAGAGTAAAACTAGGTCAATACCTAATTTTGGGTTCACTAATACCTATTTGGTTGGCCTAAGTGAAGTTTGGAGATGGAGAGAGGAGAAAATGAAAAAAGTAGAAAAGAGAGAATATGAGAAAGAAGATTGCAAGGGCCTAAAACCCAAGGTTGCATCTCATGTCTATTTATAGTGATATGCAATACATCCACAATTACTATTATACCCTCATAAGATAAATAAGAAAATAAAATAACTCTGTCATCCTCCCTCAAGCTGGAGCATATAGATCAGATATGCCCAGCTTGCTATATAAATCCGAAAATAGACCATAAGCAAGTGGTTTGGTGAGGATATCACCTAATTGGTCCTCCGACCGAACATAAGGAGTGACAATATGTTTCTTCAGTAACAAATCATGAACAAAATAATAATCCACCTCGATAGGCTTCGTGCGCCCATGAAACATCAGATTACTTGCGATAAATTGATTATCAAAATATATCTTCATCAGAATAGGAATCATAATTCTTATTTTATGAAGAAGAGACTGTACCCACATCATCTCAGAAGCTGTATGAGCCATCATACAGTACTCAACCTCTGTATTAGAATAAGCCAAAATATTTTGCTTTTTACTATGCCACGTAACAATATTGCTAACTGTAAACCCCCTCGTCAAAAGTAGGATTTATTTGAGTATTTTAATTTGAGATCAACCGCACCCCAAATCCCAAGTACCCAAATTAGGGTATCAGTCTATACCAAGACGTTATGCCACGACTCCCGTGTACCACTCAAAAATATCTAGTTCCCTATGTTTTCAATACATTAGGAATTACCTAGTTAAGTTTGTAATTTAATTTTAATTAAGGCTAATTTCACCTCAAGCAACACTAAGACCAACCTACCTTAATGAGCCCAGATAGGCCCAAGCCGAGGCTAGCCCACAACCTCCACACACATGTATATATATATATATATATATATATATATATATATATATATATATATATATATATATATATATATATATATATATATATGAAACCTCTTCCTTAAAACCCTAAGAAAAACCATCACAACCCCCTCTCCAAACCCTAGCCGACCCCCACCTAAACAACCCTCCCTGTCGGTTGGACCCCTCAACCCGACCACCTCCCAGCCCGACTGCTCCCGCCGCCGCCGCCCCTGACCGACTGCTCCCACCGCCGCTGCCTAGCCGACTGCTTTCCCCCCGACCGGCTGCTGCTAGCAGACTGCTTTCCTCCCCCCCCCCGACCGGCTGCTGCCTAGCCGACTGCTCCCCCCGACCGACTGCTGCCCAGCCCGACTGCTCCCCCGACCGGCTGCTCCCTAGCCGACTGCCCCGACCGACTGCTGCCCTACCCCGACTGTCCCACCACCCGCGAGGCGACCCATCCACATTGCCGGAGACACCCTCGTCGAAGGAGAAGACGCCCCACGTCCTATCGAACAGGTACTCGTCCTCCAGCAGTTCCTTTCTTGTGTTCCAACCATCTCACCACATATCGTGTCCATGAATGATTGTTAGATTCGTGTGTCGTGAATCATAGTTGAAACACAACCTTTCTAATAATTAAAATGATGATGGCTTAATGATAAACCATAATAGAATTTGTTAATAAACAAAAATTCCTTAACCACGATACCTATCATAAAGGACTTAGTTAATTTAAACGTCTGGTCATAAACCACGTGCACTAAATATAGAAACCAAAGACAGGTGTTCGCAGAGAACATATATCATGGATAACCGTAACTGGATAATTATTGCCCCGAGGCACCTGTTAACCGAAGACAACACCCGTGTACACCCTAGCTAAGTGCGCACGTAATGCTGTACTTGAGCAACAGAGAACTCGCAACAAGTATTCAAGATTAGCGTCTTAACCGTACGTAAATAAGGCGTAGTATCTGATGCCTGTATTATTGTGTTATATTGTTGTCTAGGGTCTTTGGATCAGCCAGGAGACCCTACTGGAACAGGCTTTTGGCATTCCTCTCTCGAAGACTCAGGCAAGATAACTTGCCATATTTACTGTCTAATTTAAATGATGCAAATGTTGTATTGTATGCTTGTTGTTTACTTTATACAACTGTGCGCGTCCGAGATTATCTCGGGTGCATTCGACGGATACGTCAAAGATTAGTATACATTGACTAAGTCATTAGCAGACTCACCTCATTGGATGATACCCTGTTATCTTCCAAGACCTGATACTTTTTACACGTATTTATAGTGATAAATCTCATATTGGGATGCGTGTTCGCGTGATCGACTAGCTATCGTCGCGTGTGACGTGCATCACGGTTAGCAAGCAAGATAGGACTATTTCAGTTTAGAGACTTGACATTTAGATAAGGGATATGCGTGTCAATTATTTGACGGGTATATCAATATTGGGAGGGGAGGACGACTGGTAGGCATATGGGATACCCCACTCCTTTACATTGATACCGCACTCGACGGAGTGATACGGACGTATTTATATATTACTGATACCACGTTCTGTAGAGTGTGGGACGTTACTTGATGACATTGCAGATACCACGCTCATAGAATATTGGACGTTATTGTATTCCTGCGCCCGTGTTATAGGGGACATGTGTGGCATATACTAGCCGGTTGTCACGACTGGTGAATTACGTCAGCATATGTTTAGCCTACACCTTCTCATATACTCACAGTTGTTCTCACATTGCATTCACTTAGATTGGCTAACACACCCTTTATTGCATTTATTTTATTCAGTATTTATATATATGGCTTATCTCTTTGTATCTTGTTACGTCCCACTGAGGACTTGGTTCCCTTCCAGATTTAGACGAGGCTTTCTACCCCACCGTATACGGCCCCGGACAGGAGACGAGATTCGCTACAGCCGAGGAGTTAGAGGTGCAGCCGTCAGAGTTTTCGTGATCAGTTGGTAGGCCTTCAGCCTAGATTGGGTGCATCATTATCTAGTCAGCCGATGCCCTTATCATTATCTTTTATATCTTATTTCAGTACTTTATTTTGCCATAGTAGTGGGTTTATTCCCACCAGACTTCACTGATTGTACTATGATATCTTGAGACTGGTATTTATTATCCAGCAGTTTATTTAGTACTTCTTGCTCTTTATATTGTGGATGAGATTAGATACCTGTTATTGACTGATATTGGACATGTTAGTATTTTAGGACAGTGTAGCACTCTTCGTGGATCCATTAAATTGGGATATCCTCGAAGACATGTCAGCTGGCTATTGCCACGTGGCCTGGTCCCGTGTACTTTTGGGACTAGGGCGTGACATGGTTTTAGTGGTGGCCCATGCAGGTCTTCTTTTTCGCTTGTGGTATGGCAACATGCTCAGCGAGCCTGCAATAAGATAGAAATTACTAGGTCTCATCCACATTTTGATTCGCCTTTGAACTTCCTTCATATTGCTTCTAAATATCTGCATCCTGTTTGTTGTCCTCGTATGCTTTTAATGAAATCCATCTCTTGCAGCATGATAAATTTGCGCAGTGGACGAGGAGCACCCCGTGCCGCAATGCCAGATAATACCACTCAAGGAGAGGTGGTACCCCAAGAGCAACCCCCGCTACAGACCCCGCTGATACATTGGCACGAGACATCGCAGGGCGATCCTACACCAGCCCGAGGGACAGACCTCCCAGACAATCCCCACGCAATACTGTGAGGGCCAGACTTCAGGAGCTACACCGGTGCCGCAGACTGAGAGGCCGACATCTGAGGAGACGCCTACCACACAGCCAGAGATTCCACTACCACCGCCTCCACCTTATCCACCCTAGATGCCACAGCCAGATGGACAACCACAGATGCTTCAGTTCTTCCAGGCGATGATGCAAGCACAGTGGCATCAGACAGAGACATTGAGACAGAGTTTGATGGCAGTACTAGAGAGGACACCTGTCCCAGCACCAGCACCAGCACCTCCACCAGCCCAGACAGGTGGCACTGTTAGATGGTTCCGACAGATGGGACCAGATACTTTCTCGGGCAATGAGACTGCAGAACAAATCTTCGACTGGGTCACCAACACGGAGATGCTATTAGAGGCTTCACAACTGCACCCCGACCTTTGGATGACCGTAGTGAGGGCCCAGCTAAAAGGCAACGCCCATTATTGGTGGGATTCCATTGAGCGCAGTGTAGGAAAGAACCAGACTTGGGAACAGTTCCTAGAATATTTTAATGCAAAGTATTTCCCAGCTACAGTCAGGAATGCCCTGTACTCCCAGTTCATACATCTAGAACAGGGAAATATGACTGTTGACGCCTATGACGCAGAGTTCAGCCGCCTTAGCAGATTTGGTGCTGTCCTGATATCCACCGATCATGAGAAAGCCCAGAGGTTTCATCACGGCCTCAATCTCGAGCTACAGAGGTATACCACTACGCAGGCGAGGATTTCTTATGAAGAGGTTCTTGCAGAGGCGAGAATCCAGGAGGCCATAGTCAGAGGAGCTAGACGTACCAGCACGACTACACCAGTCAGAGCACAGCTAGGAGCAGGAGGACCGATCCGTCGTCCAGGAGCACAGACACTGCAGAGGGCAGCGCCATATCCACAGCATGAGCTCCCGACTTGTCACCATTATGGCAAGAAGGGACACGTCATTAAGGATTGTCGGAAGAAGTTGGGATTATGCATGATATGCGGGTCCAATCAGCACCTTGTCAGAGATTGTCCGCAGCGCAGAGAAGCAGCACTACAGACAGGCCAGAGGCCAGCAGCACCAGTACAGAGGATACTACCCCCACTAAGAGGACAGCGTCAACCAGCCCCCGGAGGATTTCAGAGGGGACCACCCTTGGCCCCATAGCAGGCACAGTTTGAGCGAGCTCGTCAGCAGACCGGAGGACAGAGGCAGGGACAAGCCTTTGCATTAGCAGCTACCGAAGAAGAAATAGAAGGAGAAGCTATCACAGGTATCATTTTAGTTGCATCATTACCTGCAACTGCAGTGTTTGATTCTGGAGCTACATTGTCATTTATATCTAGTAGATTTGTAGCAATGCATAGAGTAGCGACTTCCCCCTTACCTAAGAGTTGGAAGATTCTTACCGGAGGAGGTATCGTGCCGGTTACCAGCACTATCCGAACGTGCTCGGTAGTTGTATGTGGTAGAGAGATGAGAGCACAATTCTTGGTATTACCCATACCATACTTTGATGTTGTGTTAGGCATGGACTGGCTAAGACAGTATAATGCCGTACTGAACTGCCGGAAGGGTAGCGTCACCTTTAGACCGCCAGATCAGCCGAAGTTCGAGTACATACGAGGAACCGTCGAGCAAGGAGTAGGACAGATGGCAGGAACTTGCATGGCTATGGAGATTGCACCCCCACCAATAGTTGCAGAATTTGAAGATGTATTCCCCGAAGAACTGCCAGGTTTACCGCCAGATAGAGACGTGGAGTTCACCATCGAGCTAGTACCCGGAGCAGCGCCGGTATCTTCTAATGTATACCGATTGGCGAAGAAAGAACTAGATGAGCTGAAGCTACAATTAGAAGAGTTGCATGGCAAGGGACTTATCCGTCCTAGTGCATCACCATAGGGAGCGCCAGTGCTATTTGTACCTAAGAAGGATGGAACAATATGCATGTGCATTGATTATAGAGCCCTTAATGCTTTGACTATCAAGAACAAGTACCCCCTGCCGCAGATCGATGATTTATTTGACCAGTTGACAGGAGCAGTAGTGTTTACCAAGATTGACTTGAGATCGGGTTATCATCAAGTAAAGGTGCGAAGGGAAGACATTCAAAAGACAGCATTCAGGACTCGTTATGGTCACTACGAGTTCTTAGTAATGCCATTTGGACTGATGAATGCGCCAGCTGTATTTATGAACTTGATGAACAGAGTATTCCACCAATACTTAGACCAGTTCGTGGTAGTCTTTATCGACGACATCTTGGTGTATTCGAAGAGCCACAAGGAGCATGAAGAATACTTGAGACTAGTGTTAGAGACGCTGAGGAGAGAGAGGCTTTATGCCAAGCTGAGCAAATATGAGTTTCTCCTAGATCGTGTCACTTTCCTTGGACACGTTATCTCAGGAGATGGCATCTCAGTAGATCCGACAAAGATTTTATCAGTAGAGACATGGCCAACCCCTACCAATGTCTCAGAAGTGAGGAGTTTTCTAAGACTTGCCGGATATTACCGGAGGTTCGTAGAGAACTTCTCGAAGATCGCAGAGCCAATGACCCACTTGACCCGTAAGGAGCAGGAGTTCACCTGGACAGAGGAGTGTCAGAAGGCATTCGATGAGTTAAAGAAGCGTTTGACTACAACACCTATCTTGACCATACCTTCTGGACCCGGAGGATTCGTGATCTATAGCGATGCATCCGGGAAAGGATTAGGATGTGTCTTGATGTAGCACAGAAAGGTTGTAGCTTATGCTTCTAGACAGTTGAGGATACATGAAAAGAACTATCCCACCCACGACTTGGAGCTTGCAGCAGTAATCTTTGCCTTGAAGCTTTGGAGGCACTATCTATATGGAGAGAGAGTGGAGATATTTACAGATCATAAGAGCCTAAAGTACGTCTACACCCAGAAGGATCTTAATCAGAGGCAGAGACGTTGGCTCGAGGTGATGACAAACTTCGAGATCGAGCTACAGTACCACCCGGGAAAGGCCAACGTAGTAGCTGACGCGTTGAGCAGAAGACCCATGGCATTCTTTATGACCACCCAACCACACTTGTTGAGAGAGCTAGAGTATATGGGTATAGAGGTCATTATGTCCGGAGTAGATGGACAGTTGTCGAGCTTCCAGTTGCAATCAACATTAGTGGAGAGAATCAAGGCTGCCTTGCCGACAGACGCCAGATTTCAGAGGCTTAGACAGAGGAAAGAGGATGGAATGCAGACAGGGCTGAGAATACATAAAGATGGGACTTTGAGATGCGAAGATCGTCTCTATGTTCCAAATGGAGAACTTCGTCAAGAGTTAATGACAGAGGCACACCGTTCAACCTATTCTATTCATCCAGGAGGCACGAAGATGCACAGAGACTTGAGACAGTACTACTGGTGGCACGGAATAAAGAGGGAGATAGCACGTTTTGTGGCCAAGTGCCTGGTGTGTCAGCAAGTCAAGGCTGAGCATCAAAGATCTGCATGATTGCTTCAACCGCTTCCTATACCGGAGTGGAAATGGGAGCATATTACTATGGACTTCATTACGGGCTTTCCGTGGAGTCCTAGTGGGCGTAATGCAGTATGGGTAATTGTGGATAGACTCACCAAGTCCGTGCACTTTTTACCCTTCAGAGTTGGACAATCAACGGAGGTCTTAGAAGATATGTACATGAGAGAGGTGGTGCGCCTACATGGAGTGCCAGTTAGCATCGTATCTGACAGGGATACGAGGTTTACTTCTTACTTTTGGAGGATTATGCAAGAGAGCCTTGGTACTCGTCTAAAGTTTAGCACAGCATATCACCCACAGACAGATGGCCATTCGGATCGCACCATTCAGACGCTAGAAGACATGTTGAGAGCGTGCATGCTTGACTTTAGAGGATCATGGGAGGACCATTTGCATCTGGTCAAGTTTTCCTACAACAACAGCTATCAAGTGAGCATTCAGATGGCTCCCTATGAAGCATTGTATGGAAGGAAATGCCATTCTCTAGTATGCTGGAGTGATATAGGCGAGCGACAGATTCTCGGACCAGAGTTTGTTGTTCGTACGGTAGAAAAGGTAAAGAAGATCCAAGGGCACCTTCGAGCAGCACAAGACCGACAGAAGCATTGGGCGAATGCGCATCATCGACCCTTAGAGTTTCAGGTTGGAGATCATGTATTCTTAAAGATCTCGCCTACTCGAGGGACTATCAGATTCGGAAGCAGAGGGAAGCTGAGTCCGAGGTACATCGGACCATTCGACATATTAGAACGCGTCGGAGAGGTTGCTTACAGATTAGCATTACCGCAGACATTGGAAGGAGTTCACGACGCCTTCTATGTATCTCAACTGAGGAGGTACATACCGGATCCTAGTAACGTGCTTGACTACTCGGAGATCACAGTTGGCCGAGTCTATCATACCAAGAGGAGCCCGTCGAGATTTTGGACAGGAGTGAGAAAGTATTACGAGGGCAGACCATCCCCCTAGTTCGTATCGCATGGAGGCATCATGCACCAGGCGAGTCGACCTGGGAACGCAAGGAGGACATTAGACAACGTTATCCCCACCTCTTCGAAGGACTAGGTATGTTCCAGTATTTTCTTTAGTCTTTAGTTCTTACCCATGCGTGTGTTTAAATTTTGAGGACGAAATGCTCTAAAGAGGGTATATTGTAAACCCCCTCATCAAAAGTAGGATTTATTTGAGTATTTTAATTTGAGATCAACCGCACCCCAAATCCCAAGTACCCAAATTAGGGTATCAGTCTACACCAAGCCGTTATGCCACGACTCCCGTGTACCACTCAAAAATATCTAGTTCCCTATATTTTTAATACATTAGGAATTACCTAGTTAAGTTTGTAATTTAATTTTAATTAAGGCTAATTTCACCTCAAGCAACACTTTGACCAGCCTACCTTAATGAGCCCAGATAGGCCCAAGCCGAGGCTAGCCCACAACCTCCACACACATGTATATATATATATGAAACCTCTCCCTTAAAATCCTAAGAAAAACCATCACAACCGCCTTTCCAAACCCTAGCCGATCCCCACCTAAACAACCCTCCCTGTCGGCCGGACCCCTCAACCCGACCACCTCCCAGCCCGACTGCTCCCGCCGCCGCCGCCCCTGACCGACTGCTCCCGCCGCCGCTGCCTAGCCGACTGCTTTCCCCCCGACCGGCTGCTGCTAGCAGACTGCTTTCCCCCCGACCGGCTGCTGCCTAGCCGACTACTCCCCCGACCGACTGCTGCCCAGCCCGACTGCTCCCCCGACCGGCTGCTCCCTAGCCGACTGCCCCGACCGACTGCTGCCCGAACCCGACTGTCCCACCACCCGCGAGGCGACCCATCCACGCTGCCGGAGACACCCTCGTCAAAGGAGCAGACGCCCCACGTCCTATCGAACAGGTACTCGTCCTCCAGCAGTTCCTTTCTTGTGTTCCAACCATCTCACCACGTATCGTGTCCATGAATGATTGTTAGGTTCGTGTGTCGTGAATCATAGTTGAAACACAACCTTTCTAACCCTAATTAAAATGATGATGGCTTAATGATAAACCAGAATAGAATTTGTTAATAAATAGAAATTCCTTAACCACGATACCTGTCATAAAGGACTTAGTTAATTTAAACGTCTGGTCATAAACCACGTGCAATAAATATAGAAACCAAAGACAGGTGTTCGCAGAGAACATAGATCATGGATAACCGTAACTGGATAATTATTGCCCCGAGGCACCTGTTAACCGAAGACAACACCCGTGTACACCCTAGCTAAGTGTGCACGTGATGCTGTACTCGAGCAACAGAGAACTCGTGACAAGTATTCAAGATTAGCGTCTTAACAATACGTAGATAAGGCGTAGTATCTGATGCCTGTATTATTGTGTTATATTTTTGTCTAGGGTCTTTGGATCAGCTAGGAGACGCTATCGGAACAGGCTTTTGGCATTCATCTCTCGAAGACTCAGGCAAGATACCTTGCCATATTTACTGTCTAATTTAAATGATGCAAATATTATATTGTATGCTTGTTGTTTGCTTTATACAACTGTGCGCGTCCGAGATTGTCTCGGTGCATTCGACGGGTACGTCGATGATTAGTATACATTGACTTAGTCATTAGCAGACTCACCTCATTGGATGATACCCTGTTATCTTCCAAGACCTAACACTTTTTACACGTATTTATAGTGATAAATCTCATATTGGGATGCGTGTTCGCGTGATCGACTAGCTATCGCCGCGTGTGACGTGCATCACGGTTAGCAAGCAAGATAGGACTATTTTAGTTTAGAGACTTGACATTTAGATAAGGGATATGCGTGTCAATTATTTGACGGGTATATCTATATTGGGAGGGGAGGACGACTGGTAGGCATATGGGACACCCCACTCCTTTACACTGATACCGCACTCGACGGAGTGATACGGACGTATTTATATATTACTGATACCACGTTCTGTAAAGTGTGGGACATTACTTGATGACATTGCAGATACCACGCTCTATAGAATGTTGGACGTTACTGTATTCCTGCGCCCGTGTTATAGGGGACATGTGTGGCATATACTAGCCGGTTGTCACGACTGGTGAATTACGTCAGCATATGTTTAGCCTACACCTTCTCATATACTCACAGTTGTTCTCACATTGCATTCACTTAGATTGGCTAGCACACCCTTTATTGCATTTATTTTATTCAGTATTTATATATATGGCTTGTCTCTTTGTATCTTGTTACGTCCCTCTGAGGACCTGGTTCCCTTCCAGATTTAGACGAGGCTTTCTACCCCACCGTATACGGCCCCGGACAGGAGACGAGATTCGCTACAGCCGAGGAGTTAGAGGTACAGCCGTCAGAGTTTTCGTGATCAGTTGGTAGGCCTTCAGCCTAGATTGGGTGCATCATTATCTAGTCATCCGATGCCCTTATTATTATCTTTTATATCTCATTTCAGTACTTTATTTCGTCATAGTAGTGGGTTTGTTCCCACCAGACTTCACTGATTGTACTATGATATCTTGAGACTGGTATTTATTATCCAGCAATTTATTTAGTACTTCTTGCTCTTTATATTATGGATGAGATTAGATTACCTGTTATTGACTGATATTGGACATGTTAGTATTTTAGGACAGCGTAGCACTCTTCGTGGATCCATTAAATTGGGATATCCTCGAAGACGTTTCAGCTGGCTATTGCCACGTAGCCTGGTCCCGTATACTTTTAGGACTGGGGCGTGACACTAACCACAAACGTACAATAGTCAGAAGTAGACCTCCTATCACTGTGAATGCATGCCCAATCGGCATCATGAAACCCCGTCATAGTAAGTAACTGGGAAGGTTTGTACAACAAATTATTTCCAGGTGCACCCTTCAAGTATCGAAGAATGCGAGAGATAGCCTTCCAACATGGTTGCCGAGGGGCATGCATAAACTGACTAACTACTCCTATTACATATGTGATTTCTGGTCGTGTAACAGTAAGATATATAAGTTTGCCAACTAAAAATCTATAATATCCAACATCCACAAATAACTCTCCCCTGTCAACATCAAGCTTATCATGATAATCCACAGGAGTCTCAACTGGCTGACACTCCAATATTCCAGTCTCAGAGAGCAAGTCTAGAACATACTTGCGATGTGACAGATACATATCCTTCTTAGATCGAGCAACCTCGATTCCAAGAAAATATCGAAGAAGACCCAAATCCTTAGTATGAAATTGACGACTAAGGTAGGCCAACAAGTCCACAATCTAAGCATGATCACTCCCAGATATAATAATATCATCAACATAAATAATCAATACGATAATACCTACTGTGAAAGAATGGTAAAATACTGAATGATCTGATGTGTTGCACCGAAAGTCGTAGTGAATGAGAACTGAACTAAATTTGTCAAACCAATCACAAGTTGACTATTTTAGTCCATATAATGCTTTCTTCAATCGATATACTAGTTTTTATTTCCTTTTATAATATATCCATGTGGTTGATCCATATAAACCTCCTCATGTAAATCACCATGTAAGAAATCATTCTTTATCTCTAACTATGAATAGGCCATTGGCGATTAACTGCCACAGAAATAAGTAAATTCAGCCGAGCCACTGGAGAGAAAGTGTCCATATAATCTACCCCATATGTCTAAGTATACCCTTTGACAACCAACCGCGCCTTGAGGCGCTCAACTGAACCATCAAGATGATACTTAACAGTCTACACCCATCTACAACCCACTGTCTGCTTCCCAACATGAAGTAATATCAGCTCCCAAGTCTGATCTTGATATAAAGCATACATCTTCTCATCCATTATATTTTTCCAAACATCAGATGACATGGCATACTTGTAAGTTTTGGGAATAGAAATAGAAGACAATGAAACATCAAATGCATGAAAAGATAATGAAGCACAGTGTAGTAAAACATAATTAGAAATGGGATGCTTATTCTTTGTGGTACAAATATATTTTCTTTTTTTGAGAACAATTGAAAGATCATCTGGATCTTTGGTGGTGGGAGCAGAAACCTTAGGCACAAAAGATGATTGGTTGATGGCAGAATTCTGTAGAACCACTAGCCTATCCTTGGATCTCTGAAACCTATAAAGAGGGGAATGGAGATAGAAACTAATTTAGGAATGACCTTAAGTGATATGAAAGATATTAAAGATGATGTTAAAGGAAACAACGGACTCCTGAAGGAAAGAAAGGGGTAGACTCAAAGAATGTAGCATCTACACTGACTTAATACTTCCTTAATTGTGAACTGTAACAACGATAACATTTTTGAGTACGAGGATAACCAAGAAAGACATACTTCATAGATCTAGGAGCCAATTTATCTTGATTAGGTTTCAAGTTATGAACAAAAGTGACACAACCAAATACTCGAGGAGGTAAGGAAAAAGGAGCGACATTTGCATGTAACATAAAAAATAAAATATTATTATTTAATACAGATGACGGTATACGATTAATTAGATAACATGTATTAAGAATGAAATTTGCCCAATACTTTTTAGGGACATGCATATTGAACATGAGAGTTCGAGCCACATCTAAAATGTGTTGATATTTGTGTTCGGCTATACCATTTTGTTGAGAGGTGTGGATATAACTGGTTTGATAAATTATACCACGATCAACACATAAACTGTTTACAGAAGATTAAGTATACTCCAATGTATTATCAGAACGTAAAATTTTGATGCATTTATCAAACTGAACATAGACTTCATTATAAAAGGCATATAACACATTTGAAAACTCAGGTCTTTCTTTCATTAAATAACACCAAGTCATTATGGAATAATCATCAATAAAAATAACAAAAACTTAAATCCTTTCGGACTTTCGACTCTAAACGAACCCCAAATATCATAATGAACAAGATCAAAAGACTCTAACTGACGACTCTCACTACGAGTCTATGACGAGGAAATAAACCACGGTGATGCGTTCCTAACTGACAAGCCTCACATTTAGGACTAGAAACATGACTCAAACTAGGAATAACGTGACACAACTTAACCAAAAATGAATGTCCCAAACGATAATGTCTCTGCAACGGAGAAGTATAAACAGAAGTGAAAGCCTTTCCAGGTAAATCCAAGTAATACAGTCCATCTTTTGTATGCTGCAAACTAATCATCTTCTTTGTCCCGAGGTCCTAAAAAATACATGAATTGAGAGAAAATATTATTGAACATTGAAGAGATTGGTTAACTGGCTCATATATAACAAATTAAATAGGAAAATTATCCACATATAATGAATCAAATAATGACAGTAATTGAGTAGGGTGAATGACACATTTTTCAAGCACAGGACGAGTAGACCCATCAGCCAAGATAATAATGTTTCATGGGACTACGATTATGAAAAATAGAGGTCATACCAGAAATATGAGAACTTGCTCCTGAGTCGATGAACCAAGAGGTGAATGGTGACTGTGTTGCCACAAAATTATGATTACCTATATGTGCTATAGTTGCAAAAGGTTGGGAGATGTTACTAGCAAGTGCGTTCAACTTCTGGAGGATCTATTCAAATGGAGATAAGGTATCAGACATTGAAGTCTGACTAAAACCAGAAGTATCATCTCTGGGAACAGAAGTAGTGACTTGGGACTGCATATTTTCATCATGCACTTGATGTGCATATTATGGTTTGCCCCACTTGTCCCAACAATAGTCTTCGATATGATCAAGCATTCTACAATAGTTGCACTTCTATGGTTGACCATGGCCACCCCCACCGCGGCCACCACCACGACCATTGTCTCTACCACCACGGCCTTCTCCTCGGCCAAAACTACGACCACCATCTCTACCGCCACGTCCACCACCAAGTCCACTACCACGACCAGCAATACTAGAAACTAGGACAGAAGAGTCAGTACTCGGCACCACAGAACTCTGTCCTATAAAGGAATGATTGAGCGGGAGAAATTATCTACCACCATAGGTAACTACTCTCCAATAAGGATCTGAGCTTTATAAGGTTCAAGCGCAGGATCCAAATCGGCTAGGATAAGTAAAACATGAAACTCTTCCTTCTGTCGCTTAGCTTCCTTCAAATCAATAGTAACAGGATAATATTGTAGCAGTTCCTCCCACAAAGCCTTCTTTGAGGGCATATATTCATTCACAGGCCTCCCATTTTACTGTCTTAAACAATAACTCATAGCTACGGGCAATATTTTGCTTATGCGAATATGATTCTTAAGGAGATACAGAAAATTGTTTGGTAGATTCACACTACTGAACATTAGGAGCGATGTGCGGCTCCATACTATGATACAACCATGACATAACTTATGCATCTGCACTCATCCAATCTTCATACTCAGCAAACATTTCAGACGGAGGTTCTTTCATCAAAAATTTTAACTTCTTCTTCGCCCTCAATACTACTTTGATAGACTTGGACCATGCATGGTAGTTCGCACCATTGAGTTTCACCACAGTAATTGATTTTTGTAATTCATCTTTATGAATAACAGTAAAAAGAGAACCACCTCCACTACCACCACCACTATTAACCTCGTAAGAAGATTCGGTCCCCACCACACTTGTAGATGCAGCAGAAAGACGAGATCTTTGAAACCCTCTATCTCACAACGAACCAAAACTGACGACAAACAACCAACGGAGATCTGTATAAACCCTAGATCTCATAAACAAACCACGAACGATCACGATCAATGAACGATGAACTGTCCCCACCATACTTGTTGCCACCCAAATCCTACAATCAGGGGCTACTGCCCCCGAACCCCTGTTGAACTCACAGTCGAGTTCGATCAGCCCTGTCGTGGATGGGATGTACATTACTTTCAAAAGATGCTCTGATACCAAGTAAAGTTTGGAGATGGAGAGAGAAGAAAAGAAGAAAAGTAGGAGAAGAGAGAATATGAGAAATAAGATTGCAAGTGTGGCACCCTGTTTCCCCTATTCGGGAGGCGCGACTAAGAAATACAAGATGTCATCGTTCGATCAGGATAGATTAAAATAAGAACTCGTCCTCGTTATGGATTTGTTTCTTCGGAATCGATTCCCATATTCAGTGGACCGTGCCCCCGGGATCGACTTAGCGGCAGAGTCAGGAGGAACCTCTCCGCTGTATCTTTTGTTGTCTTGGATTTCGATGTCGCTTGTTGCTTTCGTGCTTTGAGTTGGTTTTCGAATTTGCTTGTATTTTCTTGAACAGTTTTGATGGATTTCATTATTTTTGTTCATTGAACTGCATTTTAATTCCGAGTATGGAAAGAGAGGAAGAGGTATTGATCAAACTGTTCGTGGATGTAGGTGAACGAGCAGCAGGAGGCTTACGAGCGGAGTCTTGAAGCGCCTCTTTTCTTCTTCCTTCCAACCAACTAAGTGAGTGGCTACCATCCCGATTAGCTAGCCCTGCTTCCAAGTCTTCACACCTAAAATTCTTGCATTCTTTTTGTCCCGATTAGACGATACCAAGTAATAACTAAAAGACTACAAGATAAAAAGGGAATAGACTTAGATTATTGCTTGTCAATCAAACTTGCGAACGGTTACTCATTTACATGCTTGTTTGTTTGGAATATCCATCATATGCATCAATTTTGGTTAGAATGTATCTTCTTCTATAATTGTGCTAAGTAGGATCATATCTTGTATACGAATAATTATTCAGGAGGACTATGCGAAATGAATCATGAATTATTGCTTGTCTTGTACTCTTGTTGCCTCAAATTATATGAATGGAAATTAAGCCTAGATACCATTCAATCACGGACAACTTGTGCACAGGGTCATGGTCTTGCGAACGATGCTGGACACTGGCATCGATCCGGGCCGAGCGAGGCCTATTTTTTAGTCTCTTGTTCTTGGCAGAATGGCTTGCAGCGCCTCTTGTACTTTCGTTGCATATCATTCTCGTCAAAGACTATATCGTCCATTATGGCAATCAAGCCAGTGATCCTCTTGTATATTTAAAATTGATGCAAACTAACTTGTGTCTTCGTGGCAGGGAAGGCATGGTAAGTATTGTGCAGGTGATTCAGACAGACAGGTAAAATCCACCGAATGGTGGCAAGTTTATTTTAGTATTTTATATATATATTGCTGCTTGTAAAATAAACTAAGGCAAGATAGAAAGACCATAATAAATATGCATGCTTTATTAAAATAACGTGTTGATTGGTATAGTTGGGTTAGCTCGCCTTCACTAGTACATTTCGATGTACTGACCCTCGTTGAAACAGGTTCCCCGTACTAAGGCAAACCGAGCGAGGAGCCAAAGTCGTCTTCCTGATCCAGTCCAGCTATAGGTGCATCCAGATCGTGCCACATTTTGAAATATACTTGAAGACAGGAGCTAGAACCCAATCAAGAATGCAGCTCCGTGGAAAAGCTATCATTCCACCCGGAGGTCTTTATCTTTTGAAGTTTAGTAAAGGGATATAATGTATAGGACTACCATCTCATTTTGTGTCAACACTTTTGTAAGCCCGTACGACAAATTAGCTGACTCGTTCAAGAGTTTGTAATAGATGTTCATTATCAATAAAAGAGAACTTTTCTATGTTTTAAATATGTGCTTTAATTTATCTGTGTACTCTGAATATGTGCTTGTTATGCAAAAATACTTAGCCTTATGCGGGCGCAACCCCAGGCCCGCACGGCGATCACGCTCGGGGGATGCCCTAACGATTCAATGGAATCGGGGCGTGACATGTTGGTATCAGAGCACAGATTCAAGTTTCTGACCCTTCGTATGGGAAAAGTTTCATTAACGATAAATTCCTGTACGAACTCTTGAACTCGTTAGGCCAAAATGATATACGTTCATGCAATAAGTCCATAATACATTATGATCCTAATGTAATTTACCTTCTTTTGAAGGAATGGCACAAGCACAATCATCAGCGCTAGCACCGGACGAATCGCAAGGCCAAGAAAGTAGTTCAGGCACTTCAGGAAGTTCAAGGAGCCAGCGGGCCATGTCTCACGTCGATCCCATCCAGCAAATATTGCGGATGTTGGAGGCAAACCAACAAAGGGACGACGCTCACTACGAACGGGCCGAGAAGCGAGCGGAGGAGAGTCAACTCAAGTTTTAAGACAATATAGAAGCTCGATTCCCAGTCCAGCAAAAGTATGTAGATACCCTGCAACAGATCGTTCAGACTTTGGCTTCCAACCATTCCGTGGCAACAGCAGCGACACCGGTGGAACAGCCCGTGCTTGAAGTCGAGATGCCTCAAATTCCAAGGATGAGGGATATGACTGCCTTCGACTTTAGCCACTTCAAGAAAGTCTGCAATACTCCATTCAACGGGACTGAGGACCCAATCGTGGCTCTAGATTGGTTGGCCGAACTTGAAGACCACTTCGCTCTGCTAGAGATCCCCGAAGAGAAGCGTGTCGCATGCATGCAACTACAGCTCCGTCTCAACGCGCACGATTGGTGGGACGTGCATCGACGATCTCTTCAATTTGACCATGGAGAGGAGGCGATCTCGTGGGCGACTTTTTGTGCCGCGTTTGAAGAGGAGTTTAAACCCCCTCTAGCGCATCGTCAGATAGAGAATGAGTTCGTGCAACTGAGGCAAGGCAGCGTGATAGTCAAACAGTATTTCGCTGAATTCAACCGACTCTCCAAATTCTTTAGCACCTATTTACCTGATACAGCGAGCCGAGATAGAAGGTTTGAAGGTGGTTTACGTCCTTCCATCCATGCGCATATAGTCATTTATCAATACGAGACTATGCGGGGAGTCATGAATTACGCTCTATCTCTTGAACCACAATATCCTCATGTTGCTGCCGGCGCTGTGCATACCTTCAATTACAAACGCCAAAGCAACGATAGAGGAAACACCGCTGCAAAGTGCCCTAACAACGGTGGTCCACAGAGAGGAAACCCAGGGCAACCTTGTAACTTCTGTAAAAAGCCGGGGCATGCGATCGACAAATGTCGTCTGAAACATGGGTTATGTCTAGCCTGTGGCGAATCAAACCATACAGTTCGAAATTGTCCGCTGTGTCATGATCGTCGTCCCGAACATAATACTTCCTAACGGTAGGTTCTATTCCTAAGTTTCGTTGACGAAACTTCCAATTAGTTGGGTAGGATGTGGTGCCCTGTTTTTCCTATTTGGGAGGCGCGGCTAAGAAATACAAGATGGTATCGTTCGATCGGGATAGATTAAAACAAGAACTCATCCTCGTTATGGATTTGTTTCTTCGAAATCCATTCCCATATTCAGTGGACCGTGCCCCCGGGATCGACTTAGCGACAGATTCAGGAGGGACCTCTCCGCTGTATCTTTTGTTGCCTCGGATTTCGATGTCGCTTGTTGCTTTCGTGCTTTGAGTTAGTTTTCGGATTTGCTTATATTTTCTTGAACGGTTTTGATGGATTTCATTGTTTTCATTCATTGAATTGCATTTTAATTTCGAGTATGGAAAGAGAGGAAGAGGTATTGATCAAGCTGTTCGTGGATGCAGGTGAACGAGTAGTAGGCGGCTTACGAGCGGAGTCTTTGTCACGACCCGTACCCGTTGTAAGGGTACAAGTCGGAAACAACGCCCAGCCTATGCCGCAGAATCGGCAGTAGAACGCTGTCTAGATAATCTATCTAATAATATAATGAACCACCAAAATAATAATATACTCAATCACAGAACTAAGATGGAAATTAGCACGAATCAGATAAAGAATAGAATAGTCACAAAATAACTCATGAGTCTAAAATAATACATCAATGAGTCTAAAGAAATACAGAATAAGCTGGAGACAAATCCAGTACAAAGAATACTACGAAGCTACAACTCCTGGGTCAACTGTCTCAGTTGGGATAAGTCTCTCCTGAGTCAGGGTGTTAGAATCTAAACCCACAACATCCTGGGGTCCATAATAGGTAGGGTACCATTTCTCAGTGTCATCTGGAAAAATATATCCAGTCAGAAAAGGAGCAGAGTACATCTCTAACAGCAGTTCTAATCATTGATAAAAACTATGTAACAGTAAATAGCTGTGGATAAACAAGATGCATAATAGATACAAGAGATATGTATACAATAAGGAAATACTGAAATAATACAATAATGAACAATATGCCAATGAACAAAAAATACTAATGACTAAGTGTGTGAGTACTAGCATAACATGTGATCGACTTGGAAACTTGATACACGAGATACAATATTTATTGCCTGGCTAATCATACGTGCGATATATGATTAACAATATTTAAGATAACAAGATGGGTATGATCACATATCTACACTACATACTCCCCACCCCGACTGATATAATAGATCCAACCGTGGTACACTATGGCACAGGAATCCCCAAGAAGATAGCTAGTCTTTCCGAGAATCAGTGTCTGTACATATACAAGATAATCAATGAAACAAGGCTTGCACAAGATACACCATATACCAAGGAATAACATCTCATGACGAGATCCGGATATACCAATCCGTGTAACCATAGTGTCAAGAGAATATTGATATCTATACTAGATACAATGAACATAGAGGATATCATATATGAGAAACTATCAGAGAATGTACTAGCCCAAAGTCCAATGAATAGTCTCACAGATGTCTGACACGATGCCTCGAAGACCTAGATATAGAATATAATATCAATACAAGGTCCCAAAAAAAAAGAATAAGTTAAACTAGTCAACTTCTAGATCAATAAACTGATTTTAAGTCAAAAGTCAACTATGGTCAACTCTAAGTCAACTATGGTCAACTATGGTCAAACCAAGATCAACTATCTATTTCTAGGTTGCACAAGTCTAACACAACAATCTTGGGTGAAGATACTAAAATCTAAGTCAAGAAACCCACATCTTAAAATATTAGGATACCGTATCTTCGGATACGTGAATCCAAGGTAACACTTTAAAATATAAATCAACTAAAATTTATAGTAATATAGAATCACAATTTACACATCAAATAGGTACCGTGGTTTTGAACCAACTTGGTATCTCAACAAAAATCACAATATTGATACCCAAACCCCGTATCTTGAGTATCCCCACTTACCTTGGTCTCCTCAAGGTAATACCCAATACCTTGGTATATTAATTACCCTTATATAATATATATATATACACCAATATTATACTTATAAAGAATATAGCAATAATAACATATTATCTCAATATCAATACATATATATATATACATTTATATATAAATATAAGTATATAAACATATATATCTGCGTATCCGTCGCTGAAACTGTGTTGAAAAACACTGATACTCTGATACCATGCCTTTAGTGACAGTTCTGGCTGTCACTGAAGCCGCCGTCGCTGTTGCTGTTGGAATCCTGCACTGCTACTGCTGCTTTTAATGACGGTCTTCAACCGTCACCGTTTCCACCGTCGCCGCTGCTGCTGTCCCCGCCTGCTGCTGTTGCTTTTAATGACAACGGTTGCTGTCATTAATACTGGCGGCTCACTGCTACAGCGGCTGCTGTATTTAAGCTGTTGTTTAATGACAGCGGGTTGTCATTAATCCTCCGTCACTAAAAACCTGTAAAAATTTATATATATATATATATATATATATATATATATATATATATATATATATATATATATAACATATATATATATAACAACTCATAATAAATATATATATATATATATATATATATATATATATATATATATATATATATATAAATACCAAATAACTACAAATACCCCTCTATAATAATATATATATTAGGACATGCACACATACATAAATATATTATAATTACCTCTATAAATATATTTAAATAATCCTATAACAATTTTATATAAAATAATTACCCAATAACACACATATAGAATTATAAAACATATACATATATATATCCATACAATATATTATAATATATATATATATGCATATATGCATGTAGAAGAAAGCTACATATATATATATATATCTATTAGTACATATATAATACATAGATCTATAATATAATAAATACTATAATAAATATATATCATACATATATAATATCTATATATATATGCACAATTATAACACAAGAATTAAAAGCATAATAATTAGATCTACACATAAATACACAAAATATGGAGAGTATCACACCGTATCCCACTAGATCTAGGATACGCATGTGACACGAGTCCACCACATATCCAATTGTACCTCGAAGGACATACACAAGTCACATATAATATTTATGAATAATATAAAGTGTCAAATATAGATCTACGTGTACGTGTAAAAATACGACATGTACAAAGCCCCGTGTCAAAGGGAAAACCCCCAAAAATAATACGTATCACCAAGTTATTGGGATACGACTTACACGAACCCAATTATGGACACGACACTAGCCCCTAACACATAAACATATGCCAAATTGATCTATAGGATCAATTGACACACACAACAAATGTCATTCTCGGAATTTCCCCAAAATTGACACAAAAAGTACCATAACTTTCTCAATAGGCCTCCTATGAACACAAAACCAAATCCTATGGGTAGTACATGCATATGGGTTGATTTTCCATGATTAATCTTAGATTTAGAAGCTATTTTAAGAGAAAAAACTGAATTGTACCTATTGGGAGATGGATTCCCAATGAAACCTCCAATTGAGATAAAATTGCTTCCAAATTGTAGATCCTTGCTCCTCTTTGTAGATCCTTAATTCCTTCTTCTAGATCCTTGCTTCTCAAGTCTCTAATGGTGATTTGGAAAGGAATTGAAATGAATTTTCTAGAGAAATGAAATGGGGATGAAGGAAATTTGGTAGTGGAAAATTCTAGATCTAGATTTGGAATAAAAAAGAGGAGAAAGAATTTTTTCCCTCTACTTATATAGGTCGGCCCCTATTCCTCTCCCTCAAGTAATCATGTAATGTCCAATATACCCCTTGGGGCCTCTCATGAAGAAGTAATTAAGGAAAGAAGCTTCTAGTCCAAAGATTAATTAATTTAATCAATCTCCTTAACAATGGGCTTTCTAAATGGGCTAAGTCTAACTAATTAATTCATGTTGGTCCATGGGTCCAAACTAAACTAGTTAGGTCCACTAATACAAGTCCAAATTAAATAAATAATATCTAAAAATAATTAAATAATATAATAAATAATTATTTATCAAGCACAATAATTAACTAAATAGGAAATTACTAAAATACCCTTTCTTAGAAAATGTGGTAGTGACAAGTCTACCCTCCTTAAAATAATTTCGTTCTCGAAATTTAAAGACAAAAACTACCCCCAGAAAATACCAGAACAGAACTAAAGAATCATAACTAACTATGAAAGAACATAACAATGAACAGAACATAACTAGAAAATGACATACCTCAAGGTACAAAAAAATATGTAGAACGCTCTCGTATTTCATCCTCTCTCTCCCAGGTAAACTCCCCCGGAGAGTGATGCCTCCATGCGGCGCGCACCAAAGGAATAGTCTGGTTCCTCAGCACCTTCTCTCTCCAATCCAGAATCTCAACTGGCTGCTATGGATAGCTAAGAGTAGGGCCCACCTCTATCTCCGAGTGATCCAATACATGACTAGGATCTGCCACGTATCGTCTCAACTATGACACATGAAACACATTATGCACTCCCTCCAATGCAGGTGGCAAGTCTAGTCTATAAGCAACTGCACTGACCCTCTCTAGAATAGTAAAAGGTCCGATAAATCGCGGACTAAGTTTTCCGCCTCCACCGAAGCGAATCGTGCCTCGTGTCGAAGAAATCCTCAGAAATACCAAACCACCCACCTAGATCAAAACACCATCTTAAGAACTTAATCTATAACAAACAACCAAGAACAAGCACAAAATAAAATCTAAACTATACCTCGAACTCCAAAGGTCTCCGATGGCTATCGGCCCAATGCCGCTGTCTGTCCTGCGCCACTCGAAGTCTGTCTCTGATCAACTGAACCTTCTCTGCTGCAACCACAACCATCTCTGGCCCAAGCAAAACTCTCTCTCCAACATCGTCCCAAGACAAAGGAGTACGACACCTTCAACCGTACAGAGCTCCAAAAGGTGACATCTCTATACTGGCCTGGTAACTGTTGTTGTAAGCAAACTCTACCAAATGGAGATGGTCCTCCCAAGAAACCCCGAAGTCTAGTACACAAGTGCGCAACATATCCTCGAGAGTCTGAATAGTCCTCTCTGACTGCCCATCTGTCTGGGGATGATATGCAGTACTGAATTTGAGCTGAGTGCCCAAACTCTCCTTCAAACTCCCCCAAAAATGAGAAGTGAAACGGCTATCCTAATCTGAGACTATGCTGACGGGAACTCCATGTATCCTAACAATCTGCCTCATATACATCTCTGCCAACTTCTCCGTAGACAAACCCACCTTGAAAGGCAAGAAGTGGGCCGACTTGGTCAACCTATCAACGATGACCCAAATCGCATCTTTTTCTCCTGGAGATCGTGGAAGTTCGGACACAAAATCCAAAGTAATGTGTTCCCACTTCCACTCTGGAATGGGTAATGGCTGAAGTAACCCTCCTGGCCTCTGCCTCTCAGCTTTCACCTGCTGGCACACTAAGCATCTGGATACAAACTATGCCACTTCCCTCTTCATGCCATACCACCACACACTCTCTCGCATATCCCAATACATCTTGTTAGCACCTGGATACATGGAATACTGAGAGCGATGCGCTTTCTGCAACACCTTCTCACGCAGCTCCCTACTATGCACACACAATCTAACCCCATGCCTCAAAGATCCATCCTCAGCAATAGTGAAATCATCCTCCAATCCTGCTCTCACCTGAGCTCTGATACTCCTCAAAGATATATCCTCATACTGTGCTGCCTTGATCCTGTCCATCAAATCTGAATATATCTGCAATCCCCACATTTACATAGCACCACCAGGAACAATCACCTCAATGCCCAAGCTCTCCAAGTCCTCCAATAAATATTGATCCTATGTCAAGAACATAGCTACCGGATACCTGCTCAAAGCATCGGCAACTACATTGGCTTTCCCAGGATGATATTGCAAAGAGATATCAAAATCCTTCATCAGTTCCAACCACCGACGCTGCCTCATGTTCAACTCCTTCTGCGTGAAAACGTACTTCAAGATTTTGTGGTCTGTGAAGATCTCCACACGCTCTCCGTACAAATAATGTTTCCACAAATTCAGGGCAAAAATGACTGCTGCCAACTCCAAATCATCGGTAGGATAGTTTTTTTATGAGGACGCAATTGCCTGGATGCATAGGCAATTACTTTCCCATGCTGCTGAAGAACACAACCCAAACCCTTCCCCGATGCATCACTATAAATAGTGAAACCTCCGGACCCTGATGGCAACGTCAAAATAGGAGCAGACGTCAACCTCTTCTTCAATTCCTCAAAATTAACCTGGCAATCCTCCGTCCAAACAAACTCTACATCCTTCCTTGTGAGTCTGGTCATTGGCTCGGCAATCCTCAAAAAATCTTGCACAAACTTTCTGTAGTAGCCTGCCAATCCCAAGAAACTCCTGATCTCTGCTACCAAACTCGGAGTCTTCCAAGATTCCACTGCTGAAATCTTCTTCGGATCTACTGAAATACCATCACCAATCACCCAAGAATTCCACCTTGTCCAAGAAAAACTCACACTTGGACAACTTTCCATACAGCTTCTCCTTCCTCAGCACATCCAACACAATCCTCAAATGCTCCTCATGCTCCTCCGGCATCCTCGAGTATATGAGTATGTCATCGATGAACACCACCACGAACTTGTCAAGGTACTGGTGAAATACCTTGTTCATCAAGTTCATAAATACTGCCGGTGTATTAGTCAAACCAAACGGCATTACCATAAACTCGTACTGACCATACCGAGTTCTAAAAGCAGTCTTCGGTATATCCTCTGGCTTCACCTTCACCTGATGGTAGCCTGATCTCAAATCTATCTTAGAAAACACCTTCGCACCACTCAACTGATCAAACAGATCATCAATCCGCGGCAAAGGATACTTATTCTTGATAGTGAGATTATTCAAAGCCTTGTAATCAATGCACATGCGCACCGATCTATCCTTCTTCGGTACAAACAATATCGAGGCTCCCCATGGTGAAGAACTCGATCTGATAAACCCTTTATCCTGCAATTCGTCCACCTGCTTCTTCAACTCTACCAGCTCGCTATTGTTTACTTTATAGACATGTTGCAAAATTGGTTCTGCACCTGGCACCAAGTCTATAGAAAATTTAATATCTCGATCTGGCGGCAATCCTGGCAATTCCTCAGGAAACACATCCAAGAACTCGGTTATCAACGGATGTGACAACTCCTTATCTTCCACCATAGCTCCACAAATAATGCCTTCTCCCTGCTCTACAGCTCCTCTAGCAAACTCGAACTCTGGCTCTCCAGGCGGACCAAACAAAACTCTACCTCCTCTATAATCTATGCTAGCATGGTGCCTACTCAACCAATCCATCCCGAGTACAAAGTCGTACTCGAAAGTGGCATTACAAGTAGACACACACTCAACTCCCGGCCTCCCAGAGTAACTCTCCGATCCTTGCAAATATCATTAACCAGGATAATGCCTCCCCTAGTCATGATCTTACAAGTCCTAAGCAAAGACTCAGCTATCAAACCATGCTTCAGAGCAAAAGAAACAGATACAAAACTATGGGAAGCACCACTATCAAACAAAGCTAAAGTTGGAATGGAATCAAGAAGAATAGAACCCGCGATGACATGTCCGGTGGGTTCATCCTCCTTGACGGTCATAGCAAACGCTCGTCCCTGCCGAGCACCTCCCTGCTGCTGATGCTGGACAAACCGCTGCCGCTGTGTCGAAAGCGGTCCCTTCGGCTGTGCTGCAGGTGGTCTCGTATGTGCCCTTGGAGCTGAAGTTGCTCCCTGAACTGCACGACGAGGATACTCCCTCAACTGATGTCCTTCAGTACCATAATACAAACAAACTCCTAGCCTCCTCCTGCAAACTTTCCAGATATAACCGAGCTTCTTGCAGTAGTTGCATGGAGCTTGTTGTAACTGTCTCTGCTACTGAGGTGCCTGGTGAAAAGGCGCTCTAGCTGGAGTCGAGTTCTGCTGGTGCTGCTGGAAAGGTCTGGACTGGAAATAAGGACGTTTGGCAGATACTGCACTGCCGTTGTCCCCCAGAAAAGAATCAAGATCTCTCTTGGGCTTCAAACCCAACTCTCGCTCAACCTTGCGTGCCTCCACAAGTATCTCCGAGTATGTCTCATAAAAAGACGGAATGAGAATCTTCACTTCCCAGTTTAGACCCTCACGGAAACGAATAGCACGAACCTCTGGCTCCCTCACCAGATACTCTGTAAATCGGCTCAACCTACCAAACTCTGCAGTGTACTCCTCCACAGACATGCTTCCCTAAATGAGACTCTCAAACTGTCACCCCAAGTCTAGCCTGTCTGCCCGGGCGAAAAACTTCTTCTTGAAAAGGTCCTTGAATACCTCCCATGATTGTCCTGCGTCAACCAAAAATGGCTCATTCCTGAACCAAGTGCGAGCGACGTCAAACAGTTGAAGTCCTACCGCCTCAACCTTCAGATCCTCAGAAAGTCGGGACACCCTCATAAGACGCTCAATGTCCTCGAGCCAATCATCAGCATAGACGATGCCCTCCGTCCCCTTGAAAACCCTAGGCTCCAGTTTCTTGAAGTCCTGAATGTTGCATGGCCAAAGCTGAGCAACCTGAGGAATATCCTGCTGCTGGACCGGAACTCCTCTCTCAACTACAGCACGAGCAAGCTGATGAGCACTCTCGATGCCCTGCCATAGAACGTGGGTCTGCCTCTGATGTGCCTCTGACTGAGTCCTCTGTGCCTCGAGCATCTCACGAAATAGTATAAACATCTGTGATGCCTCTATTGGCACAGGAGGTGGAGGTGGAAGCCCCTCATAAACAGCTGGCACAGTCCTCTGAGTAGGTGGTGGACCTCCGAAAGCAGCTGACACTCCAATCACTGGAGAAGTGACTAGTGCAGGCCCTCGGGATGTCGCAGACCTCTCAGAAGATGCTCTCCCCTACTGCGATCTAGTCTTAGGCGGCATCCTGAGACAAAGCGAAAGAAAGAATCAATATGGCACAAGATGTAAGACTTTCAAGAAAAGGACAGATTAAGAAATCAAGTATCAATATGAAAGGAGAATAGTTGAATCAAAAGAATTTTCCTAGGTGTGATTGAGTATCTCAGCCTATATCCTATATCCTATTGCAGGCTCGTAGTAGTACAACTAAATTATCGCACTACCATAATATCACATACTTGTGAAGCTAGACCTGCATGGGCCACCACCAAAAATATGTCACGACCCGTACCCGGTGTAAGGGTACAAGTCAGAAATAACGCCCAGCCTACGCCGCAGAATCGGCGGTAGAACGTTGTCTAGATAATCTATCTAACAATATAATGAACCGCCAAAATAATAATATACTCAATCACAAAACTAAGATGGAAATGAGCACAAATCAGATAAAGAATAGAATAGTCACAAAACAACTCATGAGTCTAAAATAATACATCAATGAGTCTGAAGAAATACAGAATAAGTTGGAGACAAATCCAGTACAAAGAATACTACGAAGCTACAACTCCTGGGTCAACTGTCTCAGTTGGGATAAGTTCCTCCTGAGTCAGGGTCTCAGAATCTAAACCCACAACATCCTGGGGTCCATAATAGGTAGGGTACCACTCCTTAGTGTCATCTGGAAAAATATATCCAGTCAGAAAAGGAGCAGAGTACATCTCTAACAGCAGTTTAATCAATGATAAAAACTATGTAACAGTAAATAGCTATGGATAAACAAGATGCATAATAGATACAAGAGATATGTATACAATAAGAAAATACTGAAATAATACAATAATGAACAATATGCCAATGAACAAGAAATACTAATGACTAAGTGTGTGAGTACTAGCTTAACATGTGATCGGCTTGGGAACTTGATACACGAGATACAATATTTATGGCCTGGCTAATCATACGTGCGGTGTATGATTAACACTATTCAAGATAACAAGATGGATATGATCACATATCTACACTACATACTCCCCACCCCCGACTGGTATAATAAATCCAACCATGGTACGCTATGGCACAGGATTCCCCAAGAAGATAGCTAGTCTTTCCGAGAATCAGTGTCTGTACATGTACAAGATAATCAATGAAACAAGGCTTACACAAGATACACCATATACCAAGGAATAATATCTCATGACGAGATCCGGATATACCAATCTGTGTAACCATAGTGTCAAGAGAATATCGATATCTACACTAGATACAATGAACATAGAGGATATCATAAATGAGAAACTATCAGAGAATGTACTCGCCTGAAGTCCAATGAATAGTCTCACAGATGTCTGACACGATGCCTCGAAGACCTAGATATGGAATATAACATCAATACAAGGTCCCGAAAAGAGAATAAGTTAAACTAGTCAACTTCTAAATCAATAAACTAATTTTAAGTCAAAAGTCAACTATGGTCAACTCTAAGTCAACTATGGTCAAACCAAGGTCAACTATCTATTTCTAGGTTGCACAAGTCTAACACAACAATCTTGGGTCAAGATACTAAAATCTAAGTCAAGAAACCCACATCTTAAAATATTAGGATACCGTATCTCCGGATACATGAATCCAAGGTAACACTTTAAAATATAAATCAAACAATATTTATAGTAATATAGAATCATAATTTACACATCATACCGTGGTTTTGAACCAACTTGGTATCTCAACAAAAATCACAATCTTGATACCCAAACCCCGTATCTTCACTATCCCCACTTACCTTGGTCTCCTCAAGGTAATACCCAATACCTTGGTATAATAATTACCCTTATATATTACATATATATACACTAATATTATACTTATAAAGAATATAGCAATAATAACATATTATCTCAATTACAATACATATATATATACATTTATATATAAATATAAGTATATAAACATATATATAAAACTGTCTATCCGTCGTTGAAACTGTGTTGAAAAACACTGATACTCTGATACCAGGCTTTTAGTAACAGTTCTGGCTGTCACTGAAGCCGTCGTCGTTGTTGCTGTTGGAATCCTGCACTGCTACTGCCGCTTTTAATGACGGTCTGCAACCGTCACCGTTTCCACCTTCGCCGCTGCTGCTGTTCCCGCCTGTTGCTGCTGCTTTTAATGACAACGGCTACTGTCATTAATACCGGCGGCTCACTGCTATAGCGGCTGCTGTATTTAAGCTGCTGTTTAATGACAGCGGGTTGTCATTAATCCTCCGTCACTAAAAACCTGTAAAAACTTATATATATATATATATATATATATATATATATATATATATATATATATATATATATATATAACATATATATATATATAACAACTCATAATAAATATATATATCTATATCTATATATGTAAATACCAAATAACTATAAATACCCCTCTATAATAATATACATATTAGGACATGCACACATACATAAATATATTATAATTACCTCTATACATATATTTAAATAACCCTATAACAATTTTATATAAAATAATTACCCTATAACACACATATATAATTATAAAACATATACATATATATCCATACAATATATTATAATATATATATATCTATATATATATAAATGCATGTAGAAGATAGCTACATATATATATATATTCTATTAGTATATATATAATACATAGATCTATGATATAATAAACACTATAATAAATATACATAATACATATATAATATCTATATATAGATGCACAATTATAACACAAGAATTAAAAGTACAATAATTAGATCTACACATAAATACACAACATATGGAGAGTATCACACCGTATCCCACTAGATCTAGGATACGCATGTGACACGAGTCCACCACACATCCAATTGTACCCTGAAGGACACACACACAAGTCACATATAATATTTATGAACAATATGAAGTGTCAAATATAGATCTACGTGTCCGTGTCAAAATACGACATGTACAAAGTCCCGTGTCGAAGGAAAAACCCCCAAAACAACACGTATCACCAAGTTATTGGGATACGACCTACACTTACCCAATTATGGACACAAAACTAGCCCCAAACACATAAACACATGCCAAATTGATCTATAGGATCAATTGACACACACAACAAATGTCATTCTTGAAATTTTCCCAAAATTGACACAAAAAGCACCATAACTTTCTCAATAGGCCTCCTATGAAAACAAAATCAAATCCTATGGGTAGTACATGCATATGGGTTAATTTTTTATGATTAATCTCAGATTTTGAAGCTATTTTAAGGGAAAAACTGAATTATATCTATTGGGAGATAGATTCTCAATGAAACCTCCAATTGAGATAAAATTACTTCCAAATTGTAGATCATTGCTTCTCTTTGTAGATCCTTGCTTTCTCCTTCTAGATCCTTGCTTTTCAAGTCTCTAATAGTGATTGGGAAGGAATTGTAATAAATTTGGTAGAAAAATAAAATGGGGATGAAGGAAATTTGGTAACGGAAAATTTTAGATCTAGATTTGGAATAAAAAAGAGGAGAGAGAATTTCCCCCCTCTACTTTATATAGGCCGGCCCCTATTCCTCTCCCTCAGGTAATCATGCAATATCCGATATACCCCTTGGTGCCTCTCATGAAGAAATAATTACGGAAGGAAGCTTCTAGTCCAAAGATTAATTAATTTAATCCATCTCCTTCACAATGGGCTTTCTAAATGGGCTAAGTCTAACTAATTAATTCATGTTGGTCCATGGGTCCAAACTAAACTAGTTAGGTCCACTAATACAAGTCCAAATTAAATAAATAACATCTAACAATAATTAAATAATACAACAAATAATTATTTATCAAGCACAATAATTAACTAAATAGAAAATTACTAAAACACCCTTTCTTAGAAAATGTGGTAGTGACAGTCTTGAAGCGCCTCTTTCCTTCTCCCTTCCAACCAACTAAGTGAGTGGCTACCATCCCGATTAGCTAGCCCTGCTTTCAAGTCTTCATACCTAAAAATCTTGCATTCTTGTTGTCCCGATCAGACGATACCAAGTAATAACTAAAAGACTACAAGATAAAAAGGGAATAGACTTAGATTATTGCTTGTCAATCAAACTTGCAAATGGTTACTCATTTATATGCTTGTTCGTTTGGAATATCCATCATATGCATCAATTTTAGTTAGAATATATCTTCTTCTATAATTGTACTAAGTATGGATCATATCTTGTATGAGAATAATTGTTCAGGAGGACTATGCGAAATGAATCATGAATTATTGCTTGTCTTGTACTTTTGTTGCCTCAAATTGTATGCATGGAAATTAAGCCTAGATATTGTTCGATCATGGACAACTTGTGCACAGGTTCACGGTCTCGCGGACGATGCTGGACACTGGCATCGATCCGGTCCGGGCGAGGCCTATTGTTTAGTCTCTTGTTCTTGGCAGAATGGCTTGCAGCGCCTCTGGTACTTTCGTTGTATACCATTCTTGTCAAAGACTATATCGTCCATTATGGCAATCAAGCCAGTGATCCTCTTGTATATTTAAACATATTGCAAACTAACTTGTGTCTTCGTGGCAAGGAAGGCATGGTAAGTATTGTGCAGGTGATTCAGACGGACAGGTAAAAGCCACCGAACGGTGGCAAGTTCATTTCAGTATTTTATATATATATACTGCTGCTTGTAAAATAAACTAAGGCAAGATAGAAAGACCACAATAAATATGCATGCTTCATTGAAACAACGTGTTGATTGGTATAGTTGGGTTAGCTCGCCTTCACCGGTATATTTTGATGTACTGACCCTCGTTGAAATAGGTTTCCCGTACTAAGACGAACCGGGCGAGGAGCCAAAGTCGTCTTCCCGATCCAGTCCAGCTGTAGGCGCATCCAGATCGTGCCACATTTTGAAGTATACTTGAAGACAAGAGCTAGAACCCAATCAAGAATGCAGCTCCATGGAAAAGCTATCATTCCACCCGGAGGTATTTATCTTTTCAAGTTTAGTAAAGGGATATAATGTACAGGACTGCCATCTCATTTTGTGTCAACACTTTTGTAAGCTCGTACGGCAAATTAGCTAACTCGTTCAGGAGTTTGTAATAGATGTTCATTATCAATAAAAGAGAAATTTTCCATGTTTTAAATCTGTGCTTTAATTTATCTGCATACTCTGAATATGTGCTTGTTATACAAAAATACTTAGCCTTGTGCGGGCGCAACCCCAGGCCCGCACGTCGGTCACGCTCGGGAGACGCCCCAACGATTCAACGGAATTGGGGCATGACAGCAAGGGCCTAAAATCCTAGGTTGTATCTCATGTCTATTTATATTGATATGCAATACACCCAGAATTACTATTATACCGTCATAATATAAATAACAAAATAAAATAACTCTAACAGTCTATATAGTTATCTTAGCTATTACCAAGCTATTTCTAGGTTTTCTAGTCATATCCTATAGGTCTAGGTATCCTAGGTATCATATAACTATAGGTATCCATATCTATATCTATATACATATATCACACTAATACCTTAACACTAGTATCTTAACTCCTTACCTTAACCTTAGTATCTTGGTATCTTGATACCTTGATATACTCTAGGATGCTCACTCTATACACTCTTGGTAATATGATATTCCTTAATATCTTGTTATAAAAATATATCTATATATGTATATATACTTATACACATTCCTACCCTCAAGATATACACTCACTTGAACACTCACATACACTTACACTTGCACACACTCATTGCACTTTAACCTATACTGTCACTTACTTAGAACATACCCACAGCACTGGTACACCCATAACCTTTCACCAAACCCTTCTACATATACATCATGGTATCTAATACTACTAAAATACTCACACAGTAGTTTCTCTGATACACAACATATATCCCATGGAACACACTAATGTCTCACAAAATTGATATACAAACTTCACTCATACTCTCACATTCACACTTTATATTCACACTCTACTCCAACCTATCTCAGATTTCCTTGCATATTGTTATGCAGTGTTGCTTCTTGCATATGTTTTTGGTCCATGCCACTGCCCTCCCCTTGTTGTTGCAGTTGGACTGCAGAACTGCTGCAGCTAATTGCTGCTGAAATCAGTGCACATACACATTCTGTTGCAGTGCCAATATCTACACAGGTATGCTGCATAAAAGCTCATGCTCTTGCCGCAAATGTGCAAGCTTGTGCAAGCACCTCATTGTGCTACTGCTTGCTGCCATCATCTGCTGCTTGTACAGCTAACCAAAGTGCTATAACTATTGTAATTCGTTACAGTCACAATCCTTACTGCCTACTGCAATCTACTGAACTACCCATGGGTAAAACCCTCCCACAAACTTGTTGTCAAGTGCAGTGTTCCCTGCTGGTAGCTACTGTTATATCATGTAGAATCCCCCCACTGCTCAGTGCACCTGGGCATAGAAATCGCTCATACACACATCACAAATTCCATGGTAACACTCCCCTCTCAACCCACATTATGCGTCCAATTACCTCATGATACACCAAGAACACTTGATCCCAATACTTCTACTCACTCATAAACCCCTCTCCATGAGACCACAACCAACCCAAACAATCTATGATACTCAATAATACATGATACCCATCATCCTCCTAATACCAAATACACCATGATACCATACCCCAATACCAATTGGAACACCAAACATATGTAGAATGACAAGAATATATAGCTAATACAAATATAGAGTAATTGACATAAGGAGGCCCCAATACACCCATATTATCAAATCCTTCGACACGTATCATGGCGTGTCATGATACGGACACTAAGTCCAAATGTGGATACTATGACACAATCATAAACCACAATAGACTCCATATTACTCATATGAACACCACACAAACACTTGGTAGACACAAATTCATAATTCTACCAAATGACCTAGATAAATCCATGTATCAACTAGAAATAGGCTCTCTACAACCTAATTCTCCACCTATGGGATTGTGTATAATTATAGGTAGTTTCATATAGGTTCAAATTGGATTTCTAATATAAAAATTGGTAGAAAATTTATTTTTACCTATTAAGAGTTGGATCCCAATGAAACTCCACCAAATTGGACACAATTATGGTAAAATGGATACGATCCTCCTAACTAGGCTCTTCTCCAATGGTCTTCCTTGTGCTCCAATGCTCTAGGCCTACATGGGAATGAGAATAAGTGGAATTGAGTGTTTGGAGTAGTTATTTAGGAAAATTGAAAGTGGCTTGGGGAATAAGAAGCTTGGGGAAGAAGGAGTGATATGGTGGGAGGAATAAAATGAAGAGGAGATAGAATAAGGTCGGCCACTTATAGGGGAATTGGTGGTTGGTTCAATGACAAGTTTGCCCCTCTCCACTCTCTAATTAAATTCTAGAATTGTCATAGATGTAATCTTTTTGGTTAGGGAGAAATCTAATTAGTTATGAGAGGGTATCTACCTATTTTAGAAGAAAATATTCTATCCATGACAACTAACACTAATCAATTCTATCTAACCACTTAATTAAATATAACTATATGTTAGCAAACAAAAAGAAAAATAATAAAAATACTCCTAGTCCTAATTTTAGGTGGTTATACCCACTATCGACCTATTTATACACTTCTCATGGTCGTCGGTTTCCATGACCATAGTACGGAATTTTGGGAGGTTTAATAACCTACTCCCCCAACTTTTCGGATTTTAAGGCGTTGGGTTCGTTTAGAGAAAGCTGTGATGGTTGCGCTCAAAATCCGATAAAATTACTTTTGTTCATATTCGGTCTTACTCACAGAAGCCCTTGTACAAATGCCTAGATCTCGCATCATCCAAGTGGGTCCTCTAACTCTTCCTCTTACCCACTAAGGATGTTCCAGGTATTCTCTTCTCTATGTCCTTTTTGCAAAGTCATCTTCAGACTGTACATGCTTCTATTATTCAAAGTATTTTAAAGTGAAAAAGAAGACTTTGAAGGGTTCTTGTAGAAGCATAAATTAATTATTACAGCGAAAAACATTCCTAGGGGAAGAAACTCCACCTACTATATCAAACACATTGCTCTAGCGGACATCATGAACCTTGCCTTATGCATATTCCTATAGACAAATTGGTCACGGTCAATCTGATTCGAATAATCAATAATACCAAGTCTAAATACAAAGAACATTTACTAGACGTGAAGAATCATTAATGAAGTCAAGCCACATTATGACTAAAAGACATGCATCTTCACCAGTCCTAGGATCCTTTATTGCCTAGTTTTTTTCGTGTTTCAAGCAATGTAATCTTATTTTATTGAGTCTAGGACTTATGTGAGTCGAGTCATACTGGCAACTAAAAAATACTCAATCCACTCACAAAAGCCTACCTCAGTACACTCAAATATCCTAAAACGTACCCACCCAAAATTAGACCAAAACTAACATGAACTAAAGCTAAGATCATTCAAAAATAAGCCAATTGATCTCGGGCTGAACTCTGGCCGAACTCGGATCGAACTAGGTCTGCTAGTTTCAGAAGATTGGCCAGTTGTGAAATCCCCGATTTTGTGGCTCCAATGTTCAAAAATTCAAATATTTTGAGACCGAATTCTGGCCGAACTCTATCCCAGAATACCCTATAAATAGACTTAAATTTTCACATTCTTACTCACTCATCTCTTCTAATATCTTTCTATCCATTAATGAGTAAACCCTTGAGCTTTAACCTTCTCATCTTCAATATTAACTCTCCAGCCTTCTAGTGCAATATGAAATCTCAGATAGAAGTCTGTCAGAGTTGTATGAGCATGACTCAACAAGTTTTCTCTTGAGTTTGAAGTCAGCGTGCTCTTCATATCAAACGTACGTGTGAAGCCTTTTCAAGCCTTCGATCAAAGCTCGATGTTGTAAAGAAGTAACAAGCCTTCATATCAAAGATTGTGATTCACTATTGGTGGTTATAGTGGATAAAACTCCGAGCAAGAGTTCTCGGTACTGCACTAGTCCTCTCAGAGGAAAACCAGTATACATCGCGGTATTTGCATTTGCTCTCTTCTCTACTCAACTACTTTATATATATATATATATATATATATATATATATATATATATATATATATATATGTCTTGCATATATACTCCATTACTATTAGTTGTTAGCTGAATTCACTTCGCATCTTTTTTATTTGGATATATTACTCTGATGTACTATATTTACCCCCTCTAGAGTTGCCATCAATGCCCAACAACTAGTATCAGAGTTAGGTTCTCTTTATATAAGTATCAGAACACGGTCACTTATCTGGACTAACATCCTAAGAGTATAACACATGGCATCAACATGATCACTCTTTCCCATCAATGGTAAAAGTCAACATCCAGATAGGTCACCCTTATTTGATGATACTGACTACACTTTTTGGAAAGCACATATGAGCATTTTCTTGAAATCTCTTGGCTTTGATTTATGGTCGTGTGTTACTAATGGTTACAAAAAGATTGACAAGGCATATGATGATTACATTGAAGAAGAAAAAAAGCAGCAAGCTATGATGTAAAGGCAATGTATGCGCTTTACTGTGCTCTAGGCAAGAGTGAGTTCAAACGCATCTCCATGTGCAGTACATTACATGAGATATGGAAACTACTGGAGGCAATTTAGAGAGCTACGAAGAAAATAAAGCAAGCAACTCCGAAGAGGAAGAAGAACCTCATAATGCTGTAAGCTAGTGCCCAAATGAGAAAGCAGTAAGCTTAGAGAAAGATGAAAGTATCTTGTGTAGAAGCAAAAAAAATCTTCATGTTTATTCGTCTGAGCAGCCATGCGCCTAAGGGCCTGATTTAGTAAAAGTCAGGCCGCATACAACGTAGGCGGCATCCACGAGGCAGTGATCATCCAACTCAGGCAATAATCGACCGAAGACAGTGCTTTCAAGGTCCATGAGCCAGGGGGTAGTGAACTCTCTATGCGGCACAAAATACGTCCTTATCCATGTGGTACTTGCAATGATCCTAAGGACATGCGGCAGGGATTTTAGAAACAGGCAAGCTAGCCGCAGGGTGTCACTACCATTAGTCACAACTTTAATGACTCTGACAACATTAATTACTTTGCAAAATGCCTGATATTCGGTGAAGACGGCGAGCGTTAGCGATTACTTCAGAGAGTCATGATTGCCTTTGTCTCTATACAACTGTGCAATGTCACGCGTATACACGACAAACCTACATGCATCAAAACTCTCCAAAAGACCAATATCTTTATGCTCTCTTTGCGCCACTACTCCCTCAAGCAGCCACATACGGCCTGAACAACCAAGTCGCAGAGAAGTCAATGCGGCCTGATCAACCAAGTTGCAGAGAAGCCGTATTGTATGCTATATGCGGCTTGAACAACCATAGAGCAGGGAGACCACATAAAAGTCCCCTGATACTGATTCTGATGTCTGTTAGAAGCTTTGACACATCACCCATTTCTCTGAGATGCTTTGAGACTCGTGAATATGATGACTCAAGAAAAGATAGTAAAGTCACATCAGAGCATTATTTGCTTCGACAAATATGCCATGCCACGTGTTCCATGTATGCGGCTACAAGACCCACGCAGCCTCGTCACCATGAGGCTTAAATGTCTATTCGACCAAAACCCAATGAGAGCTCGCATGCGGCCTCGCCACTATGCGGCTTAAGTGTCTATTTCGACCAAAGTCCGACGAGAGATCGCATGCGGCCTCATCATAATGCGGCTTAAGTGTCCTTTGACCAAAGCCCGACGAGAGCTCCCTTGCGGCCACAATGCCATGCGGCCAAAGTGTCCATTCAACCAAGGCCCAACGAGAGCACGTATGCGGCTACGACGCCATGAGGATACAAAAAGACACATGTAGCCAAGTTTCTATGTGTCCTCCAGCTCACAAGATCTTCTTGTTATAACTGTAAATATCTTCGCACAGTTGGTCCTGACTACGTGTCCAGCTGACCAAGTTATGCACACAAAGGGTTAAAAATAATCCTGAGATCTCTTCAACAGCATATCTCAACCAAGACCACGTAGAAATCTTCCCATGGAATACGGCTATAGTTGCAACCTCATTCTGTAGAAGGAGCCTTATGCGGCCACCAAACAGAAGCATATGCAACACCCATAGCCCATCAGCACGATGGCTATAGATAGGAGCAACTTGGACGTCCCAAAGGTTGACTTTTTCTACTTTAGAGAGAGAGACCATACCCTCCCAGAGATCTGTATACGTGCACCCAAGCTTAAGAGAGAGAGAAGAGAAGATACCACCCCTCAATCATGTGTCAGATCATCAATGGAGTAAAGGAGCCGCCATAGCGCTCTTTGTCCATCATCACGCCCAGAATCAAAAATTTGTACATAGATTGTCTGTCTATGATCCCTCTGTACTTTATTCTATTTGTTATTAAAGCAATAATTTTTAATGACGAAAAAGGTGGAGACTCTGCTGAGGATGTCTTTCTTCTTTTATGAGAAAGATGTGGCATAATCCGACGCAGCCAAGCTCGGGTCCACTCAAAGGATGCTGGTGGTCCGCTTCGAACAGCAGGCCTTTGAGGACATACTCTTCAGGGACAGCTTGAGTCCTTCTCCAAGGCAAGCAAAGCCTAAGAAGACCTGCAGGACATAGGTAGCAAAGACCGTTGTGCCTCAACCAACTACGGAGCATGAGTTCCCTACCTCTCTCCCTATTGCCATAGACACACATTATGTCTCCACCCAGACTGGCCTTGTTCATGCGGCAGTCGAAAAAGGCGCTCAGCGACCAAATTCAACCAAAGAAAAATACTATAATGCCAGATGTTTGGTGGCCGAGATAAGCTTCATTCGGTAACAACAGAAGCCGCATAAGTCTACAACCGCAGGCAAAAGTCCACATACGGCCAGCACATCAGCCGAATCTCTATTTTTGACAAAATCTCATACAACGCTGATCCTATGTGCCATTCTGAGAGTGGTAAAAACCCAAACTTGTACTCTTCGAACTATGCGCCTATGGGTGCCAAGTTGAAAAAGTCTGGGGCAGTACGAGCTCGTCATGTTCAAGCAACTGTCCACTCGGCTGACCATCGGAGGGCACCGCTAACTGTAATACGGACCCCTGATGGAAAGCTATATAAGATCGACCAGTGTGTCAAGCCCTCAACGGCAAACGGACGGGGTCCATCTTAAAAGTCTTCCACTAACAATTTGGAGAAAGTTCTTGTACGAACCCTAGATCAGGAAAAAAAAACACCCACGCACCTGTGCGCTCGGTCTACCCGTGCTCACAAAATGGGTGCAAAGGTGAGTCAGCCCTCGCTTGACTTGCGCAATATGATCAATCACAAGCGCAAGACGGGGGAGGCAGCTATGGCATACGAAGTATCCTCCCTAGTACATCACTATGACAAAATTAACATCAACTATTGCTGCAACAAAGTGGCAGTACCTACATGCAGGTAATCGATATTCCAACGACTGCACTCGAATGCACCTATTCGACAACAAACCAAAGATCAGGTACAAATACCAAAGGAGGAGGATCTGCCCTTCTCCTCATGTTACTCTTCTCGGAAGGTCCCTTCCACCATGGGAGGAAGGAAGTCCAGCACCTCTAGTTTGTCGTTCTCAACTAGCGCATTAAGAAGGCGACTACCAGGAGGACCAGCAGCGGAACCTGCGACAAATGTTTTTTAGGGTACCCGCTCGAAGAAGAAGCTACCAGCCGCTGGGGGTAGTTCTTCCTCAGAACCCCTGGGGGTTACACAAGCTGGGGGTAGTAATCGCCCGGACATATGCAATAACCCAGCATTCCGTAAAGACAGTAAATCACAAGGGAAGGATGACAAGTTCTCTGGGGGTAATCACCCTCATCAAGAAGATACAGCTTCCAAAGCTGGGGTAGCATTCCCTCGGATTCTTTAGAAGATATAGTACTTTCGACTTTTCCAGAGGACGGCGATTCCGAGGAAGATGAAAGCTACGTGCCTAGGGTTAATGCAGCATCTAGGGCTGGGGTTAGCAATCCTCCGAAATCGAAAGATGGTACAATGATGCCTACCTCCCCTGAAGACGGTAACTTCCAAGGAACAGACAATGACATGCTTGGGGGTAGTCACCCTCGAATAGTCAGAGCATCATTTGAAGATGGGAGTAGCATCTCCTTTGTGTCTGAAGATGATGCAACGATGCCCTTCTTTCCTGACGACAGTGTGACTCAGGAACCGAAGGTGGAAGGACTCAGCAATCTCCAATATCTCGATGCTTTGGAGAAAATGATGCACATCATGAGTACTACAATGTAGACTTTGGCCTAGGAAATACTGGAGATTAAGGCGAACATGGTCCTGCCACCCTCAGGGCCCGTAGTAACTCCGCAAGCCTGGAGTAGCAATCACCCGGTAATCCAAACCAACCCGTCATATCATGAGGACAGTGATTCCCAAGAACCAGACAATAAAATATATGGGGTAGTCTCCCTCGACAAGTTAGAGCAGCATCCAAAGCTGGGGGTAGCATTTCCTCTGAGTCCGAAGATGATGCAAAATTATCGGTCTTCCCTGAGGACCGTGCGACTAAGGAATCAGAAGCCCCAGATCCAAAGGGGAATTTCTCCTTCGATAACAACGACATCATCGAAACCTTCAACATACTGATGAAGGAAAACAAACTTTGGCTACCCAGCATCAGATGCCCTGAAGAGTCTGAAAAGGTCGATGACCCAAAATATTGCCTCTTTCATCGGTACATCCATCATCCAACTAGAGACTGCTCTGTGTTGAAAAGATATATCCAGTAATTGATCGATGCCAATGAGCTCACCCTCGACTTCAAGGATAAGACATTCATTACGAACATAGTGTCCCTCAAATTCGGCGACTTTCTAGTGAAGGAAGCCAAGGCAACCAGGGAGGTCGTCAATCTCCCGCCGGCTCGCAACCAAGTAGCAGGCGTGGTATCATTCACAACCCCAAGAGGTAAGGTCATTGCTCAAAAATTGGCACCGCAAGTAGCACCTTCAACGACCAGGTCAAAGAAAAAGTAATACAGGCGGGGCCGCATGATCTTTTCCTCAGAAAATATAAATTATAGACTTCAGATGCCTAGCATAGCTCAACAAGTCTCCATGTGCACAAAAGCCAAGTCTCGCATGACTCATCAGCAATGGCGCATGATAGGCAGCGTTTCATTGTATGAATCCGAGCAAGTCTTCAGCGCAAGGATGTATTATACTTCATGCGCATACGATAGTACTTCTCTACGTAACAAATCCTTATAGGCAACAGGCAGTGTTCCCATGCACGATATAAAAAATATGCGGCAAGCAGTGGTCCTCGGCGTGGAAGATTATTGTGCACATGCGGCAATGATCCTACGCGCACAACTCAGCCAATTCTCTCAGTTTTATGTGGCAGTGTTCCTGTATACAGAGCTTCTTATTCTGCACAAGCTAAGTCATCAATAGTATTCAATACAACAAATGATGAGCAGCCATAATTCCATTATTACAGCCAATAATCACTCCGTCTCATGCAGAAGATGGGCTATGACTTCTAAAAAGCTGAAGGTCTAAACTTTGGTAAAGGACATCGTATTCCTTTATAATCCGACAGTTATTACAACAACACTCGCAGAGGGCTAGGACATGAAGATGCTAGTACATGTCATCACTCCAACAAGACGACAACCTATAGGGCTGGAGTTCTAAAATTATAAACTTCCAGCCATGGTGGACAAGATGGACCACGGGGACAATGTTTTCTTGATCCAACCTTCTATCAAAGATATCAAGGACAGTGTTTCCTCGATTCAACAGTGTATACAGGCTCGCATAGCCTAACGAAGATATGCAACAAATAATGGATCCTCAAAGTGTATAAGCACAGTATATACTTATCCTACACGAATCACCGTAAAAGCCATTATCTATATTCAGGAGTCCTGGATATGCAACAAATGATGGATCCTCAAAGTCTCCCCAGCGGAGCAGTCCTCATGTCCACTTACGCACTCCCGTAGTGACCAGTCAAACCAATCTCGTTAGGCGCTAGCCATGTTCACATTTACCTCTGAGCTATCATCCTAACAATCTTTCCAGTGGAGCAATCCTCTGGTCTATCTTTATTTTTGGATAGACCACACCTAGCAAATCACTCCTCAGTGAGTTTATCGGACATTGGTTCACGTCCATATTACCTCTGAACTACTGTCCTAATATTTCTCCCCGACTGAGTTTGTCATGTCCATATTACCTCTTAGAAAACCTCCTGGGTCTTGGCTATCGATCATCACGCCCATATTACCTTTGATATCGGTTGTCATCCCCATTTATCAACCATACTCACCAAGGTACACCAGCGGTGTAAAATTCATAAAAACTATCATGTCTATATGACATCTGGCAGGGCTTGTTTAAAACCTATGCTTGCACTAACATGCATAAAAAGTAATTGGTCCATAAAAACTGCCATGTCCATATCACCTCCGGCAGGGCTTGTTTCAAACCTATTACTTGCACTAACAAGTACAAAAAGTAATGGGTCCACAAAACCGATCACGTCTACATTACCTCTAATAGGGATTATTTTTTAACTTATTACTTCTACCCTAGTACGCAAAAAGTAATAAGTCCACCAAATATCCTCCAGTAGAATTTTCTCAATAGAAGCAAACACCCACGTCCATACTACCTCTAGCACGCTTCCTTCTCCTTCCACAAAAATACCAGGATCATACCTAACCTCTCGGTATGGCTATTGATCAGCTCATGTCTACGTCACCTCTGAGCTATCGTCTTCACATCCTCCCCCGAGAGTTTGCCATATCCAAGTGACCTCTGAGAAAACCTCTTCCTACGACTATCACCAGTCGTCATCTCAACTTATCACTTGCCCTTAAATTTAAGTGCGTCAATGGTGTTAAGTCCACCAAACTTTCCACTACCTTTTGTAAGGCCCATTTCAATTTTATTACCTGTACTAACGAGCGCAAGAAGTAATTAGTCCCCCAAAGATTCTCCAGTGGGATACCCTCAAAAACTACGATATCTTACCACGTGCACATTACCTCTAAGTAAAATATTTTCAGAACTTTGCCATGTCCACATTAACTGTGAGTAACATTCTGCCCATTGAATTTCTACTATCATGTTTGTATAACCCCTGATAGTGTCAGTCATTTCAACTTGTTATCTGTACCCAGTCTTGGGTACGCCATCGGTAATAAGTCTACTAAAATTCTCCAAGAGAATGGAATGTCCTACCACGTCCATATCACCTCTAGTAGGATATTCCTTCCCATATTAGAGGCTTTTTCCATGCTTCTTTTAAAGTATTTTAAAACTTGTTCAAGTTTTAAAAACTTTGAAGGGGTCTTGTAGAAGCATAAAAAATCTTCATGTTTATGCGTCCGAGCAGCCATGCGCCTAAGGGCCTGATACAGTAAAAGTCAGGCTACATATAATGTAGGCGGCATCCATGAGATAGTGATCCTACAGCTAAATCAATGTTCGACCAAAGACAGTACCTCCAAGGTCCATGAGCCAGAGGTTAGTGAACTCTCTATGTGGCACACAACACATCCTCGTCCATGCGGCATAGGCAATGATCCTAAAGACATGCAACATGGATTTTAGATGTAGGCAAGCTAGCCGCATGGTGTTACTTCCATCAGTCAAAACTTTAATGGCTCTGACAACATTAATTACTCTACAAAATACCTCATATTCGGTGAAGACAGGGAGAGTTAGCACTTACGTCAGAGAGTCATGATTGTCTTTGTCTATATACAACTGTGCAATGTCCGGCGTACACACGACAAACCACCATGCATCAAAACTCTCCTATAGACCAAGCTCTCTATGCTCTCCATTCGCCACTACTCCCTCAAGCAACCACATAAGGCCAGAAAAACCAAGTCATAGAGAAGCCACATACGGCCTGATCAACCAAGTCGCAGAGAAGCCACATAGTATACTATATACGGCATGAACGACCATAGAGCAAGGAGGCCATATAAAACTCCCCTGACACATATTTTGATGTCTGTCAGAAGCTCTGACACATCACTCATCACTCTGAGATGCTTCGAGACTCATAAAAATGATGTCTCAGAAAAAGACAACAAGTCACACCAGTACATTAATTTCTTCGACAAACGTGTCATGCCACGTGTCCCACTTATGCGGCTACAAGATCCATGCGGCCTCGTCACCATGTGGCTTAAATGTCCATTCGACCAAAGCCCGACGATAGTTCACATGCAGCCTCATTACCATGCGGCTTAAGTTTCCATTTCGACCAAAGTCCGACGAGAGCTCGCTTGCAGCCACAACGCCATGCGGCCAAAGTGTCCATTCGACCAAGGCCCAACGAGAGAGCGTATGTGGATACGACGCCTTGCGGCCACAAAAATACACATTTGGCCAAGTTTCTATGTATCCTCCATCTCACATGATCTTCTCGTTACAACTGCAAAGATCTTCGCACAGTTGGTCCTGACTACGTGTCCAGCTGACCAAGTTACGCACACAAAGGGTCAAAACAATCCCAAGATCTCTTCAACAGCATATCTCAACCAAGACCACGTGAAAATCTTTATATGGAATACGACTATAGTTGTAATCTCATTTTGTTAAAGGAGCCTTATGCAGCCACCAAACAGAAGCATATGTGACACCCATAGGCCATCAGCACGATGGCTATAAATAGGAGCAACTTGGACGTCCTAAAGGTTAACTTTTCTGCTTCAGAGAGAGAGACCATACCTTCCCAGAGAGCTGTGTACGTGCACCCAAGCTCATGAGAGAGAGAGAGAGAGAAGAGACCACCCCTCACTCATGTGTAAGATCGTCAACAGAGTAAACGAGTCACCATAGTGCTCTTTGTCCATCATCACGTCCCAGAATCAAAATTTTGTACTTAGATTGTCTGTCTAGGACCTCTCTGTACTTTCTTCTGTTTATTATTAAAGCAATCAATTTTAATGACGAACAAGGTGGCGACTCTGCTGGGGACATCTTTCTCCTCTGATGAGAAAGCTGTGACATAATCCGACGTAGCCAAGCTCTGGTCCACTCAAAGGATGCTGGTGCTCCGCTTCGACCAGCAGGCCTTCGAGGACAACGTGAGTCCTTCTCCAAGGCAAGCAAGTCCTAAGAAAACCCGCAGGACATGGGTAGCAAAGACCATTGTGCCTCACCCAACTACGGAGCATGCGCTCCCCACCTCTCTCCCTGTTGCCGCAGACGCACATTATGCGTCCACCCAGACTGGCCCTGTTCATCCGGCAGTCGGGAAAGGCGCTCAGCTACCAAATTCAACCAAAAAAATACTACAATGCCAGAAGTTTGGTGGCTGAGACAAGCTTCATTCGGCAACAGCAGAAGCCGTATAAGTCTACAGCCGTAGGCAAAAGTGCATAAGCGGCACCTATCAGTGACCTCAGGCAAAAGTTCACATGTGGCACCTATCGGTGACCTCAGGCAAAAGTCCACATGCGGCCATCAGTCGAACCTATGTTTTTGACAGAATCTCATATAGTGTTGATCCTATGCGCCATACTAAGAGTGGTGAAAACCCAAACTTGGACTCTTTGTACTATGCACCTACAGGTGCCAAGTTGAAGAAGTCTGGGGCAGTACAAGCTCATCATGGTCAAGCAACTGTCCACTCGGCTGACCGTCGGAGGGCACCCCTAACTGTTATACGGATCCCTAATAAAAAGCTATATAAGACCGACCAGTGCGTCCAGCCCTCAGCGGCAAATGGACGGGGTCCGTTTCAAAAGTCTTCCACTGTCGATCTGGAAAAAGTTCTTGTACAGACCCTAGATTAGGAAGAAAAAATAACATCCATGCAACCGTGTGGTCGATCTACCCGTGCTCATAAAAAGGGTACAAAGGTGAGTCAGCCCTCGCCTGACTTGCGTAATGTAATCAATCACAAGCACAAGGAGAGGAAGGCAGCTATGGCATACGAAGTATCCTCCCCAGGATATCACTGTGCCAAAATTATCATCAATTATTGCTGCAGCAAAGTGGTAGTACCTATATGCAGGTAGTCGATATTTCAACGACTGTACCCGAATGCACATATTCGACAATATTCCAATGATCAGGTGCAAACACTAGAGGAGGAGGAGCTTCCCTTCGCTTTATGTTACTCAGCTCGGAAGGTCCCTTACACCCTGGGAGGAAGGAAGTCCAGCATCTCCAGTCCGTCACTCTCAACCAGCGCATTGAAAAGGCAACTACCAGGAGGACCAACAGTGGGACTTACGGCAGGTATTTTCCAGGGTACCCGCTCGAAGAAGAAGCTATTAGCCGCTGGGTATAGTTCTTCCTCAGAACCCCTAGGGGTTACACAAGCTGGGGTAGTAATCCCCTGGATATATGCATCAACCCAGCATTCTGTAAAGATAGTAAATCTCAAGGGAAGGATGACGAGTTATTTGGGGGTAATCACCCTCATCAAGAAGACGCAGCTTCCAAAGCTGGGGGTAGCATTCCCTCCGATTATGAAGAAGATGTAGGACTTTTGGCTTTTCCAGAGGATAGCAATTTCGAGGAAGATGAAAGCTACGTGCCTAGGGTTAATACAGCATCTAGGGCTGGGGGTAGCAATCCTCCGAAATCGAAAGATGGTGGGATGATGCTTACCTCCCCTGAAGATGGTAACTCCCAAGGAACAGAAAATGACATGCTTGGGGATAGTCACCCTCGAATAGTCAGAGCATCATCTGAAGCTGGGGGTAGCATCTTCTTTGTGTCTGAAGACGATGCAATGATGCCCTTCTTCCCTGAGGACAGTGTGACTAAGGAACCGAAGGCAGAAGGACTCAGCGATCTTTAGCATCTCGATGCTTTGGAGACAATGATGCATACTATGAGTACTACAATACAGACTTTGGCCTAGGCAATACTGGAGATCAGGGCAAACATGGTCCTGCTACCCTCAGGGCCTGCAGTAACTCATCAAGCCTGGAGTAGCAATCTCCTGGTGAACCAAACCAACCCATCATGCCGAGAGGACAGTGATTCCCAAGAATTAGACAATGAAATATATAGGGGTAGTCTCCCTTGACAAGTTAGAGTAGCATCCAAAGCTGGTGGTAGCATTTCCTCTGAGTCCGAAGATGATGCAAAATCACCGATCTTTCCGAAAGATGGGCTATAACTTCCAAAAAGCTGAAGGTCTGAACTTTGGTAAAGGACGACGTATTCCTTTACAATCCGACAGTTATTACAACAGCACTCATAGAGGGCGAGGACATGAAGATTCTAGTACGTGTCATCACTCCAACAAGACGACAACCCATAGGGCTAGAGTTCCAAAATCATAAACTTCCAGCCATGGTGGACAAGATGGACCTCGGGGACAATGTTTTCTTGATCCAACCTTCTATTAAAGACATCAAGGATAGTGTTTTCTCAATTTAACAGTGCATACAGGCTCACAAAGCTTAACGAAGATTTGCTAATCAGGGTCAAAATTCTCCAGCAAATGTAGAATCTATAGTGCCTACATTTATTTTAGCCCCAACAAGTGTATAAGCACAGTATACACTTATCCTACACGAATCACCATAAAAGCCATTATCTATATTCAAGAGTCCTGGATATGCAACAAATGATGGATCCTCAAAGTCTCCCCAGCGGAGCAGTCCTCAGGTCTACTTGCGCACTCCCGTAGTGACCAGTCAAACCAATCTCGTTAGGCGCTAGCCATGTTCACATTTACCTCTGAGCTATCATCCTAATAATCTCCCCAACGGAGCAATCCTCTGGTCTATCTTCATTTACGGATAAACCACACCTAGCAAATCACTCCTCAATGAGTTTCTCGGACATTGGTTTTCGTCCATATTACCTCTGAACTACTGTCCTAATATTTTTTTCGACTGAGTTTGCCATATCCATATTACCTCTGAGAAAACCTTTCGGGTCTTGGAAATTGATCATCATATCCATATTACCTCTGATATTGGTTGTCATCCCCATTTATCAATCGTACTCACCAAGGTACACCAGCGGTGTTAAGTTTACAAAAACTGCCACGTCCATATCACATCTGGCAGGGCTTGTCTGAAACCTATACTTGCACTAACATGCGCAAAAAGTAATGGGTTCACAAAAACTGCCACGTCCATATCACCTCTAGAGGGCTTGTCTCAAACCTATTACTTGTACTAACATGTGCAAAAAGTAATGGGTTCACAAAACCAATCGCGTCCACATTACCTCTAATAGGAATTATTTTTTAACTTATTACTTGCACCCTAGTACGCAAACAATAATAAGTCCACCAAATATTGCCCAACAAAATTTTCTCAATAGAAGCAAACACCCATGTCCATACTACCTCTAGCACGCTTCCTTCTCCTTCTACAAAAATACCAGGATGATACCTAACCTCTCGGTATGACTATTGATCAGCTCACGTCTACGTCACCTCTGAGCCATCGTCTTCACATCCTCCCCCGAGAATTTGCCACATCCAAGTGACCTCTGAGAAAACCTCTTCCTACGACTATCACTAGTCGTCGTCTCAACTTATCACCAGCCCTTAAATTTAAGTGTGTCAATATTGTTAAGTCCATCAAACTTTCCACTACCTTTGGCAAGGCCCGTTTTGAACTTATTACCTGCACTAATATACGCAAGAAGTAATAAGTCCCCCAAAGATACCCCAGAGGAATATCCTCAAAAACTACGATATCTTCACGTCCAAATTACCTCTAAGTATGATATTTTCAGAACTTTGCCATGTCCACATTACCTGTGAGTAACGTTCTGTCCATTGACTTTCTACTATCACGTTCGTATAACCCCTGATAGTGTCAGTCATTTTAACTTGTTATCAGTACCCTTCTTGGGTACGCCATGGGTAATAAGCTACTAAAATTTCCCAAAAGAATGGAATGTCCTACTACATCCATATCACCTCTAGTAGGATATTCTTTCCCATATTAGAGGCTTTTTTCATGCTTCTTTCAAAGTTTTTCAAAACTTGTTCAAGTTTTGAAAACATTGAAGGGGGTCTTGTAGAAGCATAAAAAATCTTCATATTTATGCGCTCGAGCAGCCATGCGCCTAAGGGCCTGATATAGTAAAAGTCAGGCCGCATACAATGTAGGTGGCATCCACGAGACAGTGATCCTCTAGCTCAATAAATGTTCGACCGAAGACAGTACTTCCAAGGTCCATGAGCCAGGGGGCAGTGAACTCTCTATGCGACACACAACACATCCTCGTCCATACGGTATAGGCAATGATCCTAAAGACATACGGTAGGAATTTTAGATGCAGGCAAGCTAGCCACATGGTGTCACTTCTATCAGTCACAACTTTAATGACTCTGACAACATTAATTACTCTGCAAAATGTCTCGTATCTGTTGAAGACGGTGAGAGTTAATGCTTACGTCAGAGAGTCATGATTGCCTTTGTTGGTATATAACTCTGCAATGGCACGCCTATACACAATAAAACTTTATGCATCAAAACTCTCCCAAAGACCAAGCTCTCTATGCTCCCCCATTCACTACTACTCCCTCAAGCAAGCATATGCGGCCAGAACAACCAAGTCACAGAGAAGCCATATGCGGCCTGATCAACCAAGTCGCAGAGAAGCCAAATAGTATACTATATACGACCTAAACGACCACAGAGCAAGGAGGCCGCATGAAACTAGCCTAACACAGATTTTGATATCTGTCAGAAGCTCTGACACATCACTCATCACTCTGAGATGCTTCGAGACTCGTAAAACCGATGGCTCAAAAAAAGACAACAAGTCACATCAGTGCATTAATTGCTTCAACAAACATGCCATGCCACGTGTCCCACGTATGCGGCTACAAGACCCATACGGCCTCGTCACCATGCGACTTAAATGTCCATTTGACCAAAGCCCGACGAGAGCTCGCATGCGGCCTCGTTACCATACGGTTTAAGTGTCAATTTCTACCAAAGCCCGACCAGAGATCGCATGTGACCTCGTCACCATGCGGCTTAAGTGTCCATTCGACCAAAACCTGACGAGAGCTCGCATACGGCCATAACACCATGCGTCCAAAATGTCCATTCGACCAAGGCCCAATGAGATCGCCTATGCGGCTACGATGCCATGCGGCCACAGAAAGACACATGCGGCTAAGTTACTATGCGGCCTCTAGCTCACAAGATCTTTCCGTTACAACTGCAGGAATCTTTGCACAGTGGGTGCTAACTACGTGTCTAGCTAACCAAGTCATGCACACAAAGGGTTAAAAATAACCCCGAGATCTCTTCAACAACATATCTCAACTAAGACCATGTGGCAATCTGCCCATGGAATATGGCTACAGTTACAATCATATTTTGTTGAAGGAGACTTATGCAGCCACCAAACAAAAGCATATGTGCCACCCATAGTCCATCAGCACGATGGCTATAAATATGAGCAACTTGGACGTCCCAAAGGTCAACTTTTTCTATTTCAAAGAGCGAGACCATACCCTCCCAGAGAGCTGTGTACGTGCACCCAAGCTCAAAAAAGAGAGAAGAGAATAGAGCACCCCTCAATCATGTGTCGGATCGTCAACGGAGTAAATGAGTCGCCATAGCGCTTTTTGTCCATCGTCAATCCCAGAATCAAAAATTTGTACTTAGATTATCTATCTAGGACCTCTCTGTACTTTCTTCTGTTTGTTATTAAAGTAATCAATTTTAATGGCGAACATCTTATACGAGAGTAATGCCAGCAACTCGAAAGAAGAAAATTCTCGACATACTACAGACTTATGCTTTATGGTAAGCGAGATAAATGATGATTCATTATTTAAGGAGTTCACTTATAGGGAATTATCTGATACATTTAATGATCTATTCAAAGATTACAAGAAGCTTATGAATAACTACAAGCAAGCTAGAAGAGATATTAAGTCTTATCAACTTAAAAATAAAAAGCTTACTTGTTTACTAAATGAAGCTAGAGGCAATTCATCTCCGGACGACTCAGTTGAGATCTTCAAACTGAACCTTAGCTTACAAGAAACCCTTGACTACTTTGATGAAGTAATAAAAAAATGCTAAACTTAAGGAGGACTTAGAACAGGAAAGGAATAAGTACTCTAATGCCTCACTTAGAATTGATGCTTTTACTGCCAAATATGATGATTTATATGCTAACTCTAAAAGGTTAGAGATCAGACAGGGTAAGCAAGTTATTCAAGCTCCTGCTCAATCAAGCACCAAATACGTACGACACGTGACTCAAAAAAAGTCACCACCACGAGAAGCTTTCAAAAGAGTGACAAGAAGGCTAAAATTTATACAATCACGCCTTCATCTACACAAAATCATGAAAGAATGTTCATGTCACACATCACACCTACGCACCTGCTTCAAACACAAACAGTTATATTACATGTCATTATTACGGTTTGAAAGGACACACTTTATATCTATGCAAGCTTAGAAAAATGATAAATATAAATATATTTATTTGGGTTTCTAAAGCTAATCACTATGGATCCAAATTCTGGATACCAAAGATATTACCCAAACGTGTAGGTGGAACACTCTGCATCAAATTTTAGTACCAAAGAATACATTGGTGATTGCAAAGCTACAAAGGTCATCTTCAAGGCAATTGGACCAACATAAATATGACTATTAAAAGTCATTTGGTAACATGCTGAAATAATTACTTTACATTTATTCAGCATTGATCTAGCAGTTAACTATTACTATATGTGTGTAACTCCATGAATCCTTATTGCTTGGTTACTCTGTTCAGATCTTGATATTGCATGAAAAAATATTTTGTCAAAATTGTTCTGAATTTAAGCTCTCTAAAAGTCAAAATTATTTTGGATATAAGCCAAAAGGGCCCTTCTGTCAAAAATGTGTAAACAACCTTAAGCGACACGATACTTAAGTATCGTCGGACAACCGCTAGCTGGGATCCGGCCCCTACAGCTAATCCATGATAATTGAGACTTTACTAAGTAACGATGTACAAAAGAATCGTTTAAAATATTTTTGAAATACAAATATCATCAGTCAGGTATTAATTCCCCTTAGATTCATCCTACACACTTCATAATTGCACTTCTAATGATTCACATGTATATATCTTGAATGCCTGAAGGATCATTCAAAGCTCTTAATTATTTTAAAATTTATTGTGACAACCATTTTTGGAAGTTATTTTCTTTAAATTTTATCATTATCATTCATGAAAATTAAATTTCCATATGTATATAATACTTTGATGGATGCTTTTGAACTACATACTATATATCAAAGATCTTACTCCTATTTTCATAAATCATTGATTATATATTTACTACTTGATTTTTTGTTAAACAAGAAGGAATCTAAAGCATGCCTAGTAGACTATTTCTGGAACAAGGGGGGCAGAACTCAGACCAGTTCGGTCCCAAATTGAGTTCAGACTGAACTAGGTCAGCCTGTTTCCAGAATGGCAGCAGCTCTTGGTTTATTAAAACCCCTTACCTCCCTCCTTCATTCCTATCTGAACACAGCAGCCCCTATCTTCACATTCAAAAACTCTTACCCTAAAATTCTTGATCTCTTTCTCCAAAGACTCCTTCACCTCCAACTTCTGGATTTGGGTTCTCCTCTAGGTTCTCCACATTTTTATCTATCTCTAGAAGGTATAACTCTCACATCCTCTCCTATTTCATGGCTCCTAAATTTTTTGGGAAAAAGAAGAGAAAAGTTAGTGAAGCCTCCTCTTCTTATCCTCCTAATGAGGATGTCCAACATTCATTATTTTCTCCTTCTATGCCCAATTCGGGTGAATATGATGATTTTATTTTCATATCTCTTGATAATTATAGTGCATGGTTTGATGACTTTGTGAAAAGAAATATTTGTTCAGGTAGTCCGATCAATTTTACTACTTTTTATGAGTTCAAAACCATGTTTGTTAATTATCAACTCAATGATCCTATTTCCACTAGAAAACCTATTTATCTTAATGCAATTAAAATATTTTATTACAATTTATCTTATGATAGATGCACTATTACGTCAAGGGTAGGTGGTTTCGACATTGAGTTCGATGCTGAAGAATTAGACAAAATCCTCAACATTCCAAATAAGGGTAACGCCTTAGTTAAACCAATACTACTATAAGCTTTACCGGATAATCTATTCTGCTATTATGCCTAAGAAATCCTCGATTGATGAGATTTCTTATCATGAGATGTCAGCCTTATATCATTTCTATGCCTCTATCCCCTTCAGCCTACCCAAGACCATTATCAATCAAAAGGTTAACTGCCGCTGGTCTGGGCGTCAACTCCTTTACGCTATGTACTTGCCTATCATATTGATCATTTTCTTATTCCTATGGAGGATCCCATATTTCTTTCTGGGCCAGTCTACTTAACCAAATCTCGTAGGACTGAGCGAACTTTTTCTTCTGATGATGATGACGATGGCTTCTCATCATCCCAATCTGCTCCTACGGACCCTGCTGATCCCACTTCTGACCACATCCTCTTGCAGCAGCTCCTATTGTACCAGCTGCATCTGCACCAACCTCTTCTGCCCCTCTTGCCACCTTGGACTTTATCCAGGACATATTTTGTGAGCAGTTCTGACTGCAAAATGAGATGATTGCTACTCAGTTACTTGAGCAGAACACCATGATCATTCCTCGTCTTTGCGACCATGACTACCGTACCACCATTCAGGCCCATATATTGGCCAACTCTATAGTAGATCTTTAGTACAGCCACATGCATAATCCTGTCACACCCTTCCTAGTGGCTTGTGACCCCTCGCGTTTAGGCTTCCAGATCGATGACCCCTATGTTCAAGAGTACTTCGATCCGACTGGAGCCTACTTTGACGCTCACCAGCCAGCTGATGATCCCGCAGATGGTGATGATCTATGACTACTACAGTGCTATTCTTATGCTATTTGGACTATGTATAGATTTATGTTAATCTAGTTCTATGCATTTTTATTTTCAGATGATTGTACTAGAAACCTCTTAAGCATTATTATGATGTCTTTCTAAAAGTCTGTTTAACTTGATTATGATCTTTTCTCTAAATATGTGTTAGAATATATGCATAAAAACATGTCAGTTTTATTCATGCCCTTAGATCTTCTAATTATTATATGAAAGAAATATGACATATTATTTTCTTAAATTTTTATTAAAAATAAATAACCCTTTTTTTATGCTTAGTATACCCATTATCATTCACACTTTTCTTCCAAATGTCTTCGTTATTTATTTCGGGGGAGCTTTCTCTTTCTTTATGATTAAATGACAAAGGGAAAGAAATGAGAATACAAATATAAGATATAATTATGAGCTATGAGAAATGCCCATATTCATATTTTGTTCATTATGAGACAAAATAGCTTTACAGGTTTACAGAAACAGCAGCCTTCTCAGTTTTTCCACTAAACAAAGAAAATATTTACTTACGGGGGAGCTCGTTTCAAAGATCGCTTATCGTATCAGATCAAATGCTACATAATATCTGATTTGTATTGGCATGGTTTGTCAATTATCATAATGGAAAAGATTATTGATACAAATTGGTCACGGTTAACCTGATTCTGATAATCGATAATACCAAGTCTAAATACAAAGAACATTTACTAGACGTGAAGAATTATTACTGAAGTCAGGCCACGCCACAATTCTACTAAAGATAGGCATTTTTATCAGTCCCTGGATCCTTTATTGTCTATTCTTTTCGTGTTTCAAGAAATATAATCTTATTTTATTGAGTCTAGGACTTATGTGAGTCGAGTCGCACTAGCAGCTAAAAAGCACTCAGTCCACTCACAAAAGCCTACCTCTGTCCACTTAAATATCCTGAAATCTATCTGTCCAAAATCAGACCAAAACTAACCTGAACCAAAGCTAAGACCATTCTGAAATAAGCCAACCGAACTCTGGCCGATCTTTGGCCGATCTCTGGCCGAACTCAGACCGAACTCGGTCTGCTATTTTCAGAAGATCGGCCAGTTGTGAAATCCCTGATTTTTTGGCTCCAACATTCAAAAATTCAAATATTTTAAGACCAAATTCTGGCCGAACTCTGTCCCAGAATACCCTATAAATAGACTTGGATTTGACAATCTTACTCACTCATCTCTTCTCATATCTTTCTATCCATTTGTGAGTAAACCCTTGAGCTTTAACCTTTTCATCTTCAAGATCAATTCCCCAGACTTCTAGTACCAAGTTCGATCTCGGTTAAAATTTTGTCAGAGTTGTAAGAGCTTAACTCAATAAGTTTTCTCTTGAGTTTGAAGTCGGCGTGCCTTTCGTATCAAATGCACGTGTGAAATCTTTTCGAGCTTTCGAATCAAAGCTCGATGTTGTAAAGAAGTTGCAAGCCTTCAAATTAAAGCTTATAATTCACTACTGATGATTATAGTAGATAAAACTTCGAGCAAGTGTTCTCGGGACTGGACTAGTCGTCTCAAAGAAAAATTAATATATATCGCGGTATTTGCATTAGCTCTCTTCTCTACTCAACTGCTTTATATATCTGTCTTGCATATATACTCTATTACTATTAGATGTTAGCTGCTTTCACTTTGTATATTTTTTAACTGGATAGATTACTCCGCTGCACTCGATTCGCCCCCCTTTAGAGTTGCCATCATGGTCCAACAGTTCCCACGATACGCCAGCAAAGAGGCTTATTGATAATATTATCAATGCCTCGACCTGACAGCTTTAACAACACAATTAATGAATTTTTACTCTACAGAAGATGAAGAGGCATGAACTGCACTAATTGACAATCTTCAAAAAGTTAATTAAATCAAATCAGATCTCGGATAATGGCGAGCCATCTCTCCCTGGTGAAGAAAGAGCTTTGCCGCTAGTTGCCTACCGACGAAAAGTTTATGATCCTGACGCTCCAACGAAACAATGTCAATAAAGAGTGGCTTTCGTTCCACGACCGCAGAAGCCACGTGGCGCCCTCCCAATTTTGAGAAAACGTGCTTCGCTTTGTGCATAAGAAGCAAGAAGCAAGCCACTATCATTTTCTGTTACTTCTCGTACATGGGACACATAGCTTCCATTCAGGAAACTAACTCCTCTGAACGCGATCTACTCAGCATCTTCTTCCCATCATATAGCTTATCGCTATGGGAACTCAAGATAACAATCGTCAGTCATTTTTCTATAAATAGTTGTCTCTTTGTAAACTTTGAGGATGACCATAAGACAACAGACATTAGCCTCTACAACAAGTTCTTGCTTATCTGGTGTTCTTGCACTCTACGTATTCCAAAGCCATGTCAGATCGTCAACGGAGCATAGGAATCGTGTTGTTTCGACCTCTATCGTTGCATCTCTCCAGAACCTCAAACTTGTCTTAAAATTTTGTGTTTATCCATCCTTATAAATCAATTTTGAGTTAAAAAAGTTTAATAAAGTTTTTCCAAGGTGAGACTTCTTTTCTAGCCGAAAACACTAACGTGCTTGGCCCATAAGCTAGTCCAAAATTTTAAAACTTGGGTAAACTCGAAACAGTCCGATTCAACCTGACCCAATAAATTTATTGTTGTGGGCCGTATTGGGCCCGACATGGACTCCTAGCTGTGTTGGGCCAATCCGACGCACGTTCGGTCAAACTCGATCAAAATTGGGATGGTTGAGCCCAATACACACCTTGAGTTTTTTTTTTTTTTTTACATTATTGATAACAAAGGTGGGATCAGTTAGCATGGGGTTAGTAAACACAAGAAACGTGTTTGCAAAACAACTTCCTAATACCTTTTCTTAGGATCAAGGATAATAAACATGCTTTCCGACTCTTCAAGACTAGTGCTGCAATATTTTTTCCAAATACAACATTTATTTGTTGTAGTCAAATAAGCAAAAATAATAATAATAGTAATGTTGCTTCAATTTAAACTATATATGCCATCACAACTATCTAATACTGGATTTGTAAATACAATAATAATATTTGCACTAACTGAAATACTACATTTACAAAAATGTAACTTGTTTTAAGTTTTATGCATTTACAGCTCGCTACCTTGTACTAGTAACAAAACATCAAGGTGTGCATTTGATCGGGCGGTCTGAAACCCAACTCGGACCCGACACTATTAAATATGGGTCAGGCTGGCCCGAAACCAGTCAACAGGCCGACCCGGCCCGACCCACAAGCACCCCGAGTATGGGCTGGATTTATTGTGCCGGTTCGGTCCAAACCCTGGTCTGAATCGAATTTCGCTCTTCAATCTGGTCGACCCGGACCGGTCCAAGGCCCAGGTCGACCCAAAAAACCCCTGGCCTACGTATTTAGTTATTTTAGGACAAAATACCCTTTATTACTGTTATATAAAGGTTGTGAGGGGTACTTTGGCAAATCAATCTACAACAATTTTATTAATTGTGTGTGTGGAGGATATTTTACAAAAAATGTATATTAACTATTTTGCTAAAAATAACCAAGATATTCCTATAACAGCTATATTCCAAATTTATTGCTGGTCATTTGGCACACAATTTTTTTTATAAATATAGCTCAATTCAGCCAAATTTACCATATTTTTTTTCTCTTCTATTATTTACAAACAATCTGATATTATATTCGATGAAGCGGCTACTTTTTTTGTTGTCATAGAAATGAACAGCCACGACAACAACTATAAGATCAACAACCTTAACCCACACTGCAATCTCTTGGAGTACAAGGGCCTCAACCCGTGCCTCAATCTCGTTGTAGACCTCAACCCACAGACCTCGTGAACACTAGGCTACGAAGAATGAATGAATCATAATTGAGTGAGATCAAAAATTTGTACCACTTTAGCAGAATTTATAATGAGCGTGATACTAAAGAATAATGTCGTGTGAAATTCTTGTTGAATGTTTGCATTATGGAAAACAAACCCAATAAAAACCTAACTGTGGCATAGATAAACTACGTAGACATCCAGAAAAGTGTATATAGTATCAACAAACACTTATATAATTAAAATAATATATATTGAAAATTTATTAATTAATTTTTTTCTTAGCACTTTTATATATAAATATAATAAAATACTTAATGCTCGTAGCTTCCTCCTCCAAAAGTCCAAAACCATTATATATATATATATATATATATATATATATATATATATATATATATATATATATAGAATAAACGTAGAAGAAGGAAGAAGAAAATAGGAGAGAAGATCTCATATATATTAGAATAAACGTAGAAGAAGGAAGAAGAAAATAGGAGAGAAGATCTCTTATTCGTGTAATCACATAGTGGGAGGCAAAGGCCTTATTTATACAACCCAATGAAGGTGTAATACTAATCTCTAACCAATGTGGGACTAAAATATAAAGTAAAAATCCAACCCTTTAGTAACCCACGTTATAACACTCCCCTTTGGATGACCATCATCTCTAACCTATTGTCTCGTTAAAACTTTGCTAGAAAAATTCATTAAAACAAAACCTGTGCGAAAGAAAAGAGTACAATCTTTATGATGACTTAGATAGGTGTTGGACACGCTTAATGTTGCCTTATTAAAACCTTGTTAGAAAAAATCCAATGAAAAAAAATTCATGACTAAGAAAAAAGAGTACAAATCGTTATAGTCCATACAAAATGTATCTTCCCCTGAAAATAATCACTCCCCCTGATGATGTTGATCCTGAATAGTTAACTGCTGAAGATATCGCATTCCAATTCTATGAACAAGTTTCTGAAAAGTTGACTTTGACAACAATTTGGTGAACAGGTCTGCAAGATTATCACTTGAGTGAACTTGTTGGACGTCAATATCAAATTTCTTCTGAAGCTCATGAGTATAGAAAAACTTCGGTGAGATGTGCTTGGTCCTATCTCCTTTAATGAATCCATCTTGAATTTATCCAATACATGTTGCATTATCCTCATGAGTAACAGTTGGAGTATTTGTGGTAGGAGAAAGATGATAGGAGCTACGAATGTGTTGAATCAACGATCTCAGCCAAATATATTCTCTACTTGCTTCATGGAGAGCCAATATTTATGAGTGATTTAAGGACGTAGCAACCATTGTCTATTTTGTTGAACGCCAAGAAATAGCTACATTGCTATTAAGAAACACATATCCAGTTTGTGAACGACCTTTATGGGAATCAGATAAATAACCTGAATCTACAAAGCCGACTAGATTCACGATGTTATATAAACCACAAGTATAAAATAATCCCATGTCGATAGTTCCACGAAGATATCTCATCACATGTTTAATGCCATTCCAACGTCTGCGAGTTGGCGCCGAGCTATATCTAGCCAACAGATTGACAGAGAATGATATGGCTGGCCTTGTACATTGTGATAGATACATTAATGCCCCAATGACACTAAGGTACGGTACTTCGGGTCCTAGCATTATTTTATTATCGTCCTTAGGACGATATAGATCTTTATTGATATCCATAGATCGAACAACTATTGGAGTACTAAGGGGACGAGCTTTATCTATATTGAACTATTTTAATATATTTTTTGTGTATTTGGATTGATGCACTAAATTTTTATTAGTGCAATGCTCAATTTGTAATTCGAGACAATATTTCGCGTCTCCGAGATCTTTCATCTCGAACTCCTTTTTTAAATAGTTTGTAGTCTCATTGATTTTATGTCTTGTCTCAATCAAGTTTATGTCATCGATATATACTGCAAATATAGTAAAACACTCCTTAGATTTATTTATGAAGATGCATGGGCATATATGATTATTCTCATATCCCTTCCTTTTCAAATATTCACTAAGACGGTTGTACCACATCCTTCTGGATTGTTCAAACTGTACAATGAACGTCTTAGATTTATGGAATGCATGTTCTTAGCTTTTGGGCTGGGTAGGTTAAATCCATCTGAGATTTTCATATAGATATCGCTATCTAAATTATCATATAGATAGGTTGTTACAACGTCCATAAGTCTCATGTCCAACTTTTTCTCAACTGTCAGACTTATCAAATAACAAACGTTGTTGCATCCATTACAGGAGAATACGTCTCTTCGTAATCAATCTTGGGTCTCTGAGAAAACTTTTGTTCCACTAATCGTGCCTTAAATCGAGCGATTTTATTCTTTTTATTTCTCTTTCTTACAAACACCTACTTGTAACATATCGGTCTGATATTTTTTGGTATTGGTACTATAGGTCTGAACACTCCACATTAATTAAGGGAATACAATTATGCTTGAATAGCATCCTTCTATTTTGGCTAATATTTTTTTTGTCTACATTCATCGATGCTTCGTGGTACAGTGTCATCAATGCTCTTACATATTTCAGTAGCTACTGAGAATGAGAATATCTCATCTATTGTTATATCTTTGTGATCTCATACCTCTCTTGTATATGTATAAAATATAAAGATCTCTTTGCTTTCAGGTACTGAGCCTCCTCTTGGGCTTGTGTCTTTTCTAAGACAATAACCTCTTCTGGGTTTTCAGAGAGTATGGATTTGTCATTCATAACCTCTTCTGGGTTTTTAGAGAGTATGGATCTATCATTCATAACCTCTTCTTGAGCATTATGTGTAACCTCTGTAAGAGCGTTACTTGGGTATTTTCTTTTTCTAGGGATTAAGTCCTTCGAACCTATAGGTCTACCATGCTTCTGGCATGCAGTATATTTATTTTTTCCCTACGGGGATATCAATTCGAGCTGACGCATTTGCATCGGGCACATATGATTTAAACACTTTAGCTGCATTAGGAAATACATCTGGCATTTGATTTACAATCTCCTATAGATGCAATATCGTTCGTACCTCAGTTTCATATTAATTAGTACGAGGATCTAGATGAGACAGAGTGAGATTATCCCACGATAATTTTTGCCATTTATTTGTGACAAATGGTTCTGTAAGAACATTCTTTTCTTTCTTATCTCCCCCTAATGGCGGGACTTTAGTCTCATCAAAATGGCAGTCTATGAATCTAACAGTAAAAACATCACTAGTTAACGGTTCCAAATATCTAATGATTAAGGGCGAATCAAAACCAATATAAATTCCTAAACGCCGCTGGGGTCCTATTTTAGAGCGTTGAGGGGGGAAGAATAGGAACATAAACAGCACAACCAAATTTATGCAAATGAAAGATGTTAGGTTGATGGCTTGTCATAAGTTGTGATGATAAAAATTTATGATATGCAGTTGGCCTAACAATGATCAATTTAGCAGCATGTAATATGACATGTCCCCAAGATGAAATGGGTAAGTTTGATTGCATGAGTAAAGGCCTTGCTATGTGCTGAAAACGCTTAATCGAGGACTCTGCTAAACCATTTTAGGTATAAACATGAGGGACATAATGTTCAACTTCTATACCTACGGAATCACAATAATCATCAAAAGTATAGAAAGTGAACTCAGCTGCATTATCAAGTCGAAGCGTTCTAACATGTTGGTCAGAAAAATGAGCCTTAAGCTTAATCAACTTAGAAAGTAGCTTGGACAAGGCAAAATTTCTAGATCAGAGTAAGAAAATATTTGAGCATCGACTAGAAGCATCTATTAGAACCATAAAATACCTGAAAGGTCCGCTAGCAGGATCAATTAGTCCATAAATATCATCTTGTATTCTCTGAAGGAATAGTAGTGATTCAGAAGCTATTTTAAGAAGTGAAGGTCTTGTAATGAGTTTACCCTTTGAACAAGCTACACAAAAATGTTCAGCAGGAAAGGAAAGACTTGGGTATGATAAATTATGCCCATTGGTATTGTTGTTGACATTTCTCAACATAGTCGATCCTGGATGACCCAATATGTCATGCCAAAGGATTAGATGCCTTGGATCATTTAGCCTTTTGCTAGTGATGGGGTGAGATTATACTACCTTCAGAGTAGTTTGATATAGCCTTGAGGAGATTAACTTGCACTTTTCTAATATGAGCTTATTGCTTCCAATATTAGAGGTGATATAAAGATACTATTTGTTGTCATTGTTCATAGTTTTAACATGAAACCCGTTCATTCAAATATCTCTAAAACTGAGTAGATTTTTATTATATCTACTAGAGAATAATGCATTTCGAATGACTAAGTATGTTCCATTTGGCAACACAACATCGGCCTTATCATAATCTTCTATAATCTGCACGGGTCCAGCAATGGTGGTCACCTTGGCAGTGTTTGAGGCATATGTTATGAAAAACTTCCTAGTTTTTAATATAGTGTGAGTTGTTACACTATTTATCAAGCATATTCCATCATCATTGTCCATACCTTTCAAAAACAAATAATAATAATAATATATTAATATGCTACTAAATGGTTAAACTTGGCATATTGCCAATTATTATAACTTGATCTAAATCTAAATAAAACTGCTTTGAAGAAAGCAAACTACCTAGACTATTGATCATATAATGACCAATTTATTCAAAGTAGAAAGTAAATAAACTTAGATAAGCATACAATAACTATTCATTGACGTCGTCTATCATGGCGTTGAACGGGTCTTCCGAAATTGCGTTTCAGTCCTTATCTTGGAAGAAATTATTAAAATTTATTTGTGTTACACCCTCCATGAGATTAGTTTTCACACCGTTTGAGGCTTCATAATCGCCCACTTTTTTTATGAGGTTCGACAGTTTCGCATCCAATGGCCATCTTTTCCACAACGTTTGCAAATATCAGTTGGAGCAGCTGGATTGGAAATTTGGACATTATTTCTTCGAGGATTAAATCCCTTATTTTTTTTGAACTGTGTATCATTCCTTGGACCCAAATTATAGCCATTTCTTTGGCTTACACGGTATTCATGTCCCCTACCTCTGTGATTTTCTCGACCCCTAGTATTGGTCATATTTTTTTAAGCATTGGTCGCATTCACTTCAGCTGGAATTGGTGCAGACCCAGTTGGTCTACTAGTGTGGTTTTTGATTAATAACTCATTATTTTTCTCGGACATGAGTAAGACAGCAATGAGTTCAGAATACTTCTTAAAATTTATCTCCCTATACGTCTATTGTAGGGTCATATTAGTCGCATTAAATATGGTAAATGTTTTCTCTAGCATGGAATGCTCTGTCATTTCTTTACCAGATAACTTCAATTGTGAAGTAATCCTGAACCTAGCTGAATTATAGGCTGCAACTGTCTTATAATCTTGAAAACGTAGATTGAGCCATTCATGGAGTGCCCCTGGTAGTATGACCATTTTCTGGTGATAATATCTCTCAACTAGAGAATTCCATACCACCAAGGGGTCATTGACTGTTAAGTACTCAGCCTTGAGATCATCATGAATATGATGTCTTAAGAAAATTAAAGCTTTCTCTTTATCTTGCAGATATTGACTTATCAGCCACAATTGCGTTACCTAAGCTTTTGGCTTGAAGGTGCAATTCAACATCTAATCTCCAGTTGAGAAAGTTTTGGCCTTCTAAGTTTAGAGGCTTGAAACCATGCTTTGTGAGACTCGACATATTGTTGTATAAGATCAATAATAACAAGTTAACATAAGAACTTGGTAAATTATCAAAAAATTCATGTTCATGGTGTATGCTTCAAATAATGATGTTTCAGAAGTCTATTTATACCAAATAAATCTTGTTCATGGTATGGTTCGAACAATGATTATGTTCAAGAAGTCATTCAAAAATACCACATATGGTATGCTTCGAACAATGATGTTCCAGAAGTCTTATATATATAGACCAAACAATTTATGTTCATGGTTATCCGATCTCTAATGGTTTTGATCTGAATGTATTAACATGTATAAAAGAAAGAAAGAAATAAATAATATCTTTGACATTCTTTCTGAGAGATCTATATGCGATTAACATTGGAGTGCTATCAGAGTTAACTAAAAGAAGTGAGATAAATGGATAAAAAATATTATTGTTGCCCTAGAGGTATGCCAAGAGATGTATAAACATCAACATTAGGCTGCGCTTAGGGTATGCATATACAGATAAAAATAAATATAAATAACCATACATATCACCGAAGTGGAGCATCCGCAAATGGCGGCTTCACTGAGATGCTCTCGCTTATTTTCTCCCGTTAGAGCTTCATGCTGATAACGTGTTAGAATAAACGTAGAAGAAGGAAAAAAGAAAATAGGAGAGAAGATATATTATTGGTGTAATCACATAGTGGGAGACAAATGCCTTATTTATATAACCCAATGAAGGTGTAATACCAATCTCTAACCAATGTGGGACTAAAATACAAAGTAAAAATCCAACCCTTTAGTAACTCACGTTATAACAATATATATATATATATATATATATATATATATATATATATATATATATATATATATATATATATATATATATATAAACTATTTGGCCCATTTTCTAAATGCTTATTTTTCTTTTATATATGGCCTAATGCAGAATCGGTTCGATAAAATCCGATAACTAAAATCTTTGAATTCATGGCCAGACTTGATTTGGATTTCGGATTACTCGGCCCAGCCTAGGCTCGATTAAACTCGATCCAAATTGAATTCGGGCCAGCTTCAGGGTTTGTATTGGGCCGGTCCGGGCCGTCCTGCGGCCCGAGTCAACCGGGTTTGACCGGGTCCGGTTTGGGCCGGGCTCAACCCGAGTGGAGAGGCGGGCCGGGCCGGCCCTGTCATAAACAACTCCGGCCCAGCCCGGGCCCATGACCCGGTCCGGGGATGACCGGGCCGAACTGGTCTGGGTCCGGACTGGTTCATGGTCGGGCCGGGCCGACCCAATTTTTTTTAGTTTATTTATATATTTTTTATATATAATCTATATGATATAACTTATAAGTTATATGTTAATAAATTTAAGTTAAAATTTATAGGTTTTTGTTACTAAGTTATTTTTGTATAATTTAAAATTTATAAGTTATTTGTTAGAAAGTTTTTTATATAACTTTAAGTATAAATTTATTTGAAATTTGTAAGTTATGTTAAGTATAATTTAAAATTTATAAGTTATATGTTAAGTATAATTTAAAATTTACAAATTTATTTGTTAGGAAATTTAGTTAATTTCTTTATATCAATATTTATATAACTTTAAGTATAAATTAAAATCTAAATATTTATAAGTTGAATATTTTTTTTAAAATTTAATAAATTATAAAAAAAATGTATAAATCTATTTTTTGAATTTAAATATAAATCTATAAGTATATAAAGAAGTGATTTATATAGACATAAAGAAGTTAAATGTAAACAACTAACAATATTAAGTAAGAAAAAGTTGAATTTCTTTTATTAATGGCAATTAAATTATAAATGTATTATAACATTAAGTAACCAAAAAAATAGAAACTTGTAAATGAGATTTTATTTGCATAAAGCTTGTAAAAAAATGTGCAACTCTTTTTAAATAATTTCGTCGTCCATTGTCCGTCTTTCGTTGAAGTTTATTGCTCAGCTCCTCCTTCAGAAGCGTCATCTATAGTAAGAGATTCAAAGTCTAGTCCCACGATATTGACACTTTTATCTCTTGAGTCTTGAGTTCTTTCTTCAGCACATGTCCAATCTTGAACGCAGACACAAGCTTCCAAAATATCTGGCAGCAACCGACTCCTCTTCTTGCTTAGCATCCTTGAACCTGCACTAAAACAAGATTCCGATTCTACCGTGGACACCGGGACCATTAGAATATCGCGTGTTATAAAAGAAAGTACAAGATACGTTTTTTCGTGTCTCTTCCACCATTCTAAAATTGAATAAAGAGATGAAGAGTCATCTTCATCTGCTTCATAAAAATTTAGATATAAGGGCAATTCTTGCGTAGGTTGGAAAGATTATTTTTGTTTCTTACTTTGTAGTACACCTTTAACATATGATAATTTAGATGAAAAACTAGAGCTACTACCTTGAACGGTTGTACCTGGTCGGGTGGATACAACTCTTTCTTCATATGAAGCAATTAAACTATCTAAAATATTCTTAACTTCTACTTTCAAACTACCTACGTCAACTCTCATATTATCTTCAAAATTGTCTAATAAAATATATACACCATCTAATTTAATCTTAGGATAAAAAATCGAAGCCAAACAATATAGAAGAGATATCACCCCAAATTTTTTTAAATTTGGCTTCCATTTTGGCAACAACATAATCAAAACCAGAAATCTCTCTATATTTACAAAATAAATTAGACATGTTAAGAATTTCTGTTAAAGCAAAAGGAGAAGTTGGATAATAAACTCCAGATAAAGTACATGTAGCATTGTAAAATAGTTCTAAAAATTCAAAAATAGAAGTAGCAATTAACCAATCATTCTCAGTTACTTGATAATAAAAACTAGGATTAACATTACAATAATGAGTAATCACATCTTTAAACTTAATGCAAGATTGCAACATTAAATAAGTAGAATTTTATCTATGTGGTGCATCCTTAACAAATTGCCTAAAAGTAACACCATATTGTGTACATAAAAATTTAAAAGTTTGTTGTCTACTTGCAGAAGAGTTCAAACTATGTAAACATAATCTAAGATTTTCTAAATTTAGTTGAAAAAATTTAAGACATTCTTGTACAATCAAATTAATAATATGACAAGCACATCTAACATGAAAAATTCTACCTTCTAATATAGGCAAAAATTGTGTTTTCAAAACATTAATAGAAGAAGTGTTATTACTAGCATTATAAAAAAAATCGAAAATATTTTATTGTGAATATCATATTCACAGAAAAATTGCATTATAGCGCCACCAATTACAGCGCCGGTATGTTAAAATTCTAAAGGCCTTAGACAAATGATGCATTTTTGCAACATCTATCCTGCATCTATATAATGTGCCGTGATACATATATAAGCATAATTTTGCTTAGTAGTCTATATATTAGAAGTTAAAGCTAATTTACTAACATGCATAAAACTTTCTTTCAAAGCAGCCTTATTTTTTTGAAAAAATTTCAGAGACTCTACTCTAACAGTTGATCTAGAAGCTTTACTAAAACAAGGATTAAGAATATTACTTGCATATTTATAATAGTAATTACTCTCACCAAATGTAAATGGTTGTTCCTCACAAATCATAAATCTTGCTAACTCAGTCTTTTTACGAGCATCAGAATAAGTAAATGTACCTAAAGAAGATCCTTGACCACCAGTACTTAGCTGTGTTTGTGTAGCCTGGAGTGTGTCTTTACCATAGCAACTTTTGTAGTGTCTTTTTAAAGTGCCAGTGCCATCATTTTTTTTTCCACTTGTAAACCCGCTTACAACTCTTACATTCCGCAGACTTAGGTATTAGTTTTTGATCTTTTGGATTTAAAATCGGATTGCCCTCACTATCAGTGACAAATATTTTTGTAAAATAATTCCATAAAATAGATTTTTTTTATTGCCAACATTTGTAGCCGTGGTCATACTCCTAACTTTAGGAGGTGACATTTGTGTCGGTGACGCAGATTCAGGAATATGGTTATTTTTAAAAATATTTATAGTTTTCAAAAGGTTGGTTTGAACCTTGTCCATCCATATTTCAAAAGAAAATATTTAAAAAAAATTAGAGCAAAATTAATTAATTCTTTATCAAAAGAGAGAGAGGGAGAGAGGAAAAAAAAATCTCAAATCAGAAAAAAAACTATTCTATAATATTAAAGTTCCTTGTAACGTCTACTTGAAGCCTCCAAAAGAAATCGGAAGAAAATGTGCTGAGAGGGAAGAAGTTGGACTCCAGTAATTGCTTTGCTTCTAAACTTTGTAATTGCCTTGCTTGCTTCTAAACTTTATAAAAGAGAAAAAAATTTGTAGAAGGAAAGAAATTTTGTTGTGTTTATATTTTTATGAATTATGGACTATTTATAGGAACCTTTTGGGTCCAAATGACACCAAATACCCTAAAAAAAGAGTTGTTATAATGGATATTTTGGTCATTTTACAAAAAAAAATGTCCAAAATATTCCTAAAACGGACAAAAAACTGCCACTAAAACGGAAGTATTTTGGTAAAAATAACCTCCAACGGTTATATTCTCAAAAAAAAAAAAATCGGTCGGGCTAACCGGGTCGACCGAATCCGATCAGATCCGAACAACGAAAAAATTGGACCGGACGGAGCTAGAGGGTCGACTCCACCGACCCAGCCCGGATCGGTGGGGGCTAGTGGGTCTGGGCGGTCCGGTCCGTTGACTGAGTTCGGACCAAATTTGACCGAGTCGGCTCCAAACCGAATTTCGGACCGTCCGTCCATTTAGACACCTTGAGGCCAGCTCGATCCGTACTAATAAACATGATGAAAAAAAAAAGATTAAAATTTTTTGAGTTTCCGTTAATCTTTCATTAACATTTTGTTAGGGGGGTGGTCGCATACAAAGCCTAACTAATTTTGTTTCTTTCTTTGAAAAAAAAAAACCAAAAAGAAAGCAAAAAACGCAGTAATGTAGTAGTAAAAACCTGCAAATGCGTAAAAGTTGAGGGCCTTTAAAAGGAAATTAGGTTTCTTAAAAAAATAAAAAAATTGACTACTTTTTAGGTGTGAACACTGAACAGAACAACCACCTGAGAACTAAAAAAACCTCATTTTGTATTTATCTATTTTGGGTTCTTATGAAAATATAAATTGTAATTATTAATCTCAAGAGCCTTAAGCGCCGAGTAATTGCAAAAATAAAATAAAATCGGCGATTAGTGTCGTCAGCTTTCTCTTTTTCTCGTCAGGCTACAAAACGCTCACAGGAGGGAACTACTACTGGAAAGACTCTCTCTCTCTCTCTCTCTCTCTCCTCTCTCTCGCTTTATCTAGAACTGAGTGAGAGTCTATGGACTATGAGAGGATTCACAAAGTTGAGGTATAATAAAATTATTAATTTGTTGTCTCTCTATTCCTAATTTCTCTAGTGGAAGTGAAAAGCCAGCCATTCTTTACATTGTCACTAATTTGTTTTTCTTTGTTTTTAATATTTATTTTGGTTACTTCTCATGACCAATTTGCTTAAATCAACCCCTTAATCTTCATCATTGGTCTGTGATATTTCTTTGCTTTGGATGTTGTAGTCTTTATTTCTGTGTATTATAACTATTTGGATTTATCGGATTTGGGTTTATCGGAAAGCCTTATTTGGGTTGGCGAGGTGTGAATCCATATATATATATATATATATATATATATATATATATGAATTTGTTGCCTTTAACTTGCTAAAGCATTACATCAGCCATAAGAATGGCCTGAACATCAAAAAGAAAAAAAGAAAAAAAATGGATTTCTTTTTCTTTTGATGAATTTAACTATTAGTATTCTTTCTGGATGTGTTTGTGTAGAGATATTTATCTAAAATCATGTTGTCAACTTGTAAAGTTACGTTCTTCCTTGGTCGCTGAATCTTAATGTGAACACTCCATTGATCCCATTTAGGCTAAATTATCCTAATGACATCCCAACTATAGCGTCGGACATTTTTGACAACTTAACTTTTCACTGCTCGATTTTGACATCCGAACATTATAAATTGATCTTTTGAAGCTCGTCAATTTTGAAGCAAATCAGGACCACTTCAAAAGAATATCCGAAAATAGAAATATTTAAATTGTGCTTTTGTATTACAAGATATTTTTTGAAGTGGTCTCGATATTCTTCAAAATTGACGCTTCAAAAAAGTAATTTATGAAGTTGGAGTATCAAATCGAGCAGTTGAAAGTTAAGGTGAAAAAAAAAAAAAAAAACCCTGAGCGCTCTATTTGGGATTCCATTAAGGTCATTTAGCCATCCCATTTATGTGCCTGCACGGCAATATGGTCATTGATTTTGGTGTGTCCTAGATTATTTTGGAGTGTCATTGACGTGTCCGACACGACATGACACTGACGTGGCATCAGTTTTCAGAGTGTCTGGTTTCTAGGTTCTCACCAATGACCTTGTTGGACCGAATATAGTGGATGAGCAAAATTTGCAGTTGAGATTTGGTGAAATAATATATAGTTTTCTGTAGAGGAACTAGGAGTGTCTGAGTTTGTTATCAATTTGCTTGAATTCAAACAAAAAAAAGTTGTATTTACTGCTGTCATATCTGTGTGGAGTATGCAGATGGGAGTCATTTCTCCTAGTAAGCTCAGGATGAAACTTCTTGGAGCTCAAAACGCCAAGAAGAAGGAAGGGGGAAGCCACTCATCTAGAACATCGCCTTACAAGCTTGAGGAAATGGAATACTTGAAGAACCACCTGTTAGCCAGTGAAGTTGACAACGAAGGTAGCATCAAGTGCAAGTTTAGTTTTGTTCTTCAGTACTTGCACACCTTCGATGTGTCAAATATTATGCAATTTTCACAAGTTAATACTAACTATGTGCGCTACTTGTTGGTTGTATAGCTGCCTCAGGTTACAAACCAGTGGCACGTGCTGAACATTCCAAGTCGCAGTTGTCTGTCAAGGGTTTGCATTCTAAGGATAAGTGTGATGCTAGTCATGTTAAGACTCAACTTAGCAGGAGCCTTTCCTACCAATGTCAGCCCGGAAGCAGCTTGAGCACAGTGCACCCCATGAGGCCGCTTGATGAGGATGGTATTGGTTATGATAGTGGGCATGATAACGGAAGCACTTCCAGCTTCGAGTTTCACCGAGGGGAGAGGAATTTTCATCACTCGATGGTTGGTTCCTTAAATAGGCATCTCCCCTCAAAGTGGAATGATGCAGAGAAATGGATTATTAACCGACAAGCAGCCCACCCAAACGTGTCTAAGAAGAACATACAACAGAGTCAGGGTGGTTGGCCAGTGAATTCCAGCTGGATGAAGGTTGCTCCAGACTCCATGATTGCAGACACCAAGAGGGTCATTTCTGGCAACCACCCTTCACAAAACGTGGGGGGCAAATTCTGCTTTGTTCCCACCAACTTGAATGGAGTCGTAGGGGAATCAGGTGATCTATCTCAAGGCAGTGACCAAGCATCTTCACAGAAGGAAAAGGATCACAAAGAAGTATCTTCCCAGGAGAAACCTGTTGCTGAAACACCAGGTATTATCGAGTTTCTTGTTCAGTAATTCAACTCATACTAAACTAATACTAAACCAGTGGCCAACAATTACTACTCATTAATTCAACTTATGCTAAACCAGGCATCACTATGAGAACACTTGATATATCCTGAAGTAATTGGAACTTTGTCCTTGTAAATCGAGGCCTAGTGATCCAGGCGTATCATGGTCGATTCAAATAATAGTAGGTGGATATCCTCCCTTCCCCATATCATATCTTATTCTATAATTATTGAACAAAATTATTCATATTTATTGAATAATAAGGTGTGATATTTATGAGAATACTCAAATTATGTCCCATAACTTCTTTTAAGTGTCTCCTTTGTCTGGAGGAGCATTACTCATCACTTAGGCTCCTATAGTTCTTGAATTAGAACTGTGCACTGATTGCTTTTGAATCTATTAGCATTTCCATGCCAAACAATTTTATACAGTGAATGTCATCTACCATGGAGACTTTCTCAAGTTTATAGAACTTGGCAAAATTTGATAAGTTTTCCATTCTAGTTTTAGGTCTTTCGAAATAAATGTACTTGCAGGATTGGAGATAAATTAGGAAAAACAGTTTAAGATAGTTTGTGCTTGTGTGGAAGAGACGGATAGAGACACCGGTTAGGAGTGATAGACTGGTAGCGTAAATATTGAAGGCAATGCTACGAATAGCATAGACCAACATGAATCATGGAGGCAAAAATATATGGCCCTTGCTAATGTTATAGAGGATATGCCATTTAATAGAGCTGAATGGACAAAAGATTCATCTACCCGATGGCAAATATTTGGGACAATAGCTTTGTTGGTGCCTATATTTTGCAGACAGAACGAATGCCATGCTTGTGTCAGTACTTCTAACCTTCATGCATATGCCTCCTACACCTTAGGACAGGTGTCAGATGTTCAAACCAAAAGAAAAGAGACGTACTTATTGACACTGATCATCGCCACAAGATTCACATTCACCACTGCTCTTGACAGGCATGGTCAAACCATTCCTTCTCATTTGGTCATAACAGAGGGAATGGGATATAAGGATAAAGGGACTGACAGTTTAGCGATTACCCCTAGTCTAACCGAACTCCCCTTTTAGCTTGAAAGGCAGCTCTGGTTGAGATTAACCACCATCTCTTATGTTAGAAAGGAAATTGTACCAGACTTTAGTATTAACATAATGAATTTAGGTCAAATTCATAGTTGATTTTATTAAAACATTTGAACAATAACAGGAAAGTGAACACCCTTCATATTGAAGCTTGGCATGAAGAAATTTCAGTATTGATGCATGTCGGAATCAGTGGGTGTGAATGCTCAATTGAAATTCTAGAAGTTATACTTCTTCCTTTGCGTGACGTATTTTGAAGTTCTCTCTCCTTTGAGAAATGTTTCCTTCCATTCTCAACTGTTAATTTTTGTGCTGTTTATGGCAGGGTGTGTGTTTACTTGGAAGCATATACTTTTAGTAGTAGCTTGCTTGAATGTCTGGTGAAGCTAGTCCAAACTTGGTCAGTTATAACTTGCAACTAGTTGAGCAGCTGACAGCTAGAGCTGTCCTCGTTTAATCTTGCCTATCCTGAGCAAACTAAGCTCAAGTATGAAATTAGCAGGTTTAAACTTCGTTGTATTAGCCAAAGAAAACAACTGGAACTTAAAATTGAAACCAATATTATGTTAAAATATCTTGAGAATCATGCTATTTAACACAGTTCTTTAGTTTTCTTTATAAAAATGAAATTGGAACTAAATGCTACTTTTCTTACAATGCTATACAAGTTTACAATGCCACCTTTCTATAGAGGCATTTTATTAAGATAAATTCAGCTCATTGCTTTATTTTGCAGTTATCCCTACTGTAGAGTCCGTGTCAATGAGAGACGTGGGAACAGAAATGACCCCTATCCCAAGCCAGGATCCGTCAAGGACTGGAACACCTCTTGGAGCCACAACACCCAGTCGCAGCCCCATATCATCAATGCCGTCTACGCCCAAAAGAGGAACTGCACCTTCTTATGGAAAGGCCACTACAGCTGATGAAAAGGATTGCCAAAAAAATGGTTGCAAAAATGAATTATCCGAAAAAGAATTACAGATGAAAACAAGACGAGAAATAGCTGCACTTGGGATAAAGCTTGGCAAGAAGAACATTGCTTCCTGGGCTAGCAAGCATGAGGCAGAACACTCGTCTCAATCTCTCCAGGCTATTGATGTAGAACAGCAGGTGAAGGCAGATTATCAAGCCCGTGCAGCAGTATGGGAAGAAGTCGAGAAAGCTAAACATGCAGCAAGGTATTTGATTCTTCACCTACTATCCCATTGGGAAATTTTTTGATAAATCTTAGAAGAAAATTCTGCAGTTTTTGGTGTGTTTGCTACAGAAAGATTATTCAAACTTCACTAGGAAAGGAAAGAGGACCGGAACATGCAAGAAAATTCGAATTTACTTGAAAAATGCAACATAAGAACTAGGATACTGTAAGAAAGTATGGCTACAGTTTCTATTGGGTTTAGATATAAGCTGCTACAGAAGTAGTCTAGGAACTTTTCAACACGAACATGAGGCTTGGGATTGACATAGTATGGTGACTTAAGGATCTTTTTTTGCTGGTGAATTTAGTTTTATTTTCTCTCTTCATGAAATGCATTCTAATCTTATTTGTTTTGCTCTTGTTCTGTATCTTCTTTTGGTGTTTTCAATCTGCCGTGCCCTTTTACTGAAAAAGCACATTTACTGTAGGAAATATAAATCATTACATGAGTTAATAGTTAGTGTTTATTAAAGAGAAAACCAGTACTTGGAGTCCCTGAACTACATCCAGATTCTGGTTTCTGTTAAAGAGAGGTCATGGACCAAAGGGCATCATCTTCATTGCCATGGGGATCGAAACAATGATATGGATCGGTGGAAACAAGTGAAACGATTGATTATGAAATAATGTCCTGAGTGCTAGGTTAGAGGTTTCGTCAATCGAGGATAAAATATAAGATAATTGTTTTGAGGGTTTGAGCATGGGGAAAGATCACTGGAAGTGCCATTCAGCTAAAGTGCCCCTTTGTGATCCACAATTTTGCATAATTCCTTTGGTTCACAATTTGTTGCCAAATCATTTTAACTAAAATTACCAAGTTACCAAGTTGCCTGAAACTTCGATCAAAAAATAAGTTCAGTTGGTTTCAAGGATGAACTCAGTGAATCTTAGTTCGAGTCTTAGCATTGTCTTTTAGTGTAATCAAGGCAGGCTCAAGATTCCCCATAACTAATATAGCGATCCTGAATATGTAAAGCTTGACTAGTTTTTTTCAACCCTAGTAGGAAAATAGCAAAAAATGAAGTCTAGCTCAGTTCCTCTGGGCTCCCTTTAAACCTTGTTGGCACAAGGGTTAATGTTAATTGATTGTGAGAGTATCATAGAATCCTTAAGTGAGTTTTTGAGTTCTCTTGGTTGGTTACAAAGTTTATCTCCTTAAAAGTGGCACTTCCTTCACTTAAGCCATCTGTTTCCATGTAAGATAAATGGTTTAAAGAGTGGACATACCCACTTATCACCTAGTCTGATGCCATGGCTGTACGGTTTATTCTCAACCAATTTAAAACCTTTAGACACCATTTTCGTAAGAACTACACATCATTATATGCTTGTCTTGAAGATTATATATGGTTTAGGTTTTGACAAGTTTCACCTTCAGATATAAACAAGAAGAACTCAAGCTTCAAGCGTGGGAGAGCCATCAGAGAGCAAAACTGGAAGCGAAGTTGAGGAAAATTCAGGTACTATTCGCTCATTTGGAAGTGCTTTGTCAAAAGAGCTAATGAAGAATCAAACACCAAATCCATCCTAATTTCAAATAACGCATGGTTTCTGAAACAGGAATGTAGGTAACTAGATAACTACCTCCCGGGAAAAGTATCATAAGTTAAAGAAACTAGTAATATGTTAAGTATGTGAACCTGAAACATATAATGTTTGCCTGATTTGTCCAAAGTGAGTATAATTAACCTAAGCTTTCTATTTCTTGGCCACCAGATTCTTATTATTGTGACACTTGTCTCATTTTGTTCGATGTACTAGTTTCAACAGTGTCAGCATTTTATGCTTCTTACGAAATGTCTGCTAATGTTAACCAGGTTCAGGTGGAACAGATGAGAACCCAAGCCCAACAGACGATAGCGGAAAAGCTTGCAGTAACTAGACGACATGTGGAGGAGCGGCGAGCTGATGCTGAAGCTAGGAGAAGCGAGCGGGAGGCTCAAACTTCTCAACAGGTGGAGCGGATTCGCCAAACCGGTCGAGTCCCTCGATCGCATCATAATAAATGTCTAAGTTGCTTTATTTAAAGCTTCAGACCTGGTTTTTAGTACTATTCACCACTAGTATATATGTACGTTTCTTGCACGCATTTTGTAATATTTTGAAAGAACAAACAATAGTTTCTTTTAATCTTTTATTACTTGAGAAGCGTAAATTTTTTTAATTTTTTATTATTTGGAAAGAGCAAAGAATAATTCCTCTTAATTTTTCTTCTTCTATACATAATTACCTAACTACCAATGTTAAATTGAATGAATAATTTTAATTAGTAAACATAGATAAAAATATTTTTGGAACAAAAATTTTCACAGTGAAGTCTCGAACTTTTTTATTATATAGTAGTATAGATTATATATGGTTGGATAGTTTTAGAAGGATTTCAGTACAAGGGGTTGTGGTTTGTGTACATGAAAAGCTGAAAGATTGATCAATGCAGTGTTTCATTGTCAATGTTATTTTGAAACTACTAAACATTTTATGCAGTGTACTTAGTTTGGCCTCACATATCAGTGTCTTTTGGTTTGTATGATCACAAAGTAACTTCAAACATTTCATCCAAGTTTTGGTAAAGGCACTAGGAAAACTGATTAGGGCAGTACAAATTTATCAAAATGATGGATATTTTTAATACTTAAAATGTCATCGAAAAAATTGTTAGGGGGCATCACCAATTATAGTATAAAAGAAAACAAATGTATTTTTTTTTTCCATTTGTCATTTTCTTCCTTTTCTAAATTTCTAAACCCTAAACAATTAAATACTTGTGGTCCCAAGTTTCTAAAATCTAACAAATATCTATCATTTCGATTACATCCGACAAATTTTCGGTTATATATTTTCCAAAGTTTTCTGATTAAGCTTCTTAAGCTTTTGATCATTCTCTAACAAAAATGGCTTCCAGCAATGTAGAAATGATGATAAAAACTAATTTGATGAAATAATCGGCTCGTCGAATACATTACCTCGCATTTGCGAACCTCTCGAAAAATCTTTGGTCATTTTATTTTTCCATTCAATTATTGGAATTTGACAAAAATCGCAGCTGCCAGTCTTAGGAGTGCCAAAATTTTGAAGTCCTAAAATTGTTGTTTAAGTTGGCATTAGTTTTTGTTTAGAACTCTTTCGTCCTTACATATTTCTTTCCATTTGAAGATGCAGTGCAGTTTGTCAAAAAATATTGTCGTCCATTCTTCTATTGACGACTATTTTGGCAATTTATTAGCGACTAGTTGAGAAATTGTCCAACTCCGGAGTTGTACCACGACAAGTTATATCCACTGTGCAACAAAAAAATATGAATAACAAGTTAACAATGAGGACAATCTACAACATTCGAATGCTATTGAAAGCTAATGGTATGAGAGGAAGAATGTCAATACAACAAGTTATGAAGTTGCTTGTCAAGCATCACTATGTGGAGTATAATAGGAAAAATTTACAGAACAATGAGGTTCTTTCAATGTTTTGGGCTCAACCTGATTGCACCAACTTGGCGCGTTCCTTCTCCGACGTATTGGTACTTGATATTGTACTTATAAGACGAACAAATTCAAGATGCCACTTTTCTACGTTGTCGATTATACGTTTATGGAAAACAATCATTTTCTGTGGCGTTTTGTTTCATGAAGACTGAGACAGGTGATGATAACACATGGGCCTTGATACAACTTAAGTCACTTTACACTGGACACAAAGCTCTTTGTTTTTGTGACTGATCGAGAATATCCTCTAATGAATGTTATAGATGTCGTGTTTCCTCATACAAATAGACTTTTATGCACTTGAAATATAAATAGGAATATTCAAACACAGTGTAAGAAAAAGTTTGATATGGTAGATGGCAAAATTGACAAGGACAACTTTGATGAATTCTTCCATGATTGGGAACTTTTATCATGCTCTGCTCCCAAATAATCAGATACGAGTACACAAGTATTACTATCCTACATTGCGATATAGGCGATAGTACGATGTCTATCCTCAAATACTGTAATCTATCTAGAAATCATATTAAGATCACAATTATTTATCTAACTCAAATCACATAATAAACTATAGCAGGAAGAAACGAAACAAGAGAAATATACAAACTAGAGTATCACCATTATCAACATATAATATCTCACAAGAGCAAATCCTAAATTCCAAACCTAGAATATACCAAAATAAGGTTTCTCGGGAACAAACCCAGTTAAACTGTAATAAGGAAAATACTAGATACTAGGTAAAACTAAACCCTTCCAAGGGTCTCATCATGTCCCAACTCAGCCTCAACAATCACATCCTCAACTACATCCTCGTGAGGATCGTAGTAGGTGGGGGGTATAACTTATCCTCTCCTAAAATGTCAATGTTATCCAATCATGATTGGGACAAAGTACAGTACATATCAAAGCTACACTAGACAATAAGATGAATATAGTAACAGAACAATAAAGAGAGAAGTAATTAAATGAAACATGTAAAGACTAAGAATCATGGCAAGGATAATAATATGACAAAACTAAACTCATGTACACATGTAACAATGTGTGTGACACATATAAATAGAATACTAAGTTCGACATGTAGAAGACTAGGGTAAGTGATAAGGCACGTTAGTATATGACGACTAGTAGTCACAATTTAAGACATAAGACACGTTGGTACAACGTGTACATGACGGCTAACGCACAATTTATACAGTAATGATGTGGCCACATTCCTACTAAAGTATTCTCCCTCCCGAGTATCTCTCAATGTAAACAAAACATGATAGGAAATAAGACAAGTAAACTATGAATCACGACATGATATGAATATGTATACAGATACATAACCTCACTCAAGTTTAAACCATAGTGACATATCTAGTAAATAAATGAGCAAACGTGTGACATCATCTATAAAGTAAAGTAAACTCTGAGTGTAAAGCATTTGCCTTGCTGAATTGGTGAAGTTGACTTGTCTGACCCGAATATGTCGGACACGAACATGTCGGACACGGAGGATGCTAATAATCCACTAAGTCTACAATCACATAATTCCATAAGTTTCCAAGTTCGAATATCAATATATGACAAAGATCCAAAATAGTCCAAAGATAAGTCCATAAGCAATATAAGCCATGATAAAAGAATCCGGGTCCGCACGTAGGCCTACAAAAGATAGAAAAGGCAAAAGTTAGAAATTGAAGGAAAATATATTTGACCATATCTTTGAAGAAAAAATATATTTGATCATATCTTTGAAGAAGATTGACTTTGACCATTTGACCATTTGACCATTTGACCATATCTTTGAAGGAAAAATATATTTGACCATATCTTTGAATAAGATTGACTTTGACCATTTGACCATATCTTTGAAGAAAAAATATATGAAGAAAAATATATTTGACCATATCTTTGAAGAATAATATTGAATTTTTAAGCCTACATAATATTGGATTACTATGACTACATAATGTTGGATTTTCATGTATAAACATAAGTCATGCTATATAAAGGGGCCAAAGGTTTCTCCTTGAGGCATCTCAAGAGTGTTCAATGTAAGTTGTTGAATAAGTTTAACACAAGAATATCTCAATTGTAAAATTGTTGAATAAGTTCAATACAAAAGTTTTAAGAGAGTTTTTTTTTGGAAAGAGTTATTGAGAGCAAGGAGAGAAGTATTGAGAGAGCAATTGTAATTCCTTTTCTTCTTCATAATGGAACTGAATTACCCTCGTCCGTGAAAGTAGGCATCTTGGCCAAACCACGTAAATACTTGTCTTCGCGCTTGTGAATTTTCTCTTAAGTATTCTCTGATTTTCTGGGTTTATTTTTACTATGCACCTACAGAAACAACATCATAGTTAAATCCAAAGGAAATTGAATGACAGACTCACCCAAACTCGCAAAATGAATTTGAGTCCCGAATCTCGTAGTACGACTCAGTATCACATGGTATCAAACTCGATTGACATGCAAATTGAGAGAGGTGGAAATGCCAATGCTATCAGATTTTGGATATGAGGTCCGAAATTCAAATTCAGTAGCCGTATGGAAAGAATTTCCAAAATTTACATGTTTTGCGCACCCAACTTTGGGTTTTGACGGAGCAGCAAAGAGCAATTTCAATGGTTCAAAATTTACATAAATGAAGTTGGATATACTAGGTATACGATGATGAAAATAAATCCATCATCCAACGGTCGGATTTGAAAATATCAATGAACAAAATTTGGTCTTCGATCATAGTAAGAATTATTTGCAGTGAGCACACAACTTCAAACTAAAAATTGATCTAGCAAACAAAATTATTTGTGATTGAAAATTTGCAAAAAAGGGATCATACATGCTCTTTAACGAATAAATGGGACAACGATCAAACGGTTGGATCTCCGTGAATCTGAATCTAAAGTCCGCTCTCTGAAATAAAGTTTTGAAACAAAATAATGACAAGTTTGTAAACCCCCTATTCCACAAATTAAAATTTCTTATAATCTCCCTTTAGTTAGATTAAGTTAGTTAAAATTTTATAGAGAGAAACATATTAAATGCTTTTAATAAACAGTAGAAAATAACTATGCAAAATACATAAATAAAATAATTAATAACCTCCGTAGGTTAAATAAATAAAATTATTATATTATATAAATGAATGTTGTTAAAAATGTAAATAAAACAAGAAAAGAGTATATATATATATATATATATATATATATATATATATATACATATATATATATATATAGAGAGAGAGAGAGAGAGAGAGAGAGGGGGAGGAGGGAGAAGGGATCAGGATACCCGTATTTTTGCATGTCCATGATCAGATCACAACCGTTGGATCTTGTTTAAGTCATCTAATCTTAAATGTTGATTTGAATGATTCAAATCAACGGTTAAGATTAGATGACTTAAACAAAATCCAACGACTATGATCACGAAAATTTTTGGGGATATACAAGACCGGGGATCCCAATCTCTTAGGAGCCATAGGCTCATATTTCTACATGAGCCAATGCACATGTGGACCAATAGGAATGTAGTGTACTAGTGCACATCGGTGCACATGGAATGTAGAAATCCATTCCTATTTGTCCACATGTGCATAGCTCATATAGGAATATGAGGCTATAGTTTATATTCTATTAACCCATATATATATATATATATATATATATATATATATATATATATATATATATATATATATATATATATATATATATATATAGTCCTAAGGCTTAACCAAAGAAGGATGAACAAGAACAAAGGTAATCGCCTCTTTAATGAAGGTGAGATCAAGGATTCACCCAACAGGTTTTCTTCGGTGAAGGCGAGATCAAGGGTTTACCCAACGGGTTCCCTCTAATCATTATCGATTACAACTACAAACCAGATTACAACTCCTTCTAGATTACAGAGCTCAAGAACCAAACCACGTTCTTGCTTGCAAACGCAGTTGCGATTGGGATAAAACGTTTACAACTGGAAGAAGAGAGAAAAAAATAGAATAAAAAATTATTCTTGCGAGTTGTAATCTGTTTTGTCCGTCTGCAACTGTGATTTCAAGGAAGAACATAGGTTATTTTTATGATTATTGTAATTCTAGCAGCAAGTTGTAATCAAAATATTATATTATAGTTCTTCGTGGATATCGAGTATAGTCAGAGAGGGGACTTTTGTGTGAACCTCTGATCTTGACCACGCGTTCTTCCATCTTTGATTTAGCCTCGGGACTAAAAATTTCAAAACAAGATTTGCCCCACACAAAAGTTTCGAGTCTAATTCAAATATTGAAGAACGCATGATCGAGATCAGAGGATCCCACAAAAGTTTCCTCTCTAACTATCCAAGATATCCACGAAGAACTATAATATAATATTATGATTACAACTTGCTGCTAGAATTATAATAATCAGAAAACAACTTCTGTTCTTCCTTGCAATTGTATTTAGAGACGGACAAAACATATTATAACTCGCAGAAGAGAGAGAACTTTTTTATGAATATGAGACTCGTCTCATAATATTCGTATTTTATGTGGATACGTATTTTGTGCTAGTTATTGTATTTTATTGGATCTCGAGGAAGCTAAAAAATTCTCAAAATTGAAACTTTACTACCTGACCGATATACCGACATTATACTACAGTATACCAATGGTATACTGCCCGGCTGATATTTGTTTCACTTTCGAGATATTTTTGAGATATTTCTCTATAAATAGTACTTGATTCATTTCATTTCTTTATTTCTCTTTTTCTCTCCTCACTTCTTTATTTCTCTCTCAAGCTTGGAGCATGGTCTTGAGACCTGAAGTGTGGTTTCTGAACCCCTTCATGGTGGTGGACTAGAAGGTTTAGGCTGGGACTCGCTTTAGGCAAGTACACCTTACCGATTTCATGAACTTCTTTTACTTTCTGGCATTTTACTTTTCTGAAGCTTTGTTTATTATTTTTTAGCTTAGACTTGCTTTACTATTAGTGTTCATATCATGATTTCTAGCCTAGTGACCGTCTCGATTTTAATTTTTGGTAGAATCGTGTTTCGTCCCTTTTTGGTAACTTGGTAACTAAAATGGTACCGGAGTTGTGACCGTAAGATTTAGTCCATATTGTGATATGAGATTTACCTTAGACTTGAATTCTTATTAGACTTAGTTGTGATAATTTTTTGGAGTTTGATTTGGGTCCCGGAAATCAGACTTGACTTAACCATATTTATTCTTGGAAACCGGCATACCAACAGTATACTACAGTGTACCGACGATATACCGATCTTGTCGATATTTTTTGACCAACTTCAGGATATTTGTCTTGTGCGGCATACCGACGGTGTACTGGGCTGTGCCGACGGTATACCGATTTGTAAAACTTTATTTTTCAGTAACTTTTTTGCCTACTTGGAACGATATACAGACGGTATACTACAGTATACTAATGATATACCGATTTTTTAGAATCCAGAACTTGCTGTATTTTTCCTATCTCTGGACCGGTATACCGACGGTGTACTAGACTGTACCGACGGTATACCGATCGTGCTATTTCTTTAGGAATTCTTGGTTTTTCTTGTTTTTGTTATGATACTTCTTGCTTTTGCTTGGACACGCGATCACTTGACCTGATTTAGACATGAACTTACATAGCTTCAGATGACTTGACTTGATTTGGCTTTACTCAATTTCATCCGGCTTTGTCCGGCTACACGTGATGACATGATTGACTGGACTTGACTTGGCATGACTTTACATGGCTTCATCGAACGTGTCTTGACTTGGTTTTACTTGGTTTCATCTGGTTGGACATGGCTTCTAATGGTTGTACATGGCTTTACCTGGTTTCACTTGGCTTTACCTGGCTTCACCTGGTTTGACATGGCTTCACTTGGCTTTACCTAGCTTCACTTGGTTACACGTGACTTGGTTGTTGTCATGGATTACATGAGTCTGTTTGTGCAATGTATTTTAAACTTGTTTATATTACTACTAGAACTTGGTTTGTTGTATCATGTCTAGGATGGATTCTGCAGAATGCCACACCCGAATTTATACAAGAAACTTCTAGGGGTTAATAGCTAGAGATTCACTTAGTACATGGCTAGGAATTTTTCTAGATTGCATGCATTCCCGATTATTCATAGAGTTATCTTGAGGAGTATCCAGTAGTTTATATTATGGAGTATCTTGAGGAGTATCCGGTGCTGGTTTGTGCTTATGGATATCCCGGACGGACTGCATGGGCATTTGATCGGAAGAAACTCTAGCATCTCGTTGCATTATAATTGTTAGTAATTATGATTGTGATAACCCTAGTTAGTTAAAGTATTAAACCGTACTTATATGATTTGCCGTAATTTATGGATGGTAGACAGTCTAGGCTTTATATGATTACACCTTTAATTTTTTGCACTTATTACTCTATTGCTTATCAGTTCAGGATATGTCTCATTGCAGGTTTACAGTATTTCTTTTACTATCCTGGGATATTTTACATTCAGTCTTTACCTTCAGTATTTGTATTGCTTATGTTGTTGGTTTAAGTTCTTAGATTGACTTTTTTTTGTGGTACTTGCTATTTGGGGATATGACCCCACTGGTTTTGTATGACCAGATCCAGTAGCAGCACCATAGGATCTTTTATACTTTTTTGAGGATTGTGGCCACTAGGAACACCAGACCGCTTGAGTGTATTTTCTTTCTTTTTCACCCTGATGTACATTCTATTTTATGGACGTTTAGCCACCGAGTATGTGTTTAGCTCGTGTTTTGGTTTGAATCAGTTAGCCTACAGGCATTAGCATGATTGATATATCCTAGGGTTGATCATGTATGACTCAGATTCTGGCTAGTTTATTCATTTTGTGTTTACTAGCATCAGGATCATCTGTATATTATAGTTTGGGATTCTTTACTATTATATTTTAGCCGATATTATATCTTGTTATTATCCTATTGTTCTTATGATTGAGACATTAGGGTTTGTTGGACCTAGGCTTGACTGTTGGTTTGTAGTAGTGACCCCTCATGTCTTGCAGCTTTACCGTATACGTGGAGTACCGGTGTTCTATAAGTACACGTAGTTGGCCTTGTCTAGTTCTGGTGCGTGACATAGTTTTAGTGGTGGCCCATGCAGGTTTTTTGAGCGGATTATGTCTGTCTGAGAAAATTTGATCTGGTTTTTACAGATATGTGGGGGTTGTTGATGTTGCTAGATGTCTCAATCCTAAAATTATTCTCCTTGATCCCTAGTCATTTATCTCCATCCCTGATTTTTGACATGTTATCTTCTTATTCGTTGATCTATCATATTTTTTGTTTGATTCTTGTGTCCTTAACTTTAGGGGCACTATTCCGATTACTATCGGCCAGATGGATCGTGTACAGATCGAGGAGGGTCAGCATTCGGGAGCCTAGCATATTCCTGGAGATCGGTCTCAGCATTCAGGGGCAGAGTCTAGAGTAGATCCCGAGGCAAATCGATCGGCACTATCGGACCAGCAGGCAGCACCTGTGCACCCAGTTTAGCCTGTGCAGCCAAAGGGTGTTGCTCGAGTACTGATATAACGACCCATTCTGTTCAAGCGGATAACCTATTCAAATGGCGCAAGTGCAATGACCCGACCCGTCTTGCTCAGCGAGAAGACTCGTTTGAGGCAAATGATTCCAGACTTGGCCCTTCAGGAGTTCAGACATAGACTTTCAAAGGCGTGCTCAGAGTATCGCTCGACCGAGACGAATCATCGCTAAGATGGGTGGTTACGATAAACTTGTCTTTGCTTAGCATGCACACTTAAAATATGGACGATATATTCTAGTCGCTAGGTGAATCACTACCAGAATAAGTCAAATTAACATCTGAAAACGTCGCTAAATGGCATAAAAACGTCGCTAAAAAAATTTAGCGACGTAATTAGCGACTTTTCAATAAAATCGCGTTTTAGCTAGTCGATGACAGGAAACATATCGCAAAACGTCGCTATAGCAACGTTTTCTAGCGTCATATTTGTGTCGCTAATATTTTTTATATTAGCGACGTTTAGCAACACAACGTAGCTAAATTAGCGACGTGTTGTGTGTCGCTATACTTCGCTAAATTTTTTCTATTTAGTGATATTTTGCAACACATTTAGCGATATTTTATTGACCTGGCAAATACTTTTATGTCAGCAATTTAGCGATATTCAGCGACGTATTTAGCGATATTTAGCAACATATTTAGAGACGTATTTAGCGACGTATATAAATGTCGCTAAATTTTCAGTAAAAAAATAAAACAAATAGAATATAAAATAGTTTCCAAACCAATCTTCCTGCAGTTTATGAATTCACAATTTATATAAATAGACCTGGAGCAACCCTCCATTGAATTTCTTGGGTTCATCGACCCCTTCGGTGGAACAATCAACACCGGTAAATTAACATACATTTAATATGAATAATATAGTAAAATTTGGAGAAAATAAAATATTGGGATTATAAATCGAGTCTGGAGAAAATCTTGTCGTAAAGAATACAATAAATATCCACACAACCGAGTGCAAGAAATAAAGTCTGAAAGCCTAAAAAATAAACAATATTCATAAATGACCAAATATTATAGGTTAAAACACAAACAACCAGTAAACTATCCTAACTAAGACTACTACGGATCTATAGGAGGATGACCATCGGTGCGCATCAGGGATAAGAATAAATTATACTGCTCCCGTAAAATTGACACAGATATCGATGGAGAAGGTAGTGACGTCGGTAGAGTCTGTGTCGATGAAGGTGCACCAGGAGGACGTATCTGCTCCAACACTGCTAGTCGATGGTTGTATGAATCCATGGTAGATAACAGCCTCGTACTGCTATGAACTATTGAATCCTACATCATCGTCAACCTCTCGTCCATGGACAACTATAATGCCTGCAGCTCCATCACGCTGCGCTCTGTCGACGCTCTAAGATCAGCTGTCATATCCCTGAGCTCCATGATGCTGCGCTCGAGCGTATCAAATCGTGCGATAAGTGTCGCATCATTCGCCTACTGCTGGGACAGGGGCTGCTCCTCCATCCTTTGTAGCAACTCGTCACGGAGAGACGCAATCTGACGATCAACAGTCTCCTAGCCTCGGGCCGACGCCTGCGAGGGCTGTAGGAAATGCTCACTTGTAGTGGAGGCCCTAGAGGACTACATCACAACAAGGGTGTCATAGGATCCCGTACCGTAGTACGTACCCCTCTGGAGACCACCATCGGCGGTCACCCACAGCTCGTCCGCTGACGGAGCTGGAGAGGGCTGCGAGAAAATACCAGCCTCTCCCGCTATAGGTGCACTAGCAGTCACCCGCTTACGCAGCCTAAGATACTTGGCCTAGAAAAGTTTAGATACTCGATAATTGCTAACGTGTCTAAGGTACTTATTACTAACTACATGGATATTTATTTGCATATTTCCTAAGTTATATTAAATTAACACAAAGTAAAGTAATACTTACATAGGTCTGCGAGGCCCTCTCATCAATGATATTTCCGCCCTTTCGATGGGTGGCCAGGAAGACGGTCACCATGTTGGCATCCTCACCCCTCTATACCTATTAAAAATATATTATTTAGTACTAAAATTAAATATTTTAACCTACTACCATTTTATCGTACTTGCATTAAAGTAATATATCTGAAATAAAAATATACCAAACGACGAAAATGTTCCGTCATCGGAATCGAGCCACCACACTACTTTGCTACCTTCTTTCTAGCCGTATTGGCCTTCTCAGACCTTCTTTGTACCTCGGATCGTCGAATCTAGCCCTTATCGCAGTCTACTGCTCAGGCGTAATCCAACCTTGGATCGATTTTTCTTCGCGATCACGAGCCTTCTGGTCATCCAGAGCTTCATGGATCAGCTTGGCGGCAACGGCAGGAAATATTTGCTCGATCAACTCGGCCCGGTGCGGTGTATAGACATATGTTTGCTATAAGAAATAATTTAGTAAGTTATATAATATGAATAAATTAGATGATTGATATTAAAATCAAATATACTTTTACCTTCAAGTGCGTAAACCAGAATGCCTTCCTCTCATCCGGGGCATCAGAGTAGTTGATCCAATGGCCACCATAGTTGTACCTCAGAAAGTGGCACAGACATTTTTGTACCAACGAGGGATGATATCTATGCAGAGATAATTATTTTTATCAAAAAAATAAATATATGATGAATAAAGAAATACATGATATATATGATGCTAAACCAACTAATTGACTTATTTTGTATCGTCGGCCTAAATCTTCGTCCTCGTCTCGTTCGGAGGTACGCATGGAGGATCTCGCTGATGCTGGGATGACGTCACTTTTATCTACTTCATCTTCGTCACATATGTCAGAGGTTTAGGCCGAGATCCTCCATGCGTCACAGATGAGCATATGCCTTCACTTTCATCTACTTCATCTTCGTCTTTGTCTTCCTATTCGGATAATTATACCTCTTCTATATTATTAGTCGTATAATGAGTAACTCTCGTTGAGTCCACATCTACAATATTTGTTACAACATGTAGCTCGTCCTCCTGATAAGCTATTTCGTCAATGTCAAAGGTATTTCTAGCTTTAGTCTTGCATACTTTCCACCAATCGGACCTCGCTATCCCCCGTCTAGGATAAGTTGTGAAGTACACAAGCTGAGCTTCACTTGATAGGATAAATAGTTCATAGCCTTGATATCTACGCTTGTAGTTTATATCCACAAGACCATGCTTGTAAATTTTCCAACCTTGACCTTGAATCGGATCGAACCATTCACACTTGAATATCACGATATTAGCAGGTTATGTGCCATAATTATATGTCAACTCTACAATCTCTCATAAGTTGCCAAAGAAATTATTGCCTGGATCGACGTCTTTGTAGTTCAAAGATTTAATACATAAATAACTGTTTTTCGTGGAATCAAGATCCAGAAGCTGTCTCTGATCGGAGCATTTGTTGAATTGAACCTAAACCCATTCACATAGTAACTTGGCCATATTTTGACGACAGTAATTGGTCCCTTGGCTAAAGTTCTAATAGATTCAGTCTTAGGTGCTATTAGACGATCGACCTAAATACCAAAGTAGCGATAGTAAGTTATTTATTGTGCAAGTGCATACAAAAAAAGTAATTACTGAGCTTCTTACATATACGCTCAACCAAGAAGGAAAATGACGTCTCATTTCTTGTTTTACTTCATTGTCACTTATGTAGGTTCTAACCGACCTCAGTTCATCATTATATGTGCTGAAAAACAACGAAGCAACCGCTGATTAGTAGCATAATATTAGCTTATACTATTACATTGAGATGACGTAAACGTGGACGTATTAATTACTTATCCCTCTAGCTTCTCTACTTTATCCTCGTCGCAATTGAGTAATATATACAACTGAGCAGCCCTTAGCTCGTCGTCATTCAAATATCTCTTCTTTATTTTTCCCGAAGGCTTTCCGGACGCATTGAATACTTTCAGTATTGCATCATCAGATTCCTGATATCCGTCGTCGTTTCTCGGAACTCTCGTTCTATTAGTAGCAACATGAGATTTAAAATACGTCGAGCAAAAGTTTGTAATCTTCTTGAGAACATAAGCTTCAAAAATAGATCCCTCAACTCGTGCCTTATTTTTTACCTTTCTCTTTAGGTGATTCAGATACCGCTCGAACGGGTACATCCACCGATAACCGACAGGACCACCAATACGTGCCTCATAGAAAAGATGAATTAGCAAATGCTCCATGGAGTCGAAGAATCCAGGAGAAAATACCTTCTCGAGCTTGCACAGTATTACCGTATTGTTCTTCTCTTGCTTTTATGAATGATCGACGAGCAACTTAGTAGAACAAAGATCTCTGAAGAATATGCTGAGCTCTGTCAATGGATCCCAAATGACCTGCTGTAAGAATTCCTAAAATACAATCATAATTAACCTCTCCATGAATAAGTGACAATCATGGCTCTTCATACCCGCCAGTTTATTCTTCTTGAGGTAGACACATCTTCTTAAGTTCGACACGTACCCGTCTGATAATTTTAGACCCTGAATCCACCTACAAAGTCTCATTTTATCCTCCTTCTCAAGTGAGAAAATTGACTTAGGCTGCTTTAACTTTCTATTCTCCTCCTCTATCAAATACAACGCAGGACGTCTACATATTTCTTCTAAGTCTAACCCGGCCATCGAATTATCATTCGTCTCTTCCTCTATTACAGTATTAATTATCTTATCAAACACAATCTTCTCGATATGCATGACATCAAGGTTATGTTTGATCAGATTGGTGCTCCAATATGGCAGATCCCAGAATATACTCCTTTTCGTCCAGTTATGGGTGCGACCAAATCTGTCACACTTGTACCCCTTAGCAGGCTCTTCGATAGCACTTTGTAAATCTTTTACCTCTATCCATATCGTGTATCCGGGCCACCTTGGCGGTGGATTGGCCTTCTCTACAATGCCCATACGAAAAGCATTCATGTTCCTCCGGTACAGAAGATCTTTCGGCAGAAATTATCGATGACAATTGAAGAAGCACAGTTTGCCTCCGTATTTCAAACGGAAAGTCTTTGTGTGGTCCATGCAATACGGACATGAGAGATGACCATGAGTCCTCCAACCCGATAATATTCCATAGGTCGAAAAGTCATTGATGGTCCACATAAGTGCTGTCCTCATCTGAAAATCTGCTTTCTAGAAACATCGTACGTGTTGGCACCTACTTTCCACAGCTGATTCAATTCATCTATCAAAGGTTATAAATACACATCGATGTTCCTCTTCGGATTGTTTAAACCCAGAATAATAACGGTTAGGAACATATACAGAGTCTTCATGCACATCCAAGGCGGTAGATTGTACGGAGTGACGATCACAGGCCAACACGAATACTAGGAGCCCGAAAGTCCAAATAGGATAAAACCGTCAGAGGAGAGCCCCAATATGACATTATGCGGATCCGAAGCAAAATCTGGATACTCTTGATCAAAATGCTTTAATACTTCTCTATCGGATGGATGATCCAATACTCCTTCGATCTGTTCCTGCCTGTGCCAACTTATGTTTTCTGCAGTCTCCTTCACCATAAACAATCTCTGCAACCGCGGCGTCAAAGGCAAGTAGTGCATCGAATCGGTAGGCTTCCTTGTACCGACAAAATTTTCTCTACCAGTGGCCTTGTAGCGACCAGCACCACAGAATCTGCATGCATCTTCATCCTTATCGTCTTTGTAGTGCAACATGCACCCTTTGTGACATGCATCGATTTTCTCGTATTCCATCCAGAGCGATCTCACCATCCTCTTAGATCGGTAGAAGTCTTTTGGCAACTTTGCACCCTCTGGCAAGATCTCTATAATCAAATCCATCAGTCGGTTATAGCATTCTTACGATATATTAAAATCGGACTTGATGCTTAACAATCTTGTAACTACCTCCAACGGTGAATGATCCTCACAACCAGGATATAATAGAGTCCTTGCATTCTCCAGCAACTCCATGAATTTTACAGCATCGGCATTCGGTGCCTCCTCGGCTGCATCATGATTGTCCGAATCAAAACTAGGCCCTGTCGTATCAAAAATCATGTTCACCCACCTATCGTTGTAAGCAGTGTGGTCGTGGAAATCCATATACGGCTCCACATAAGGCTCCAACTTCGATGCTAAAGACACAAGTTCTTTGTGCACGGTCCACTAATAGTAATTCGGCGTGAAATCCTTCGAGTACAAATGATATGTGACTTCGCCTTCTGGATGATATTTTAAGTTGCGATATCTCACACACGGACACTTAATTTTGGTACCGTCCATATATTGAGGGAATGCCTTGGCAAAATACAGGAACTGTTGTACACCCTCTATGAATTCATCCCGTACACCACACATGTCATCAGAATGACAGTTTTACATCCACAAACGATGACGCAGATAGTAATTCATATCCATTTCTAGATACTTCTGCAAAGATGAATAGACATCGGTCAAGTATATACTCATGTGAATATTTGGTAGTGTATATTATCCAAATGACACTCACTCCAAATATGCAAATATGAATAGACATCATTCAAGAAAATAGTTAAATTATAGTACATGTCACAAGTCTAAATGGATTTCATATTGATATTTTTAATCCTCTTCTGAAAATTCATCTTCTTCGTTTAAATACAGTTCATGCACTGATACTCCTAGTTCTAGCATTGATACTCAGGAATACCCAATTATGTTATACACCTACTCGTCTACACACACATAAGAATACTCAGGAATACAGTAAATGCACTGATACAACTAGTCCTAGCACTAATACTTCTTTGTTCAACTCTGTATATTGGATACTCATATTATAGTGTATCAGTGGGTGTCAACTCTGTATCCTGGATATCCACACTTGATATTTGTTTAGGCTATGACTTTCTAATTAAAAAGTTAAGTCATGGATATCCAGTATTAATTTTTTTTGGTTCAGGATACATAGTTGACACTCACTGATACAATCTTGGATATCCACACTTGACATGTATGCATGTGTGTGTGTCCGATAAAATGCTTATAACCTTATCCTCGATATTGTGTCCTAACCTTTCATATCCATGTGTCCTACAATTTCACCATATGTATCATGAGATAACATGATACAAATATGTGTGTGTGTTCGTGTCCGTGTTAGGGTTGGTGTATGCATATTAGTGTGTCCGCGTGTCCGAGTTTGGGTTAGTGTTAGTGTCCGCGTGTGTATGTGTGTGTGTGTGTGTGTGTCCGAGTTAGGATTATGATAGGGTTAGTGTCCGCAACACCGAGATATCCACGCACACACCCTCACTGTATTGTGCACAAGTGTGCACTGCATAACACCTCACTTGATACCCAAAACTGCATCTAATTAACTCAGATAGGGTTAGGGTCTGTGTCGTGTCTCAACTTTGGGTTAGGGTCTGTGTCATGTCCTGTGTCGTGTCATAACCAAATTGCCACTCTCCCACACTACCTGCAGCACTTCTCATATAATCCAGTATCCCGACCATATCCTATATATATAATATCAAAGGAACCCCCCAAATCAACGACTATGAAGTATAAAGGCAATACAATTAACTGTTCCACGGCCACGATTTGCTACCGCTGTACTACTCAATATTTCTCACATAACTCACATATAATTTCTTCTACCCCACACCATGCACACCCTTTCTCTCATGTATTAGATGCTGCTACCCCCACCAGGTGCTGCCTAGGCTCATGCCATTTATAGGCATTGTAAACAGTTATTGCCTTGCCTTTCTATTGTCTGTTGTTGCTCTAATTGCAAATTGCTGCTGCTGTTGCAACTAAATGTTGCTGCTGCTATTATGCTTTCATGATACTACTGCTGTTAATGCTTGTTGTTGATGATGCTCTTCTAATTATTGGTACTACAATAGCTGTTGTCACCTATAATTTGCCAGATCACCCCTAATATTTGAGAACACTTACCTCCACTGCTAATAACACTCTCCACAAGTACTTGACCCGTGGAAGATTCATGTGGATGTCGGTTCTGAAGAATTCTTCTTGAAACCCTAATTTTTATTTGATGACGATTTGATTGCCTGCGAGGGGGCACAGTTGAAATTAAAGAAAGAGTGGTACTTTACAGCTAATGGTATGAAGATACACATCCCCCCGATTGAATGTCAGCTTCCACTCACAGTTTTTACAGGCCTGGCCACCAAAAGAGTCATAAACTGGGAGCTCACTCCAACCTCGGAAGGGATGCCAACCGTCCATTTCAAGCTCTTGACAAGTACCCCTCAGACCATCTAGACTCATATTGACCAAGAGTGGATAGACATGACATCATGGATTCTCACCACCTATGAGGTAGACCTGAAGAATCTTGGTTTGTATGCCCTGAGAGCCGCTCATTACAGGGTAAAGGTGAATCACGACATGTTCATTGCGTTTATAGAGATTTATAATTGTGATTCGGGGACATTCTTCATACCTGGAGGAGAAATGGGCCTAGCCCTCCATGAGATACATGAGGTTTCCAGGCTTCCGTGGGGGGACCGAACCATATGAGGAGTATACTCCCGGTAACGACGAGCTCGCGGCCTTGGAGGCAAACTACCCTGAGATGATGGCCGTGTATAAAGAGTTGTTGTACCATCACCAAGTGGGCCACTGTCTGGATAAGGCGGGGAGCTTCTCCCCATGCCACCATCTGGAAACGATACATTTTCAAGAAGCCTCAGGCCGAAGAGGCGGACGGGCGTCCTTCTCCTTGCCAGGCCACTTCACTAAAGGAGGTAGAAGACCAAATGACCTATGTGCACGAGAAGAATCCTACGATAGGTGGCGACGGCAAGCCGAGTTCTGAGTTCTCTTTTTTTGCTCACGACCTATTTAACTTATCTTCGAAAGAGGCGCTTGTGGGCTATTTGACGATATGGCTACGTAACTTTGTGATTCTCGGCGGCTCAGGCTCTTTGGAAAGAGTTAGCCGGAACCTCGTTCTTCCTACTGTGAAGCTCATTTTCTGCCATCGACTTGCTCTCCTCCCGGTAATAGTTTGTAATATTCATCGCGGACTGCGAGAGTTTGTGAACAAGTTGACACCCAAGAAGGGTAATAATGGAGACTTCACTCGAGTAACCTTATCATTATTTAATGGGTTGGTTGATCTTACAATATCCTGTTGTAATGAATCTTGGTATCCAGGAGAACACCGAGGAAGGGGAAGCCTTTCTCCGACGTTATCGTGGAAGGGAGTGGGTACATTCGGGGATACCACTTGTCGGAAGACGCTGAACTTCATGGATGGTTACAACTTCTTTGTAGTGCCCCCCCCCCCACCCGGTTTGCAGATTTTATGGAGGGTGAAGATCTCAAAGATGTCGGTACCAAGTCTTCTGGTTTGCCAAGGCAAGTTTTTATTGGTTGTTGTCGATCCGGCCCTCACCTGGTGTATCAAAATTGGGATAAGGTCATCCTGGAACCATACCTCCCAAGCCGCTTTGCTCGTCAGTTTGGCTATAGTCAACTATTGCTGGGTACCCCAAGCTCGAGCTTTGGTTTTGTAGGGAGCTTACTTGATGGAGCCCGGGCTTGGCAATATTATAACGCTGACTGCACTAGAGCACGTTTCACTACACCCTTACAGCGGCCTACGACCCGCATCCTATATGCGGCCGTGAAGTTCTACTGTTCTGCGAACAATTTGTCTCCAAGTTAAGACCGAGAGTGGAGCTTCATTGTCGGGACCAAGCTGGACGTATCCCGAGCGATCGCTGTTAGGACCCGTTCCCGCCGTTCTGAGGATCGCAGGGTCAGAACCCGGAGTAGGAGTCAGCTGACTTAAGTAGTCGTTGTTTTTTCGAAGCCACAGGCTTCGGCTTTGGAAGGGCCTTCATCCTCGAAGCGAGTGAAGAAGGTTGTAGTTTGCAAGGTGATGGGAAAAATACGACCAGCCCCTCGGCTTCGTAAAGGGGCTGGGAAATTCTTTGGTATTCGTGTTTTATTATGTATTTCTATCTTCTCTTTCTTTTATGTTGGTTTATACGATCAACTCTTTAAGTTTTTTTCTTTTGCAGAGAGTTGATGTTGAGGGTCAGCTTGCTGCTGCGGGACCAGGTCCCTCGCTTGATCAGGCGGAGGTCATTGCTGGAGTCGATGCACCGGTCGAGCATGCCGATCCACCACTGTTCAGATTCCTCTTTCTTTGGGAGAAGAGGTGGATGTCACATCTCATTCCCCTTTGCCCGAGGAATCTGCTTTCGAGGATCTCACCCTTCAGGAACCCATTCCTGACGTGTCTTTGGTTGGAGATATTAGTGATTGGAACATCCCGTTAGAAGAGGATGTCTCGTCAAATGATAACCCTCCGCTTGACTTGGAGAATAATGAGTTCTCTAACATGATGGAAACTTATGATGCCGGGACAGAACTCCCGGCAGACCTAGTACTTTGGGTACGTTCCCTTTGGGTCAGCCTAATGGTGATCCATTTTCTCTTTACTTTCTTACCCTTCTTGAGAAAGTGGCTAAAATTATGACACCCTTTGTAGGCGCTCCTTGGGTGGAACTTTCTGATGGAGGAGGAAGTGGCACCGTGGCGGAGGATGAGCCTCTTGTTTCCTCGCAGGAACCGGACCTGGTATCCGTGGGAGCAGCATCAGGACTTGGAAAGAAGGAGACCCCAGCTACGGAGGAGCTTGTAGCGGGAGTCGCTTGTCCGGAGGTCGATACTGAAGGGATGTCCTCCCCTTCCAAACTTGTAGAAGGTCCTGCACCAGAAGCGGCGGTGTAAGCGGAGATCGGAGCGTCGGGTTTGGTCTGGGTCACTGGAGAGCCCGGCCGTGGGTTTAGTCGAACAGATGTTGCCAAAATGACAGTCGTTCGACCTTTTGGGATAATTACAGGGCCAACGAGAGCAATCGAACAGCCTCTGGCTCCCTCAAATAAGTAGGAGAATAAGCATTCCCTTATTTTACTGTATAAGTGTTTTCAGTTATTAATTTTGCCTTCATTTATTGTGACAGCTACTCCAGTGTCAGTCGAGACTTCATCGGCTCTGCCTCCTATGACCCCTCTTTCTTTGGTTGATGCGGAGGACTATGCCTCCCTTCATGTGGAGTCTTTCTTCTGCATTCTGAAGCGGGGAGTGTCTGGTGTCTTAGAAAGGGACTGACCTTTTATCCAGGCCAAATCTTCGATATTGTCTCTAATAGAGCTGATCCGAACGTACCCTGGGTATGAGGTCAGGGCAGGCGCACGGGAAGCACAGGCAGAGGAGCTTGAGATGCCTTGCAGAGTTGAAGTCACTGGACGACATTGGTCTTGTTGTTCTGGTTGCTAAAGAGAAGGATCGCTTGATTTCCGCCATAGCTAAGGACATGTCTACTTACCCTCTCCGTAAGGAGATTCTTGATCGCGAAGCGGCGGAAGCCAGTGCCAAAGAGTTGGAGTTCGTTGCTGCCGGAGAGACTCGTGCCCGTAGCGAGGAGATGCTGGCCAAACGTCTGACGGATGTGCGAGCACAGATCGGATAACTTCAAGCAGAGGAGGCAAAGCTCAATTCTGATGCTCGTCGCATGGCAGTGGAGGAACTACCCTTGCCGAGCAAACTGACGCCAATGCCTAGTATGTCGCGCACTTGAAGGTTCAGAGGCCAGATTTAGAGGCTGAGCACGAGAGAGGCTGACCATTTTTTGGGATAAGGCTGCGCTTCAACAAGAAGCTGAACGTCGGACTAGCAATGGGGTCCGCATTAAAGCAGATCAGTTGAGGCATCGGATCGACAAACTGTGTGTTGATGCCGAAAGCTCCCAAGAATCATATTTTTTCTTTCTTTCTCTTGTATTTTTCTCCCGGGGCCTTAATACGCCCCTCGATGTAGTTCTTTTGTCTTCAGAAATGGAAACATGTCTTCTGCTGATATGATGATATCTTGCAGTAGTTAAGGACGTCCTCTTGGGGATATATGAATAGACCTATTATTTGTGGTGCACCTAGGCGCAAATAATACGTAGGACAGAAATACTCGTAGAGGTGATAGGTTTTAGTAGATTAATCACCGCTGGCATACTCGTGGTGAAGTACGGTTGATTAGTTTAGGTGGTAACCAAAGTCGGAGGTGACTGTTGATAGTCACATGGGGGGAGATTTGTTATGAGGAATATGGTTCATAGGTAAATATGGACGTGAACCCATAGTTCCATGATAAAGTTTACTCAGAGAAAATATGGACATGGTAAACCCTATTGGTGAGAGTACGATAGTGAACCATAGTCTCATGGTAAGGTTTACTCAGAGATAATATGGATATAGTAAACCCTATTGGTGAGAGCACGGTAATGAACCGTAGTCTCAAGGTAAGGTTTACTCAGAGGTAATATGAACATGGTAAACCGTATATATAATACCGGAAGCATGGTTCAGAGGTAATATGGACATAAACCATTTATATTTTTTATTATTTTTATTTTTTTAGAGGAGTTTTTTGAGGATCCGTTACCAGATTTGTCCGCTTAATACAGACGGTATATAGAGACAATATAATGGGAAGGATGCTAACTGGAGATATTGTCCTCTCATGTCCCTCTAGGGGTAGAAGTAATACAATCAATTTAAAGATAAAAACTTATTGAGAAGATAGGGTATCTCTTCTAAGGGAATAATATTATCTCGGACTTCAACTGTCAAAAAAGTGCCGAACTGGAGAGACCATGTTTGCAGTGATTATCTTGTCTTCATAGTCCAAAAAGAGAGTCTTGGAGTCAATTAGTCGATGTATCTGCCTTTTTAATATGTAACTGTCAAGCCCCAGTCCCAAAATACATAGGACTAGGACACGTAAGCATGCCAGCCGCATGGATATGAGAACTCCAATATATGGAAACCATAACACATGCATACGCTGTATTATGAACAATAATTCATAAGTGGTATAAATTTATCACAGTTACAGGGCATAATCTAAATCTCATCCACAGAAAATCAAATATAAATAAATAACCAATATCTATGAAACTAGATCTCAATATAAAGTATCTAAAGATGATAGTTGGATGGAAATAAATCCACTACCAAACTAGAATATAAAGTAAAAACAATAAAAGTACAACAACTAATAATCGCTGAGACTCGAAGTGAAGACCTCCTCGAAAATATAAGTAACCAGTCCGGATCTGTGCTCCTGCGAATACTCATGAACATCTACACCTGAAAAGGGACCAGGTCCTCAGAGGGACATAACAAGATACATAGAAGCATGCCAATAAAGTACTGAAATAAATATCCAATGGGCTCGCCTAACTATCTATGTGAATGCAGTTTGAGAATAACTTTCTAACAAGTGAGCTATCTGGCCATAAATGGGATTGGCATGATTCTCTCGGAGAATCAGGGGCCTACAAAGCATGTCGTCTTTTGAACGGCAAAGGCCGCCAGGTAATATAGGGGTCATCATGACCGCGTATCTCCGACGGAGCGTACGGGTTACATAAAAGGAAAGTGCAAAGGAGCCCAAATATCGTACTTGTTGTTCTCCCCACCCCATGCTCTAAGCATGTCATATCCATGACACGATAATATCTCTAATAAATGCCAAGTCTCCTAGCATGCAAAGTTTCTAACAGCAGTTATCCCTAACGCACGGCCCATATGTACAGGAGGCCAGACCTGTCACGCAGTCCATGATCTATATGAGACTCACACTCGTATAAAAAATATGTCACGACCAATGAAACCTAATGATGCTTCATGATAATGGGGCGGTCTCATAAACAAGGTCAATGAATATACATAATAAAAATAGATCACGACGACACCGTCGTTTGCACCCAAGTTTCCTTAGACGCGCATTTTATATAGCAGTTAAAATATATAAACTAATGACAGAAAATAAAGATGCATGCAACATATGGAATACGAATAATAGTAAAATGGCAAGGTATACTTGCCTGGTCTAAAAAGAATGAAGTCCCAACTCAAGGCGTCGTCCGATCTACCCGTCACATAAATTAAACAAGTTAGGTTACAAACATGGGTGAATAATTTCCGCCATTTTAATCTATTTTAACTCTGAATAAAATAACCTAAAATAGTATTTTAATCTTATTATAATCTGATTTTATTGTTAAATCCTAATTTTTGTCCAAAGAAAATTAACTTTACTGATTTGTGATCCGTGGCACGCAAATCGAGGCAATCCGTTGACCAAAAAGTCAACCAACTCAAATCTTTGATTTTTATGTAAAATCCTATAGATTTTAGTGCTACATGAACGGTGGAATCGACAGTTTTATAAAATCATAAGTCGGTAAAGAGTTATGGCCACAAAGGCGCACAAATGACAGTTTTTGGTGATTTTCTATTTACGTCTACGTTGCACGAATTTTACAGTAGATTAAAATTATATGTTAAAATCTGAAAATATTATTTTATCTAATTTCATCATCTCAACTTTCAAAAAATTCAAACGGTTCATAATTATGAATTCGAGATCTCCTGAAATCTCAAAAAAAAATGCGTCTGATTTCGGACAGTTGACACTTTTAGAATTTTATAAAAAAATAGGTTCTAAAATTATTAAAATAATTTATATATTCAGAAAACTAACCTTGATATGGTTCTAGCAAAAAAATTGGAGTGCGTTTGAAGTCCGGAGCTAGGAGATATCATCTTTTTAAGTCGTCATAACTACTAAAAAATGAGGCTGAATTTATGACGAATTTTGATTGTTTTTGGACGAAAAAGATAGGAGTTTGGGAAAGAAAAATATGAAAGATGAGTTTATTCCATAAATCCAATAGTTATTTATAATGGTGAAGACTATTTAATTGAATACGATTAGGATTGACTAATTTGGATATGATTAGGATCAGTTTAAATAAGGATAGGATATACATGAAGTCTCCTAGTAGGCTCAGGATTTAAATTAATTTAAAATATAGTTTAAATTTATCTCAATAATTTATAATATTAAATAGAATTAAAGATAATAAAATTAATTTATATATAATCTTATTAATATCTATTAACACTAAATTAGTGTCTATCTGTATTAAGACTTTATATATCCAAATAAATCCTCAATAATTTCAAAAATTCAAAAATTTCTTAAAATTCTAAATAAATTACAGAAAATTATATTTAAATATTTTAACTCTAAAATAAATATTTGGTAGTAACAACATTCAAGTATGGTCTCATAGTAAATCATTGAGTCCTAGAAATTTACGTTTCCTAGGTTTTAATTACCCAAAATTCTAGAAAATTTTCAAAAATCTAAAATAGCCTAAAAATGATTATATATAAATATTTATATAAGTAAATATATAAATAAAATTATTTTCTAATTAACTAAGAGAATCCTCTAAAGAAATTCAACCTCTATAATAAATATAATAATATAAAATACACACAAAATACCTATTTTGGGTGAGGGGGTTTACAGTAACAGTCATGTGTGGTGTGGTAGACATATCGATGCTAGTGGCAATACTTAGGATTGTCGTTCTTGCCTGCCTCGTCGGGACGCCTGATGTCGGGTAGCTTGAGTTTGTTGCCCTTCATCAACACTTTGAAGAGCTCCATGACATCATCTTCATTAAAGGAGTAAGTCTCATGTACTGTAGGTGGCACTGTCGGCTTAACAACAGGTGAGGTCGATCTTTTTGACAAGTTGACCGTCAGGGCCTTTTCTTTACTGTCACGATTATTGGCAGCTGTGAAAGGACTCTTTCCCTTATCTTCAAGGTTAGTAGCTTGGAATTCCAGTGAGCGGACGTCTTTCGCGCTCTTCTCTGCAGCAGCGACACTTATGATAAATGTTGTCTAGTCATTTAATGGGCCAGACGCCGTCCAGAGTCTTATTGCTGGTAAAAGGTTCTTTCAACATGTGTCCATCAGCGTGGATTCCGGAATACCCGGAGGTAGTTTCAATGCTGCCTGCCGAAAACGCTTGATATAATTATGTGCGAGTTGGGTGATGTCCATCAGGGAGGACATGGTCATGTCCATTCCTCCTTCATAGAACCGTATGAGGAACAGAGACTTCAGGCCCTCGAAGGAGGAGATACATTTGTCTGGGAGGCTACAAAATCACTCAAAAGCAACGCCTGATAGGACCCCAACGAACAAGTTAGTGAGTAAGGCATAATCCCGAGGTAAATGGCATGTGGTCGACTGGAAGTATCTCATGTACTGACGAGGCAAGGTCTTCCCGTGAAATAAAGCCAAAAATAATGGCTTATACTTGGGAGGGTATACCACATTGTCCCATTAAGGAGGATAGGGTTGCCGGATCCCGAGCTTCTGGAGCATGTCCTGGTTGTCTCGAGCGTCGATGCGGGCACGTGGGTCCTTGAGAGTCCCCTGGATATCGTCTGTCAAAAGGAAAGCAGAGGATCGATGTGTTGTTTGACTGCTTGCAATATGATGAGCCGGATCAGGCGCATCGGGTTCCACATTTGTTCATCCCGGCACTTACGGATGTGTTGGGGCAAAACTTTCCCTGAGCTCCAGCACTGTGTGAGTCAGAGTCTGCATCAAAGTACTCAAAGCCTGCATCATGGCTTCGAGTGTCTCGAGACATTGTTGGTTGCTGGATTCAATGCCATGTTCGTCTCCAGCCATGTACACTGGCATTAAGTGGGAGGATACGGACGGAAAGGTAGATGCTTCACTTTCTGCCTCTGATGTCTAAGTATCACGATCTTCAGGAAGGGTAGGTGGTGTCGTATCACTTTTATTATTGGAGGGATCGCTACCCCCAGTTTCAGTTGTGGGCTCGTCCTGTAGTGTACGGCTACCCCTAGCTAAGTGTCACTACCCAATTCTAGAAAATAAGATTTTTTTTATTTTTATTTGATAAATTGTGTATTAATTATAAATAATTATATTTATATTTAATTGACCCATGTCCGACCCAACCAACACCCTTGTGAGGCCTATTTTTTGTTGTATTATTTTTTGTTTGGTTGTTTTAGAGTTTTGGCTATTCTAGACCCATGTCAGACCCTATTGGACCCATGTCCGACCCAACCAACACCCTTATGAGGCCTATTTTTTGGTTTAGAATAATTATTATATTTTATTTTAGTTAGTTGGGGAGTTTTGGTTTAGTTAGAGTGTGTTTAGAAACCCCAAACCTAAAACCTTTGTTAGGATGACTAAAATGAGGGCATTTTAGTCATTTGACTTAGTGTAACCTATTTCTATTGCTTATGGCCAGCCCTAACCCTCTATTTCCAGACCTGGCCGAACCCTCAACCCCATTCTTCTTCATTCCTTCTTCTTCTTCTTCTTCTTCTTCTTCTTCTTCTTCTTCTCCATTCTCCATTTTCTTCCTTCTTCCAACAAGTTTCAAGTAAGCATTCTCCACTTTCTTCTTCCTTCTTCTTCTATTCTTCCATTTGTGTTAACCCTAACCCTATACTTTTTCCTAACCTAGGTGTTTAGAGCCTAGACTTAGTGTGGAGGCTTGGTTTGGAGGCTTGGAAGCTTGAGGGTGGTGATTTCAAGGGTTTTGGAGACTTTGGCCTTGGGATTCCAACTCCCAAGAGGTAAACCCTAACTTTTCTCTCTGTGGTTGCTATTATATAGCGTAATTAGTGGTTTAGAACCTTCCTAGACCTTAAGGCTACCCGTGGGAGAAAGTTAGAACTTGTTTGGTTGTGTTTGGAGACTTTAACATAAGGTTTTGTGTCAATTTTGGATGAAATATAAGATTGGCCCAAATTTGGGTGATATCCTAGGTTAGACGGACCTAGATAAACGTGCTTGGATGTCTTGAGTATAAGTACGTGTCTCCGTTCGGACACGTGAAGTCGTGTCACGGAGAAATGGGCGTTTCTAGCGATTTGGGGGTTTTCGTCGTCGTAGGTTCTATCTGCATGCGCATTTTTGCCACGGAGCTAGAATCGGCGAGTTAGTATTTTTTTCTAGGATCTAGACATCGATTAGAACCCGTAGATAAATTTTGGGCCGATTCCGAGTAGGTTTGGTGTGTGTTTTACGAGATTTTGCGAACCGCACTCCACGTGTTCGTCGAAATAACTGAACGGCCATTTCGACTTGGTTTCTAGGTTTCGGGTTCGTGTGCGCATTGGGTTAGCTTTGGGAGTGTATTCTAGAGTTCTCGGGTTGTATTTTATATGTTTATATGTGTTTATTGGTGTTTGGGTCGTTGTGCGTGCGTTGGTGTTGTGTGTTGAGTATTGTGTGTGTTGGTTGTGTGTTGTGTGTTGTGTTTATATATATGTATATATGAGTTTATATATATATATGTATGTGTGTATATATATATATGTGTGTGTGTGTGTGTGTGTGTGTGTGTGTGTGTATATATATATATATATATATATATATATATATATATATATGAGTAAGTGTATCTATATATATATATATATAAGTATATGTGTATATGTGTATATGTGTCTGTATATATATATGTGTCTGATTACGTTTGAAAGAACTGTAGCATCTGTGTCTGACATACCACAAGCGAATAAGTTGACCTGCATCCACTCTGATTACGTTTTTGAACTTCCTTCGTGTTACTTCTAAAAATCTGTATCCTGTTTGTTTGATTCCGTACTCTTTTTAATGAAGTCCAATCTCTTGCAGCAAGATAAACTTGCGCAGTGGACGAGGAGCACCCAGTGTCGCGGTGCCAAGCAACACCACTCAAAGAGAGGAGGTACCCCAAGGGCAACCCCTGCTACAGACCCCACTGATACATTGGCACGAGACTTCTCAAGGCGATCCTACACCACAGCACGAGGGACAGACTTCCCAGACGATCCCCACGCAGCATTGTGAGGGCCAGACTACAGTAGCTACACCGATGCCGTAGACCGAGAGGCCGACATCTGAGGAGACGCCTACTGCACAGCCAGAGGTTCCATTACCACCACCTCCACCCTACACACCCCAGATGCCACAGCTAGATGAACACCACAGATGCTACAGTTCTTTCAGACTATGATGCAGGCACAGTGGAATCAGACAGAGATATTGAGACAGAGTTTGATGGCAGTACTAGAGAGGACATATGTCCCAACACCCGTACCAGCACCTCCACCAGCCCAGACAGGTGGCACTGTTAGATGGTTTCGACAGATGGGACCAGATACCTTCTCAGGCAATGAGACTACAGAACAGATCTCCGATTGGGTCGCCAACACGGAGATGTTACTAAAGGCGTCACAACTGCACCCAGACCTATGGATGACTGCGGTGAGGGCCCAACTAAAAGGCAACGCCCATGACTGGTGGGATTCTATTGAGCGCAGTATAGAAAAGAACCAGACTTGGGAACAGTTCTTAGAATACTTCAATGCGAACTACTTTCCAGCCACAGTTAGGAATGCCCTGTACTCCCAGTTTCTACATATAGAACAAGGAAATATGACTGTGGACGCATATGACGCAAAGTTCAGCCGTCTTAGCAGATTTGGTGCCGTCCTGATACCCAATGATCTAGAGAAAGTCCAGAGATTCCATCACGGCCTTAATTTTGAGCTACAGAGGTATACCACCACACATGCAAGGATTTCTTATGAGGAGGTTCTTGCAGAAGCGAGGATCCAGGAGGCCATTGCAAGAGGAGCTAGACGTCCCAGCACGACCACACCAGTCAGAGCCCAGCCCGGAGTAGGAGGATCGATCCGTCGTCCCGGAGTGCAGACACAGCAGAGGATAGCACCATACCAGCAAAATGAGCTTCCGTCTTGCAACTACTGCGGTAAGAGAGGACATTACCAGAAGGACTGCCGAAAGAGACTAGGAATATGTATAATTTGTGGAGCGAGCCAGCGCTATGCCCGGGACTGCCCACAGCGCAGAGACATAGCACCGCAGACAGGACAGAGGCCAACAACACCAGTTTCGAGGATACTACCCCCACCAGGAGGATAGCGTCTGTAGCGCCCCGTTCTCCCGATGCGGAGAGCGCGGCTAAGAAACACAAGGCGGTATCGTTCGATCGGGATAGATTGAATTAAGAACTCGTCCTCGTTATGGATTTGTTTCTTCGGAATCGATTCCCATATTCAGTGGACTGCGCCCCCGGGATCGGCTTAGCGGCAGAGTCAGGAGGGACCTCTCCGCTGCTATCTTTTATTGCCTCGGTTTTCGATGTCGCTTGTTGCTTTCGTGCTTTGAGTTGGTTTTGGGATTTGCTTGTTTTCCTTGAACGGTTTCGATGGTTTTCATTGTTTTCGTTCATTGACTTGCACTTCTGTTCCGAGAATGGAAAGAGAGGAAGAAGTATTAATCGAGCTATTCGTAATGCAGGTGAACGAAGCTTCCTCCTGCTCTATATAATACCTTCCATTCCGAAGAGCGGAGTCGTGAAGCGCCTCTTTCCTTCTCCCTTCCAAAATCCAAGTGAGTGGCTACCAACCCGATTAGCTAGCCCTGCTTCCAAGCTTCACAGCTAATAATCTGCAATCTCCTTTGCCCCGATCAAACGATACCGAGTAATAACTAAAAGAAACCAAGATAAAAGAGAATAGACTTGGTTCATTATGCTTGTCAATAACTTCGTGAACGGATACTGAACTGCATGCTTGTTCGTTAGGGAATAAATCATGAATTGTGCTTGTCTTGTACAATTGCTTGTCTTGTACTCTTGTTGCCTCAACTGCAATAACTTGTTACTTGTATCTTGTTCGATCATGGACAACTTGTGCACAGGGAAACGTCTCGCGGACGATGCTGGGGCACTGGCATCGATCCGGTCCGGGCGAGACATATTGTTCTAGTCTCTTGTTCGACGGAAATGGCTTGCAGCACCTCTTGTACTTACGTTGCAAACCATTCTCGTCAAAGACTACCGTCCCAAATGGCAACCATGCCAGTGATCATCGTGTATATTTAAACCTGTTGCATACTAACTTGTGTCTCCGTGGCAGGGAAGGCATGGTAAGTATTGTGCAGGTAATTCAGACGGTCAGGTAAAATCCACCTAACGGTGGCATATTTATTTCAGTAAATTCAATATATTGATTACTTGTAAATGAACTAAGGCAAGATAGAAACCAACCAAATATGCATGCTTCACTAAACAACGTGTTGATTGGTATAGTCAGGCTAGCTCGCCTTCACCAGCATGTTTCGATATGCTGACCCTCGTTGAAACGGGTTCTCCGCACTAAGGCGAACCGAGCGAGGAGCCGAAGTCGTCTTTCCGATCCAGTCCAGCTGTTGGCGCATCTTCACCGCGCCCCTGTCGCCTTCTGAAGTCCGAAGCCTGCAACTCTTCATACACAAATGCAGCTTCGTGGCAAAGCGATCCTCCAGCCTGGAGGTCCTTATCGTTTCGAGTTATAAAAGGATGTAATGTACAGGACTGCTATCTCATTTTGAGTCAACCCTTTTGTAAGCCGTTCGGCATATTAGCTGACTCGTTCAAGAGTTTGTAATAGATGTTCATTATCAAATAAGAGAACTTTTCTATGTTTCAAATCTGTGTTTCAATTTATCTGCGTACTCTGAATACGTGCTTGCTATGCAAATCATTAAAGCCTTGTGCGGGCGCAACTCCAGGCCCGCACGGCGGTCACGACTCGGGGGACGCCTCGGGGCGTGACATAGTGGTATCAGAGCACAGATTCAAAGTTCCTTAGACTTCGTGCTGGAAAAGTTCCTTTAACGATCAAATTCCTGTGCGAACTCTTGAACTCGCTAGGCCAAAATGAGATACGTTCATGCAATAAGTCCATAATACATTATGATCCTAATATAATTTACCTTCTTTTGAAGGAATGAATCCAGCGCAATCTGCAGCGCAAGTCCCGGACGAAACGCAAGGCCAAGGGAGTAGTTCGGGCACTTCGGGAAGTTCAAAGAGTCAGCGAGCCACGCCAAGCATCAATCCCGTTCAGCAAATATTGCAGATGTTGGGGGAAAACCAACAAAGGGACGAGGCTCGCCATGAACGGGTCGAGAAGCGAGCGGAAGAGAGTCAGCTCAAGTTTCAAGATAATATAGAAGCACGATTCTCAGTCCAACAGAAGCAGGTAGATACCCTGCATCAGATTGTTCAGACTTTGGCTGCCAACCATTCCGCCGCAACAGCAACGACTCCGGTGGAGCAGCCCGTGCTTGAAGTAGAGACACCGCAAATTCCAAGAGCGAGGGACTTGACTGCCTTCGACTTTGGCCACTTCAAGAAAGTCTGCAACACCCTATTCAACGGGACTGAGGACCCAGTCGTAGCTCTAGATTGGTTGGCCGAACTTGAAGACCACTTCGCTCTGCTAGAGGTCCCCGAAGATAAGCGCGTCACCTGCGCGCGACTACAGCTCCGCCTCAACGCACACGATTGGTGGGACGTGCATCGACGATCTCTCCAATTTGATCACGGAGAGGAGGCGATCTCGTGGACGACTTTTTGTGCCGCGTTCGAAGAGGAGTATGTACCCCCTCCAGTCCAACGCCAGATGGAGAATGAGTTCGTGCAGCTGCGGCAAGGCAGCATGACAGTTAAGGAGTACGCCGCCGAATTCAACCGACTCTCCAAATTGTCTAGGGCCTATTTACCTGATGCAGCGAGTCGAGCTAGAAGGTTTGAAGGTGGACTACGGCTTGCCATCCATTCGCACGTAGCCGTTCATCAGCATCGTACAATGCGTGAAGTCATGAATCACGCCCTATCTCTCGAACCAATCTATCCTCACGTTCCTGCCGGCGCTGTGCATACATCCAGTCACAAACGCCAAAGCAACGAGAGAGGAAACAACGCAGCAAAGCGTCAAAACAACGGCGGTTCACACAAAGCGAACACAATGCCCTACTGTAAATTTTGCAAGAAGTCTGGGCATTCAATCGACAAATGTCGTATGAAACTTGGGTTATGCCTAGCCTGTGGCGGATCAGACCATTCTGTTCGTACTTGTTCCTTGAGTCATGATCGCCCCCAACGAAACAATCCCTAACGGTAAGTTCTACCCTAAGTTTCGGGACGAAACTTCCAATTAGTTGGGTAGGATGTAGCGCCCCGTTCTCCCGATGCGAAGAGCGCGGCTAAGAAACACAAGGCGGTATCGTTCGATCGGGATAGATTGAATTAAGAACTCGTCCTCGTTATGGATTTATTTCTTCGGAATCGATTTCCATATTCAGTGGACTGCGCCCCCGGGATCGGCTTAGCGGCAGAGTCAGGAGGGACCTCTCCGCTGCTATCTTTTATTGCCTCGGTTTTCGATGTCGCTTGTTGCTTTCGTGCTTTGAGTTGGTTTTGGGATTTGCTTGTTTTCCTTGAACGGTTTCGATGGTTTTCATTGTTTTCGTTCATTGACTTGCACTTCTGTTCCGAGAATGGAAAGAGAGGAAGAAGTATTAATCGAGCTATTCGTAATGCAGGTGAACGAAGCTTCCTTCTGCTCTATATAATACCTTCCATTCCGAAGAACGGAGTCGTGAAGCGCCTCTTTCCTTCTTCCTTCCAAAATCCAAGTGAGTGGCTACCAACCCGATTAGCTAGCCCTGCTTCCAAGCTTCACAGCTAATAATCTGTAATCTCCTTTGCCCCGATCAAACGATACCGAGTAATAACTAAAAGAAACCAAGATAAAAGAGAATAGACTTGGTTCATTATGCTTGTCAATAACTTCGTGAACGGATACTGAACTGCATGCTTGTTCGTTAGGGAATAAATCATGAATTGTGCTTGTCTTGTACAATTGCTTGTCTTGTACTCTTGTTGCCTCAACTGCAATAACTTGTTACTTGTATCTTGTTCGATCATGGACAACTTGTGCACAGGGAAACGTCTCGCGGACGATGCTGGGGCACTGGCATCGATCCGGTCCGGGCGAGACATATTGTTCTAGTCTCTTGTTCGGCGGAAATGGCTTGCAGCACCTCTTGTACTTACGTTACAAACCATTCTCGTCAAAGACTACCGTCCCAAATGGCAACCATGCCAGTGATCATCGTGTATATTTAAACCTGTTGCATACTAACTTGTGTCTCCGTGGCAGGGAAGGCATGGTAAGTATTGTGCAGGTAATTCAGACGGTCAGGTAAAATCCACCTAACGGTGGCATGTTTATTTCAGTAAATTCAATATGCTGATTACTTGTAAATGAACTAAGGCAAGATAGAAACCAACCAAATATGCATGCTTCACTAAACAACGTGTTGATTGGTATAGTCAGGCTAGCTCGCCTTCACCAGCATGTTTCGATATGCTGACCCTCGTTGAAACGGGTTCTCCGCACTAAGGCGAACCGAGCGAGGAGCCGAAGTCGTCTTCCCGATCCAGTCCAGCTGTTGGCGCATCTTCACCGCGCCCCTGTCGCCTTCTGAAGTCCGAAGCCTGCAACTCTTCATACACAAATGCAGCTTCGTGGCAAAGCGATCCTCCAGCCTGGAGGTCCTTATTGTTTCGAGTTATAAAAGGATGTAATGTACAGGACTGCTATCTCATTTTGAGTCAACCCTTTTGTAAGCCGTTCGGCATATTAGCTGACTCGTTCAAGAGTTTGTAATAGATGTTCATTATCAAATAAGAGAACTTTTCTATGTTTCAAATCTGTGTTTCAATTTATCTGCGTACTCTGAATACGTGCTTGCTATGCAAATCATTAAAGCCTTGTGCGGGCGTAACTCCAGGCCCGCACGGCGGTCACGACTCGGGGGACGCCTCGGGGCGTGACAGCGTCCACCAGCACCTAGAGGATTTCAGAGGGGACTACCCTTGGCCCCACAGCAAGCACAGTTCGATCGAGCCCGACAGCAGACCGGAGGACAGAGACAGGGACATGCCTTTGCATTAGCAGCTACTGAGGAGAAAACAAAAGGGGAAGCTATCATAGGTACTATTTTAGTTGCATCATTACCTGCAACTGTATTATTTGATTCTGGAGCTACATTATCGTTTATATCTAGTAGATTCGTAGCAATGCATAGAGTAGCTACTTCCCCCTTACCTAAGAGTCGGAAGATTCTTACTGGAGGAGGTATAGTGCCGGTTACCAGCACTATTAGAACGTATTCGGTAGTCGTATGTGGTAGAGAGATGAGAGCACGATTCTTGGTATTACCCATGTCGTACTTTGATGTGCTGCTAGGCATGGACTGGTTGAGCCAGTATAATGCCGTACTGAACTGCCGAAAGGGTAGCGTCACTTTTAGACCGCCAGATCAACCGGAGTTCGAGTACATGCGAGGTACCGTCGAGCAAGGAGTAGGACAGACAGCTAGAACTTGCATGGCTATGGAGATTGTACCCCCGCCAATAGTTGCAGAATTCAAGGAAGTATTTCCAGAAGAATTGCCAGGCTTACCGCCAGATAGAAACGTAGAGTTCACCATTGAGCTAGTACCCGGAGCAGCACCGGTATCTTCTAATGTGTACCGATTGGCGAAAAAGGAGTTAGGTGAGCTGAAGCTACAATTAGAGGAGTTGCAGAGCAAGGGATTTATCCGTCCTAGTGCATCACCCTGGGGAGCACCAGTGTTGTTTATACCTAAGAAGGATGGAACAATACGCATGTGCATTGATTACAGAGCCCTTAATGCTTTGACTATCAAGAACAAGTACCCCCTGTCGCGAATTAACGATTTATTCGACCAGTTGACAGGAGCAGTAGTGTTCACAAAGATCGACTTAAGATCGGGTTATCATCAAGTGAAGGTACGAAGGGAAGACATTCAAAAGACAACATTCAGGACTCGTTATGGTCATTACGAGTTCTTAGTGATGCCTTTTGGACTGACAAATGCACCGGTTGTATTTATGAACTTGATGAACAGGGTCTTCCACCAATACTTGGACCAGTTCATGGTAGTCTTCATCGACGACATTTTGGTGTATTCGAAGAGCCACGAGGAGCACGAGGAGCACTTGAGACTAGTTTTAGAGACCCTGAGGAGAGAGATGCTTTATGCCAAACTGAGCAAGTGTGAGTTTCTTCTGGATCATGTCGCTTTCCTTGGACATGTTATCTCAGGAGAGGGCATCTCAGTAGATCCAGCGAAGGTTTCATCAGTAGAGACATGGCCAACCCCTACCAATGTCTCGAAGGTGAGAAGTTTCCTAGGACTTGCCGGATATTACTGGAGGTTCGTGGAGAACTTTACGAAGATTGCAGAGCCGATGACCCGCCTGACCCGTAAGGAGCAGGAGTTCACTTGGACAGAGGAGTGCCAGAAAGCATTCGATGGGCTGAAGAAGCGTTTGACTACAGCACCTATCTTAACCATACCGTCTGGACCCGGAGGATTCGTGATCTATAGCGATGCATTTGAGAAAGGACTAGGATGCGTCTTGATACAGCACGGGAAGGTTATAGCCTATGCTTCTAGACAGTTGAGAACTCATGAGAAGAACTATTCTACCCACGACTTGGAGCTTGTCGTAGTAATTTTTGCTCTGAAGCTTTGGAGACACTACTTATATGGAGAAAGAGTAGAGATATTTACTGATCATAAGAGCCTAAAATACGTCTACACTCAGAAGGACCTGAACCAAAGACAGAGACGTTGGCTCGAGGTGATGACAGACTTCGAGATTGAGCTGTAGTACCATCCGAGAAAGGCTAACGTAGTAGCTGACGCATTGAGCATGAGACCTATGGCATTTTTCTTGACTACCTAACAACATCTGCTGAGAGATCTAGAGCAGATGGGTATAGAAGTTGTTATGCCCGGAATAGACAGACAGTTGTCGAGTTTCCAGTTGCAATCGACATTAGTGGAGAGGATCAAGGCTGTTTTGCCGACAGATGCCAAATTTTAGAGACTTATACAGAGGACAGAGGCTGGAATACAGACAGGACTGCGTATACATGAAGACAGAACCTTGAGATGTGGAGATCGTCTATATGTTCCAAATGGAGAAATTCGTCAGGAGTTGATAACAGAGGCACATAGTTCCACATATTCTATTCATCCATGAGGCACAAAGATGTACAGAGACTTGAGACAGTACTACTGGTGGCATGGAATGAAGAGAGAGATAGCACGCTTTGTGGCCAAGTACCTGATGTGTCATCAAGTCAAGGCTGAGCATCAGAGATCTGCAGGATTACTTCAACCGCTTCCGATACCGAAATGAAAATGGGAGCATATCACTATAGACTTTGTTACGGGCTTTCCGAGGAGTCCTAGTGGCCGCAATGCAGTTTGGGTAATCGTGGATAGACTCACCAAGTCCGCGCACTTTTTACCCTTCAGAGTTGGGCAATCGACAGAGGTCTTAGCAGATATGTACATGAGGGAGATTGTGCGACTGCATGGAGTGCCAGTTAGCATAGTGTCTGACAGGGATACGAGATTTATCTCTTACTTTTGGCGGAGTATGCAAGAAAGTCTTCATACCCGTCTAAAGTTTAGCACATCGTATCACCCACAGACAGACGGTCAGTCGGAGCGCACCATTCAGACGTTGGAGGACATGTTAAGAGCATGCATGCTTGATTTTGGAGGATCATAGGAGGACCACTTGCACCTAGTCAAATTTTCCTACAACAATAGCTATCAAGCGAGCATCCAGATGGCTCCCTATGAAGCATTGTACAGAAGAAAATGCCGTTCCCCAGTATGTTGGAGTGATATAGGTGAGAGACAGATTCTCGGACCAGAGTTGGTTGTTCGTATAGTAGAAAAGGTGAAGAAGATCCAAGGGCACCTACGAGTAGCACAAGACAGACAGAAGCATTGGGCGAATGTGCATCGACGACCCTTAGAGTTCCAGGTTGGAGATCACTTATTTCTAAAGATCTCGCCTACTCGAGGGACTATCAGATTTGGAGGCAGAGGGAAGCTGAGTCTGAGGTACATCGGACCATTCGACGTGTTAGAATGCGTCAGAGAGGTTGCTTACAGGTTAGCCTTGCCGCAGACTTTGGAAGGAGTCCATGACGTCTTCCATGTATCTCAGCTGAGAAGGTACATATCGGATTCAAGTCATGTACTTGACCATTCCGAGATCACAGTCGGCCCAAGTTTATCATACCAAGAGGAGCCTGTCGAGATTCTGGACAGGAGCGAGAAGGTATTGCAAGGTCAGACTATTCCCTAGTCCGCGTCGCATGGAGACATCATACACCAGGCGAGTCGACCTGGGAGCGCGAGAAGGATATTAGATAGCGCTATCCCCACCTCTTCGAAGGACTAGGTACATATTAGCATTTTAAATTCAGTCAGTATTCTTACCATGCGTATGTTTTAATTTCGAGGACAAAATGCTCTAAGGAGGGTAGATTGTAAACCCCCCTCGATAAATATAGGATTTATTTAAATTAAGACTCAACCACAACCCAACTTCGTGTAACCCAAATGTGGGCATTGACCTATTCCGAGCCTGCTACGCTCATGACGCTTGTGTCCCACCCAAATCTAGTTCCATGTATTTTCAATACATTAAAATAATACCATGCGCCTTGCTTTTAATAAAATTAAATTAAGAGCAATTTTACCTCAAGCAAACCCAACCAAGCCACGTGCACCCTTTTCCATTGGATCAGCCCCTCCCCAATGAGTCCAGACAAACCCAAGTTCAAAGGCCAGCCCATCAAACCCACCCTTATAAATATACATACTCCCTAACATTAAACCCAAAAATTTACTATTCATCAAATACCGAAACCCTAGACGTTCCCCTACACCCGAGTTACCCCCCCCCCCGACTGCCCGATGCCGCGTCCACCATCGGACCACCCCACCGCCACTGGACCCCCACTGCTGGACCACCACCCACCGCCAGCAGCACCCCGTCTGCCTGCAACCACCGGACACCGCACCATCACCATTACCCCACGCGTCCTAGCCGAACCATCTCCTTCCCAACCGGACACCCACCACCTCCGACTTCACAAACTCCGCCGACCACCACCCTCAGGTCTACCCCGGCCTAACCCCATGAACTGTCAGCCATCCCGCGCCGCCTTCAGCCCGCCCAACGCCACCAAGTCGCTGCTGCCGCTGCCGGCCAACCCACCGGTCGACGCCGAAGCTCCACCCGCAAGGAAGACGACTAGGACGAGCAGGACCTCGTCCCAACAGCCAGGTACTCGATTCCCCGCTCGTTCTCGCATAGTATCGTTGTAAGACTGGTTATTTGAGTCGCCGTGTCGCCGTGTCCTGTGTCGACGCAAACTAGTTAAAATGAAATAATACAGATATGTATACATGATGATAATTAAATTAGATGATAACAAACTGAATTAACCCTAATTATATACATGCTAGTAGGATGATTAACAAGATTTAGAATTTATTTAATAACTAGCAAATACCTAAATCTAGAGACCTGTCATCAAGGACTAGTATTTCACTTGAACATCCGATCATAAACCAAGCATAATGAACATAGAAACCAAGGACATGTATTCGCACAGAGCAGAAATAGTTTTCAACCTATAACTCGATAATTTATTGTCACAAGGCGCACGTTGACCAAGGACAGAACTCGAGTACACCCTAGCTACGTGCACACGTGACGCTGTACTCGGTCAACCGTGAACCTACGATAGTATCTAGGAGCAACGTCAAAATTATTTATATATTACTTAGTGTCTGATGCTGGATTGCTATATTATATTGTGTTTAGGATCATTGGATCAGCCAGGAGACACTGCAGGAACTGGCTTTTGGCATTCACAGCTTGAGGACTCAGGCAAGATACCTTGCCATATTTACTGTTTAAATTAATGATGCATATGTTGTATGTTATCTTGTTGTTCTATTTTATATGACTGTGCGCGTCTGAGATTGATTCGGATGCAGTCGACGGATGCGTCGACGATTAGTATACTTGACCTAGACACTAGTTGACTCACCCCATTGGAGGATACCCTGATATCTTCCGAGACCTGACATTCTTACATGTTTTACGGTGACATATTCATATTGGGATACGGGTCCGCGTACTCGACTAGCTATCGGTGCGTGTGACATGCATCACGGTTAGTGCGTAACTCAGGGTTATTGTATTTCATAGAGACTGGCATATAGATACGTGGTATGCACATCAAGTATTCGATTTGTGTATCTACATTGGGCGGGGAGGACCACTAATAGGCATATGGGATACACCCATTGGAATCCGTAGTATCCGGAGGAGCCACGGATCCAATGACCCCCTTTATGCAGATTCTCTGTTCTTTGGAGCGGTATGGACGTTATATATACTTGCAGATTCCCTGTTCTTCGGAGCGGTATGGATGTTATATTATTCAGATTTCCCTTTCTTCGGAGCGGTATGGACGTATATATACTTGCAGATTCCCCGTTCTTCGGAGCGGTATGGACGTTATGCCTACACCTACTCATACGTACCAAAGTTGTCCTCACATTGCATTCACTTAGATGACTAGCACACCCCTTTATTGCATTTATTTTATTCAGTATTTATATATGGCATGCTTCTATGTATCTTGTTACGTCCCTCTGAGGACCTGGTACCTTTCCAGATTTGGACGAGGCTTACTACTCCACCGTATACGGGCCAGGATAGGAGACGAGATTCGCTACCATAGAGGAGTTAAAGGTGCAGCCGTCAGAGTTTTCATGATCACTTGGTAGGCCTTCTACCTAGGATTGGGAGCATCATTACCTAGTCAGCCGATGCCCTAGTCATTATCGTTTATCTATTATTTCAGTACTTTATTTTGTCATAGCAGTGGGTTTGTCTCCACCAGACATTATTGGTTGTACTATGATATCTTGAGACTGGTGTTTATCTTCCAGCAGTTTATTTAGTACTTCTTGTTGTTTATTTTGTGGATGAGATTAGTTTACCTGTTGTTGACTGATATTGGACATGTTAGTATTTTACGACAGCATAGCACTCTTCGCTAGGATCCATTAAATTGGGATATCCTCGGAGACGTGACAGCTGGCTATTGCCACGTGGCCTGGTTCCTTGTATTTTGGGACTGGGCCGTGACATGGTTTTAGTGTAAACCCCCTCGACAAATGTAGAATTTATTTAAATTAAGACTCAACCATAACCCAACTTCGTGTAACCCAAATGTGGGCATTGACCTATTCCGAGCCTGCTACGCTCATGACGCTTGTGTCCCACCCAAATCTAGTTCCATGTGTTTTCAATACATTAAAAGAACACCATGCGCCTTGCTTTTAATAAAATTAAATTAAGAGAAATTTCACCCCAAGCAAACCCAACCAAGCTACGTGCACCCTTTTTCCATTGGATCAGCCCCTCCCCAATGAGTCCAGACAGACCCAAGTTCCGAGGCCAGCCCATCAAACACCCTTATAAATATACATACTCCCTAACATTAAACCCAAAAATTTACTATTCATCAAATACCCAAACCCTAGCCGTTCCCCTACCCCCGAGTTACCCCCCCCCCGACTGCCCGACGCCGCGTCAACCACCGGACCACCCCACCGCCATCGGACCCTCACTGTTGGACCACCACCCACCGCCAGCAGCACCCCGTCGCCTGCAACCACCAGACACCGCACCATGACCATCACCCCACGCGTCCTAGCCGAACCATCTCCTTCCCAACCTGACACCCACCGGCTCCAACTTCACAAACTCCGCCGACCACCACCCTCAGGTCTACCCCGGCCTAACCCCACGAACTGTCAGCCATCCCGCGTCGCCTTCAGCCCACCCGACGCCACCAAGCCGCTGCTGCCGCTGCCGGCCAACCCACCGGTTGACGCCGGAGCTCCACCCGCAAGGAAGACGACCAGGACGAGCGATTCCCCGCTCGTTCTCGCATAGTATTATTGTAAGACTGGTTATTTGAGTCACCGTGTCGACGTGTCATGTGTCAACACAAACTAGTTAAAATAAAATAATACAGATATGTATACATGATGATAATTAAATTAGATAATAACAAACTGAATTAACCCTAATTATATACATGCTAGTAGGATGATTAACAAGATTTAGAATTTATTTAATAACTAGCAAACACCTAAATCTAGAGACCTGTCATCAAGGACTAGTATTTTACTTGAACATCCGATCATAAACTAAGCATAATGACATAGAAACCAAGGACATGTATTTGCACAGAGCATAAATAGTTGCCAACCCATAACTTGATAATTTATTGTCACAAGGCGCACGTTGACCAAGGACAGAACTCGGGTACACCCTAGCTACGTGCACACGTGACGTTGTACTCGGTCAACCGTGAACCTGTGACAGTATCTAGGAGCAACGTTATAATTATTTATATATTACTTAGTGTTTGATGCTGGATTGCTATATTATATTGTATTTAGGATCATTGGATCAGCCAGGAGACACTGCAGGAACTGGCTTTTGGCATTCATAGCTTGAGGACTCAGGCAAGATACCTTGCCATATTTACTGTTTAAATTAATGCTGCATATGTTGTATGTTATCTTGTTGTTCTATTTCATATGACTGTGCTCGTCCGAGATTGATTCGGGTGCAGTCGACGGATGCGTCGACGATTAGTATACTTGACCTAGACACTAGTTGACTCACCCCATTGGAGGATACCCTGATATCTTCCGAGACCTGACACTCTTACACGTTTCACGGTGACATATTCATATTGGGATGCGGGTCGCGTACTCAACTAGCTATCGGTGCGTGTGACATGCATCACGGTTAGTGCGTAACTCAGGGTTATTGTATTTCATAGAGACTGGCATATAGATACGTGGTATGCACGTCGAGTATTCAATTTGTGTATCTATATTGGGTGGGGAGGACCACTACTAGGCGTATGGGATACACCCATTGGAATCCGTAGTATCCAGAGGAGCCACGGATCCAATGACCTCCTTTATGTAGATTCTCCGTTCTTCGGAGTGGTATGTACGCTATATATACTTGCAGATTCCTCGTTCTTCGGAGCGGTATGGACATTATATTATTCAGATTCTCCGTTCTTCGGAGCGGTATGGACGTATATATACTTGCAGATTTCCCGTTCTTCGGAGCGGTATGGACGTTATGCCTACACCTACTCATATGTACCAAAGTTGTCCTCACATTGCATTCACTTAGATGGCTAGCACACCCCTTTATTGCATTTATTTTATTCAGTATTTATATATGGCATGCTTCTATGTATCTTGTTACATCCCTCTGAGGACCTGGTACCTTTCCAGATTTGGATGAGGCTTACTACCCCACCGTATACGGGCCAAGACAGGAGACGAGGTTCGCTACAGCAGAGGAGTTAGAGGTGCAGCCGTCAGAGTTTCTGTGATCACTTGGTAGGCCTTCTGCCTAGGATTGGGTGCATCATTACCTAGTCAGCCGATGCCCTAGTCATTATCTTTTATCTATCATTTCAGTACTTTATTTCGTCATAGTAGTATGTTTGTCCCCACCAGACATTATTGGTTGTACTATGATATCTTGAGACTGGTGTTTATCCTCCAGCAGTTTATTTAGTACTTTTTGTTGTTTATATTGTGGATAAGATTAGTTTACCTGTTGTTGACTGGTATTGGACATGTTAGTATTTTAGGACAGCGTAGCACTCTTTGCTAGGATCCATTAAATTGGAATATCCTCGGAGACGTGACAGCTGGCTATTGCCACGTGGACTGGTTCCTTGTATTTTGGGACTGGGATGTGACATGGTTTTAGTGGTGGCCCATGCAGGTCTACTTATTTGTTTGTGGTATGTTAACGTGCCCAGCGAGCCTGCTATAGGATAGAAATTACTATGTCTCATCCACTCTGATTACGTTTTTGAACTTCCTTCATGTTACTTCTAAAAATATGTATCTTGTTTGTTTGATTCCGTACTCTTTTTAATGAAGTCATATATCTTGCAGCAAGATGAACTTACGTAATGGACGAGGAGCACCCAGTGCCGCGGTGCCAAGCAACACTACTCAAAGAGAAGAGGTACCCCAAGGGCAACCCCCGCTACAGACCCCGTTGATACATTGGCACGAGACTTCTCAAGGCGATCCTACACCACAGCACGAGGGACAGACTTCCCAGACGATCCCTATGCAGCATTGTGAGGGCCAGACTTCAGGAGCTACACCGATACCGCAGACCGAGAGGCCGACATCTGAGGCGATGACTACTGCACAGCCAGAGGTTCCATTACCACCACCTCCACCCTACACACCCCAGATGCCACAACTAGATGGATAGCCACAGATGCTACAGTTCTTTCAGACTATGATGTTTGATAATAAACGAAAGAAATTAAAACTAGGTTTATACGAAAATATTTTTTTGGTTTACAAACAAGAAAAAGAAGTATAATTAATCTTATAGGAAGATGTTAAGTACAAAAAAATTGATTCTGGGAAAATATTGCTATAGGAGTCTGATCTGCGGTCGATCACTTTATCCCTTGGACCACACGATGACGAAGAAGTGCTGTAGAAGACGAAAAAGAAGCTTCAAAGTCTGCATGAGGGATTGAACTCTCGTTGTCCAAGCTCTCTATAGGTGCTTTCTTGACCTTGACCTCAGTCTTTGGCTCCTGAATTCTCTCTACCTTGGATTTTACCCTTCGACCTAGGACCTCCGTGGCCGGAGGTCTCTATTTATAGAGTTCAGCTACAATCGGCGTAAAAATCGAACAGCGGAGAGAGCTGCACCTTTTACGCGGCGGTTATAATAACTGCTACCCACGTATGAATGATCTTTTGAATTGGCGTGTGACGCGTGTCCCATTATAGGGTAATGTGTATAATCGCTCATCGAAGATCACGACATGCAAGCCGCGTAGATAACTGTCCCTCGCGTAGAGATGGTTGGCATAAAAACCAAATAACTGTCTCGTTGGCGTAAAAGCCAAATAGCTGTTCTGATGGCATAAAAGCCAAGTAGGCGTAGAAGCCGAATAGTTGTCAAGTTGGCGTAGAAGCCAAAATAGATGTCATGTTGGCATAGAAGCCAAGTATCTATCATGTTGGCGTAGAAGCCAAATTCTGCGTAAAGCTTGATGCTGCATGGATAGGTAACCAGCGTAAAGATAGCCAGTTATCCTTCTTTGACTGAGATTTTGAGCGTATTCTGGGCCAGATAGCCTTATCACGCACCTTTGCAACTATAGCTATGTTTTACGCTGAACTAGCGTTGAAGCTCTGTTGTACGCCAATGGCTCTGAAGTTATTTTTTATGCCACCCAGTGCTGGAGCTCTGTTTGATGCGAGCTTCCTGTCTGTTGAGGGTTTTACGCGTATGATTCCCCAGCGTATTTTTTATGCTTCTATAAGACCCCCTTCAAAGTTTTCGAATTCCTCGTAATTTGAAACACTTTGAATGAAGCATGAAACGGTCAAGATTGACTCGTTCCACGAGGCTGATTTCTCGGCAAACTTTTAGGAGTTTGTTGGGATTTGGTGTGTTCTCCTCTGCCTATATAAAGGTGAATGAGTTAACCTATTTTCCCCACACTTCCTTCACCATAAAGAGATGGTTGCCAAGCTTCGTCGGTTTGACTTGAGGAAGAAGAAGATCATGTTCTTCCAGCAAGTAAGGAGCCATAAAAAGAGGCATCTTCGAGCAAATATCCTCTACAACGATGGATCATGGAAGGATATCATAGCTTTCTTTGCTCGGAATAATCAGCAATTTTATATGGCAATTCGTCCAGGAGAGAGGAATGGTCTCATTTGGCCACACAGCTTGCAAGCTATATTTTCTACCATCATGGCGCTGGACGAAGGCAGACAGTTTGGCCCTGTCTTCCAGTATTGAGTTGGGTCTGAACACCCAACACAATTTTTAGGGCATGTCTGCCATGGCGTATGGAGGGTGGGCTTGCGAAATTGATACATGCCCAATTCTGTATCCTCCCGCCATTAATCATTTTCTTGTTAATCGGCTGCGGAAGCCGATGAACTGCTATAGAAGACGAAAAAGATCTACACCAATATGAGAACCTGGCAAAACAGATTCTTGGTGTGATCTTAAATGAAAATGAGAAACCCTTTGTAGAAAAAATATTTTCATTATATGTAATCATGAAGAGGAAAAACCCTTTGTAGACTGGATTTCCATCATATGTAATCATGATTAATAAATTTGTCTTCTTTTACGCATCTGATGATTTTCCATATTTGCTGTGAGGAAGTCTGAATAGTGTGCAACTTCGACACGTCTGAATAATTTTACGCCGACTCTAATAAAAGAGTATCATATCTCGTCCCATCTTTTATGCGTAACAGAAGACGCGTAGAAAACTCCTTAGCATTTACGTTGAAGATCCAAACTGTCATGTTATTTTGGACGAGGAGTTGTGTAAAGTTTTGAACTGTCACTTCTCTGATGTGAAGAATTCTTATTCAGATCATCACCTTCACGAATGGTTTTTCCGAAAATTACTTGAAAAAGGCGAGAAATTTCTGTCGACCAAGCCATACTTGAACTTTTAGTAAAGTATTCTGACTGGACTTTGGATGAACTTCCAAATGGCCCAAGAAGAAGAGTCATCTTCAATGCTAAACTCTGTGTGTTTCAAGCAATTGGAAAGTTTTATAGCCAAAATGGAGCATCTTCTGCGTAAATCCTTGTAATTGGCCGTCTGTAGCTTTCGAGCATAGAATCGTAGATTTGTAGCCTCTGAGCTTAAAAAGCTTCCGGGCGTGAAATTATAGATTTGTAGCCTCTGAGCGTGAAATCATAGGTTTGTAGCCTCTTGAGCGTAAAAGCTCGTGAGCGTAAAAGCATCTGGGCGTAAAACCGTAGATTTATAGCCTCTGAGCGTAAAAAGCTTTCGAGCGTGAAATCATAGATTTGTAGCCTCTGAGCGTGAAATCATAGGTTTGTAGCCTCTTGAGCGTAAAAGCTCGTGAGTGTAAAAGCATCTGGGCATAAAACCGTAGATTTATAGCCTCTGAGCGTAAAACCGTAGATTTGTAACCTCTCGAGCGTAGAAGCTCCTTAGCGTAAAATCATAGATCTGCTCTGCGCGTAAAATTTGGATCCACTGACTGTCCGTCTTCCCTAAATGATAGGCTGACGTGGTCCTAAATTATAACTGAATATTAAATATCGGATTTGGTTAGGGATTCGAAGAGTTATCCAAACTCTATAAATAGACCAAAGTCCTGAGAGAGAAAACTTTTATCTGTCTTCCCAAAACCCTTGCTTTCCAAGAACCCTTCTTATTCGTCTCTTTCTTGAGAACTCAGAATCGCCATGGCACCTTCCACTGCTAAGGGAAAGAAGGTCGCTTCCTCTTCCCGCTCCACTGCTCAAGCACGAGCAACTCTCATTAGGCTAACTGAACCTCGATCGGAACGCAGCGCTCCGCCGTCGAGCTGTGCTTCGGACATTACAGGTAAAGACTTCGGAAGAAAAATCCTTCGCACCCGTTGTACATGCACGCGCAAGGTCATCTTTTGTACTGAGAGTCTTTTTGAGGATGATATACTAAGATATTTTATTGTTACGCGCATATTCCTAATGTGTCGGCGTAAAAAACTCCATGTTTTTACAGTCTGGCGTAAAAACTCAGACTGTCAAATTTTGGAGTAGAACTGCAAACTTTGAATTTTACGCGTTGGAGCAAATAGTTAATGGTTTAGAACAACCCATTAACGAATATTTGCAACTATCGTCGATGATATGATTCAGGCCGAGTACGACTCCTTGACTGCAAAGCTTGCTGAACAGATGGATGCTTTGATAAATCCATTCAGGCACAACAGTAGGAGATGGATAAAGAGCAGACCGTCTTGGAGGAGGTTATTCCTCAGCTAAGCCAGTACGAGGCCGAACATGAGGGAAATGAAGCGAGGGTCCATAAATTGGAAGTTAAACTCGCTCAGGCAAAGGAGTGGGCTCTCCAGTCATTGGCAGCTCGAGATAAGTTGAAGGGTCGAATGGATACAGCTTAGCGGAACTTGGCACATGTGGGTGTCATTCGTGCCGATTATATACATGCTCGGTCCGAGCTATCCCTCCTGAGTGATGACGAGGCACGACTGGAATGGGCTCGCACGAACATTTTGGACTCCAGGAATGAGAGGATGGCCGCCTTGGCGCAGCAGATTCATGATTTGACTGCTCCTCCCCAATGATGTACTTTTTGCTTTTCTATGTAATTTGCTCTTCCCGGAGGTAATAAAGAGACTTTATCTGACCTTGTGGACCCATCATTTTTGAATATAAATAATAGGCTAGGGTGAAAGTGATATAAGAGGTAATATGGACGTGATATACTTTCGGTAAGCTTCAGCTGGATATATCTATTCAGAGGTTATATTGACATAATAGAATATGATCCAACTAAATTTGTGTACAAAATACTATCAGAGGTAATATGGACGTGATAGGTTTTGAAGTTCCAAATTAGTTTAAACATATCTATTCAGAGGTCATAAGAATATGATAGAATATGCTCCAACCAGTCTTTGTACGTATTATCGTCAGAATAAGATCTTCCATACTCCGTTTTAAGCAAGGAAGATTAAGTGTAGTACCTCTTCAGGAATTTGTCGTTGATAGGAGCCATTATCAGATCTCCATTAGGCTTGGCTAATCTGTAAGCGCCGTTTGAAAACGCCATTTCAATCACATAAGGGCCCTCCCATTTGGGCTAGAATTTACCCTTACTCTTGTGTGTAATGATCATTGGCCTCCTTACAACTAGAACTAGCTCGCCAACTTTGAACACTCTCTCCTTCACTTTTTGATTAAAAGCTCTGGAAATGCGTGCCTGGTAGAACGCAATACGCTGCTGAGCTTGAAGGCGTTTCTCGTCTAATCCTTCTAGCTCTTGAAGCCGTAGTCGATCATTATTTTCCTGAGTCAACTCATTAGCCACTGCTATTCTGAGTGATAAAATTTGAATCTCAATGGGGAAAACTGCTTCACTCCCGTAGACTAATGAGAATGGGGTACAACCCGTCGGTGTTCATACCGTTGTGTGGTATGCCTAGAGGCACTCCCCCAGCTTCTCATTCCAATCTCTTCTATTCGAAGAAATGAACTTTTTCAAGAGTTTGATGATGGTTTTGTTGAAGGCTTCCGCCATACCATTAGCAGCCGGATTGTATGCCGTAGAGGCCATATTTTGTATCCGATTCTTATCGCAAAATCGGTGAAACGCTTGGCTGATGAATTGAGGCCCATTGTCATGAATTATCCTTCGGGGTATCCCAAAGCGATAAATGACATGGTGCTTGATAAAGCTGATCACGTTGGATGTCTTTACTTCAGCTAGGGGGATTGCCTCCGCCCATTTAGAGAAGTAGTCCGTGATAGCCAACATGAACCAATGTCCTCTAGAAGAAGACGGGTGAATAGGACAAATGATATCCATACCACATGCTTCAAAAGGCCATGATGCAATGGTAGGATGTAGATACTCAGAAGGCTGATGTATAAAATCTGTATGAACTTGACAGGCTTTGCATTATCTTGCATATTTCACTGCATCTGCTATCATGGTAGGCCAGTAGTAGCCCATCCTCCTGATACGATCCTATAACTTAGGACCGGGTTGGTGTGCTCCACATATACCGTCGTGAGCTTCACGGATAACCCGCTTCGCATCATTATCGGAGAGACATCGTAACAGTAGTCCATCGTATGTTCGACGATATAGACTTCGTGAAGAGGCCTCAAAATAGAAGCGTAATGATCGTCTTTTGATTGACGCTGCTTCTTTAGGATCCTCTGGTAAGATTTTGTATACCACGAAATCTATAAAGGGACTTCTCCAGTCTCTCTCAGGAGGAACCTTGTTTATAGCGTAGCTGCGTTCTATGTGAAAATTATTCTTCACACAGAACAGATCTCTGTTGAGAAGAATTACTAAATTCTGCCTCCTTATAGGAATAGCTAAATCCGCAGCTAGACTGGCCAGAGCATCAGCTTCCAAATTTTGGGATCGGGGCACGTGCTCTAGGAAGAATCCTTTGAAAGACATTACAATCTCGATAATTGCTTGGTGGTAAGGAATGAGGTCTGGATTGCGGACTTCATATATTCCTCTGACCTGATTGACGATCAGCAGAGAATCACCAAAAGCTTCCAGGTATTCCACATCCAATTCTTTAGCGACTTGGATCCCGATTAGTATAGCATTATACTCTGCCACATTATTGGAGCAGGGTTCGCTAAGAGAATATGCTCGATAGATGACGAGTTTATCAGGAGTGACCAGGACAATTCCTACTCCTGAAACCATGTTTCCCCTGGGACCAGTCCTGGAGGCACCATCGAAGAATAGCTGCCATGTAACACTTTCCATTACGGAATTACATTCTGCAACTTCGTCGGAAATGTCCTCGTATAGTTTAGAGGTTTCCGGAATTGGATGAGCAGCTAAGAAATCAGCCAAGGCCTGACCTTTTATGGACTTCTGAGGGACATACACTATATCATACGGTGTTAGTAATATCGCCCAAGTCGCGAGTCGGGAATTGAGAACACTCAGCTTGTTCATCAATACTCGAAGGGGATTGATTCTGGAGATGATATGAATAGTTTGGCCTGTGACGTAATGTCACATCTTCTGAATAGCGAACATTAGGGCCAAGCATTCTTTTTCCACTGGATTATATCGGTGTTCAGCTCTGACCATCATCCTGCTTAAATAGTAGATAGTCTGTTCATGACCCTCATTGTTCTTCTGTGCGAGGAGAACTCCTAAAGAATGATCCATTGCTCGAACATACAACAAAAATGGTCTTCCTATGACAGGAGGCACCAGAACTGGAGGATTAGTGAGGTAGCGTTTGATATCATTAAACGCTTGCTGACAGGCTTCATCCCATACGAAGGACACACCTTTCTTCATCATGCGAGAAAAAGGTTAACATCTCCCAGAGAGGTTTGATATGAATCTCCTGATATAAGCCAGACGACCTTGAAATCCCCTGAGTTCCCTCAGATTATGGGGTGGTCGCATTTCTAAGATAGCCTTCACTTTATCAGGTTCCACTTGAATGCCTTTAGCGGTAATGACAAATCTTAGGAATTTGCCACTGGATACACCAAGAAAGGACTTTGTAGGATTCATTTTGAGTTGATGTTGGCACATCAACTCGAATACTGTCTTCAAGTCTTGGATGTGATTATCCTTGAGGTGGATTTTGACAGGAATATCATTTACGTAACATTCCACTGTTTTGCGTAAGTGCCCATGGAATATGTTACTCATAGCTCGCTGATATGTAGCCCCGGCATTCTTCAGTCCGAAGGGCATGACTGTGTAGCAATATACCCCCAGAGGTGTCCGGAAGGCAGTATGCTTCTCATCTTCAGGATTCATCTTAAACTGATTATATCCTGAGAATCCATCCATGAAAGACATGCGCTCAAAATTGTACGTATTATCGATCATGACATCTGTATTGGGAAGAGGGAACTCATCTTTAGGGCATGCCGCATTTAGATCTCGGAAATCGATGCAAATACGCACTTTCCTGCTTTTCTTCATAACCGGGACAATATTGGTGACCCAGTTAGGATGTTGTTCTTTCCGGATGAACCCACAAGCTATCAATTTCTTGATTTCAGCTTCGATGGCATCCATCATATCCGGACGAAACCGGCGTTGGTGTTGCTTTACTGGCTTCGAATTGGACAATATGTTGAGCTTATGGGTAGCCACTTTTGGATCAAGGCCTGGCATATCCTCATACCTCCATGGAACCGATGTATCCGGTGTAATAGAGGGGCCTGTCATGCTTGTTATGTTTCAACAGCATGTCATCTTGAGTAAAAGTGATGTAAGGGACCACTTCCATCACACTATGGCATTGAGGGCATGCCACAGGTTCTTTATCGGGAGACTTAACTGAGTCAAGCATACATCCGCCTGCATTAAAGCTTTACTCAAGGCTTGACGAGTATCTTTGGATAGACTTAGGAGCTCAAAAATGGACAATCTAGCTGGTGTATTAGCCAACTGGGCCAGGATGTCGAAGTTATATGGTTTCTCCAAACCTTTGTTTTGAATATTCTTCAACGGTTTATCAAAACGCACTTTTTTTTGCTTGCCCTTGTCCTCCGAAGTTGGTCTAGAAGGACCTGCCTCCGGTATGACAGGTTCAGGCTCTGAAAGTTTGGCAGCTGAAGTGTCTGTCGTTGCATCTTTCTGATTTTCTCTATAGTCCTTGAGGTAGGCTTTCCCTGAACGGGTTCCGGTAGCCAAAGCCTCTTCTTCTGATGTGGGGATATTACAACCATATGGCATGGTTTACGTCTTGAGTTCTTTTTAGACTTAGCCTTAGCAGCTTGAGTCTCTTCCTCAATCTCTGACACTAGATCAGGATGAACCCACATAATCTTACCACGCTGGGTAGTTAGGGCTACCAGGTCATGATTTTGACCCCTGGCCGGAGAGAGATTAACGATGTTCATCATTGTCCGGAAAATAGGTACAACCCCATCCGGAATTTCTTGAGGAGGAAGATTGCCAAATTGGAGAGAGATCATGTTGGCGGTGACCGTCTTCTCGCTATTACGTAGAGTGATAGCCTTAGAGTCGATCAACTCTTGGAATTTCCTCTTTAATACATAACACGCCTTTGTAGGGTGATGTATGTACCTATGGAAAATGTAGTACTTAGGGTTATTGGTATTGCCGACTTCATTAGGCCGCTTTACCTCGGGGAGGATAAGCTTGCCGCTTTTGACTAGACAATCAAATATGCTCGAAATATCGTCGTCGTCAAAAGAATATGCTTCAATTGGCCTGAAAGTCCCAGGTTTCGTCTGTGTGGTTGCCGGAGTATTTTGCCTGGACGTATTGATCGCCAGAGCTTCTTTTCTTTTGGAACCACGAGGATGTTCGCTATTGGAGGATGATCTCTTCCCTCTATCAGAGGTAAAAATCATGATTCCATTGTCACGCGCCTTCCGACTGTTGTCTTCAGCGGCTACTGCTGAGATGATAAACGAGGGCCAATCATGGAACTGATATGGTCATGTGAACACCGAGATTAGTGGAAGAAGGTTCTTCCTGCAAATATCCACCAAGGCTGAATCCGGAAATCCGGGAGGCATTTGCAAAGTGGCCTGACAAAAATGTTCGATGAAAGTGCGAACGTTCTCTTTCTCCTTCTGCTTTACTTCGATGAGTGAGGACATAGACATGTCCATCCCTCCGTCGTAAAATCGAGCAAAGAACAGAGTCTTGAAATCTTCAAAGGAAGTAATGCAGTTGTCCGCAAGACTACGGTACCACTGATAGGCCACTCCAGACAGACAGCCTTTAAACACTCGAGTGAGAAGGGCGTTATTCCCTTGTAACAACACCGTCATCATGCTAAAGTAGTTCATGTACTAGCTCGGTGACGTCTTTCCCTCAAACAAAACCATAGCCTGTGGTTTGTATTTAGGTGGGAAAGGGATCTCGTCCCAGATAACTGGGTATGGTTGGTTGATCCCCAACTTCTTGAGCTGATCCTTATGCTTCAAGGCATCAAATTGAGCTTTTAATTCCCGCACTGCCTGCATCGGGTCTTCAACTGGTAAAGGGACCGCAGAGTGGTGAGAGATCGGTTGTATTGTAACTCCAACAGGAGGCAATACATTCTCCTAGTTAGGAAGTGGAGGAGCTGCTGACACTTGATTTAGAATAGGCTCCTGGTTCGCATTGGATGGTGGTAGGTCCACCCCCACACGTATTTGAGTCGGAGGGACCGATGCTTGAGCTATAGCAGCTGTATGTTGAGTCAGCATCATCTGGTGCATATTCTCCATTATGGAATGCATCTCTTTCAGTGATGTCTTTAATACAGCGATGCGTTGCTCAATACTTCTTGATGGGGAAGCCTCTTCCCGTTCATCTCTAATGGCATAGACTCCCATTTCTCTGGATGCTATAGAAGGATCAGTATAGAGCTCTGTAGAGATTGAATCTATACTTTTAGCATCCGATTCGAGAAATTGGCGACCTCCAGTGTCGGAATCAGAAGAATATGAAGTCGGTTGTCGTGACCTTGAACGAGTGTTTCGAAACACACCAGCTTCAATATTCTCAAGGAGTCTGTTGAATCTCCTTTGGCTTAGAGTTCTAGAGGGATGACGTCTTGAATTTGGCCTTCCTCTAGGAACGTGTTAAGCCATGTTCACTGATGCAAATGTAGGCTCTTCTTCCTGTAAAAACAAAGAGTAGTTCAACCGGTCAAAAACTGACCGTTTTGCCTTAGAACAGCAATAGTTAACTACAACTTTATGACTATTACAACAATGCTCCCTAGGGGGTGTAATAGACATGTTAGAAGATCCCCTATCTTTGCGCTTCTGGATCAGGAGATTACGCAAGTCAGGAGGATTAACAGGAGAAGAAGAAGAAGAAGGCTTATTCTACCTTTTTACATCAGTTGGAGCGCGGATATTGGGAATCATAACTCTCTCCCTGCCATACGAATACAGCAGTTCAGCCATGTGAGTAGCACATGATCCATGAAGAGCGTATCTATCCACAAACTGGGCCTTCTTCACGCTGAAGGGCTTGTCCTGGTGTAATATGGAACTTTGCATATGTTGGCATAAAACTGAGAAAGTCCTTAATTAGCCATCAGCATTCTGCGTAATCTGAAGAGCAGACAGATTCTTCTCTTGATGGCGTAAAAGCCGAGAGGTCGGGAAATCCGCCACTTGTTTTTCCTTGCGGTGATTGCAAGGACCATCTACCTCTTCACAGAGGGGAGATGTATTTTTACGCACGGAGCGCGTTTGAAATTTCTGAATTGGCACTGAAGCATTATCAGAAATTTTATCTGCCACGTCACAGACGGAAGACTGAATTTTACATGCGGGGCACGGTGTAGACTCATGGATTGGCCCTGAGGCATTGTCAGAAGTTTTGTCTGCCACGTCACAGACGGGAGACAAAGTTTTATATGCAGGGCACGGAGTAGACTTCTGGATTGGCCCTAAGGCACTGCCAGAAGCTTTGTCTGCCACGTCACAGACGAGAGACAGTTTTACGTGCAGGGCGCGGAGTAGACTTCGGGATTGGCACTAAGGCATTGCCAGAAGCTTCGTCTGCCACGTCACAGGTGGGAGTCAAAGTTTTACGTGCAGGGCACGGAGTAGACTTCTGGATTGGCACTAAGGCATTGCCAGAAGCTTCGTCTGCTACGTCACAGTGGGAGACAAAGTTTTACGCACAGGGCACAGAGTAAACTTCTGGATTGGCACTAAGGCATTGCCAGAAGCTTCGTCTGCCACGTCACAGACGGAAGACGGATTTTTACGCCCAAAGCGTAGAGGCCGTGATGTCACAACCTTGTTGATCGGAGAGAAAGAGTCCGCAGGAATGGTATAGGATGTCCGGGGCATCCATACTTTATGCAACTTCCTGTTGTCCTGGACAGAGAGGGAATGAGAGCTACCCCCTGCTCGAAGTATGTCTTCGTAAGCCGATTGGTCGAATTGGATGACTAAAATCTTCTTTGTTGATCCAATGGATACAGCATCGTGTTGAGCAATGGATTTCTCGTCAGATGAGAAAGTAGTCCCCAGCAGAGTCGCCATCTTGTGTTTGATAATAAATGAAAGAAATTGAAACTAGGTTTATACGAAACCCTTTCTTTGGTTTACAAACAAGAAAAAGAAGTACAATTAATCCTATACGAGGATGTTAAGTACAAAAAAATTGATTCTGGAGAAATATTGCTATAGGAGTCTGATCTGCGGTCGATCACTTTGTCCCTTGGACCACACGATGACGAAGAAGTGCTGTAGAAGACGAAAAAGAAGCTTCAAAGGCTATAGGAGGGATTGAACTCTCGTTGCCTAAGCTCTCTATAGGTGCTTTCTTGACCTTGACCTCTGTCTGTGGCTCCTGAATTCTCTCTACCTTGGATTTTACCCTTCGACCTTGGACCTCCGTGGCCGGAGGTCTCTATTTATAGAGTTCAGCTACAGTTGGCGTAGAAACCGAACAGCGGAGAGAGCTGCACCTTTTACGCGGCGGTTATAATAACTGCTACCCACGTATGAATGATCTTTTGAATTGGCGTGTGATACGTGTCCCATTATGGGGTAATGTGTATAATCGCTCATCGAAGATCACGGCATGCAAGCCACGTAGATAACTGCCCCTCGCATAGAGATGGTTGGCATAAAAATCAAATAACTGTCTCGTTGGCGTAAAAGCCAAATAGCTGTTCTGATGGCATAAAAGCCAAGTAGGCGTAGAAGCTGAATAGTTGTCAAGTTGGCATAGAAGCCAAAATAGATGTCATGTTGGCGTAGAAGCCAAGTATCTGTCATGTTGGCGTAGAAGCCAAATTCTGCGTAAAGCTTGATGCTGCATGGATAGGTAACCAGCGTAAAGATAGCCAGTTATCCTTCTTTGACTGAGGTTTTGAGCGTATTCTGGGCCAGATAGCCTTATCACGCACCTTTGCAACTATAGCCTGAGTTGGCGTATTTCGAGGAGATAGCATACGACGTACTCCTATAGTTTAAAAAATAGCCAGGTCGGCGTATTTCAAGGAGATAGCGTACAGTGTGCTCCTAGAGCTGAAAATAGTCTGGTTGGTTTAATGTACGGGGATGGTGATGTGGACGTATTAGCCCTAATTATAGCTCACCCAGTCAAAAAGTAGAACCAAATCTCATGCATTAAATGCAGAAATCTGCCCCCATCTCGCGCATTAATTGCAGAGACGTGCCTCGAGTTCTGTACGAAGAACAGCTTTTGACGTGGCTGTTGGTTTCGTCTCATCCTGAGCGTAAAGCTCATATCTGCCTGTGTAGAATAGGCAGTGTATTCCTTGAATGCATAAACGATGTCTTATATCAAGGGTTATGTCACTAGACGACAGTCTGGAGTTCTGTGCAGAGTCATCATTACAGCCGTCCTCTCGATCACCGTGCAGTACTCTTTGTCAGGAGTCAGGTTCACTGCTTGATCTGACAGGTTCATTCGAGGAATACGAAGAGTTCCTCGTACAACTTCCCACTGCATTAAAAGCAGACGAGTTTTACGCCGAAGTGGCGATGTAGCAACCTTTTTACGTCCAAGCAGTCTGGAAATATTGTATTACGCGGGTTGTTCCAGAGCTATATTTTACGCTGAAGTAGCGTTGAAGCTCTGTTGTACGCCAATGGCTCTGAAGTTATGTTTCACGCCACCCAGTGCTGGAGCTCTGTTTTATGCGAGCTTCCTGTCTGTTGAGGGTTTTACGCGTATGATTCCCCAGCGTATTTTTTATGCTTCTACAAGACCCCCTTCAAAGTTTTCGAATTCCTCGTAATTTGAAACACTTTGAATGAAGCATGAAACGGTCAAGATTGACTCGTTCCACGAGGCTGATTTCTCGACAAATTTTTAGGAGTTTGTTGGGATTTGGTGTATTCTCCTCTACCTATATAATGGTGAATGAGTTAACCTATTTTTCCCACACTTCCTTCACCACAAAGAGATGGTTGCCGAGCTTCGTCAGTTTGACTTGAGGAAGAAGAAGATCATGTTCTTCCAGCAAGTAAGGAGCCATAAAAAGAGGCGTATTCGAGCAAATGTCCTCTGCAACGATGGATCATGGAAGGATATCATAGCTTCCTTTGCTCGGAATAATCAGCAATTTCATATGGCGATTCGTCCAGGAGAAAGGAATGGTCTCATTTGGCCATACAGCTTGCAAGCTGTATTTTCTCCCATCATGGCGCTGGACGAAGGAAGACAGCTTGGCCCTGTCTTCCAGTATTGAGTTGGGTCTGTACACCCAACACAATTTCTAGGGCATGCCTGTCATGGCGTATGGAGGGTGGGCTTGCGAAATTGATACATGCCCAATTCTGTATCCTCCCGCCATTAATTATTTTCTTGTTAATCGGCTGCAGAAGCCAATTAACTGCTGTAGAAGACAAAAAAGATCTACACCAATATGAGAACCTGGCAAAACAGGATTCTTGGTGTGATCTTAAATGAAAATGAGAAACCCTTTGTAAAAAAGGATTTTCATCATATGTAATCATGAAGATGAAAAACCCTTTGTAGACTGGATTTCCATCATATGTAATCATGATTAATAAATTTGTCTTCTTTTACGCATCTGATGATTTGCCATATTTGCTGTGAGGAAGTCTGAATAGTGTGCAACTTCGACACGTCTGAATAATTTTACGCCGACTCTAATAAAAGAGTATCTGATCTCGTCCTATCTTTTACGCGTAACAGAAGACGCGTAGAAAACTCCTTAGCATTTACGTTGAAGATCCAAACTGTCATGCTGTTTTGGACGAGGAGTTGCGTAGAGTTCTGAACTGTCACTTCTCTGATGTAAAGAATTCTTGTTCAGATCATCATCTTCACGAATAATTTTTCCGAAAATCCCTTGAAAGAGGCGAGAAATTTCTGTCGACCAAGCAATACTTAAACTTTTTGTAAAGTATTCTGACTGGACTTTGGATGAACTTCCAAATGACCCAAGAAGAAGAGTCATCTTCAATGCTGAACTCTGTGTGTTTCAGGCACTTGAAATATTTTGTAGCAAAAAAGGAGCATCTTCTGCGTAAATCCTTGTAATTGGCCGTCTGTAGCTTTCGAGCGTAGAATCGTAGATTTGTAGCCTCTGAGCGTAAAAAGCTTCCGAGCGTGAAATCATATATTTGTAGCCTCTGAACGTAAAAAGCTTCCGAGCGTGAAATCATATATTTGTAGCCTCTGAGCGTGAAATCATAGGTTTGTAGCCTCTTGAGCGTAAAAACATCTGGGCGTAAAACCGTAGATTTATAGCCTCTGAGCGTAAAAAGCTTCTGAGCGTGAAATCATAGATTTGTAGCCTCTGAGCGTGAAATCATAGGTTTGTAGCCTCTTGAGCATAAAAGCTCGTGAGCGTAAAAGCATCTGGGCGTAAAACCGTAGATTTATAGCCTTTGAGCGTAAAACCGTAGATTTGTAGCCTCTCGAGCGTAGAAGCTCCTTAGCGTAAAATTATAGATTTGCTCTGCGCATAAAATCTGGATCCACTGACTGTCCGTCTTCCCTAAATGATAGGCTGACGTGGTCCCAAATCATAACCGAATATTAAATATCGGATTTGGTTAGGGATTCGAAGAGTTATCCAAACTCTATAAATAGTCCAAAGTCCTGAGAGAGAAAACTTTTATCTGTCTTCCCAAAACCCTTGCTTTCCAAGAACCCTTCTTATTCGTCTCTTTCTTGAGAACTCAGAATCGCCATGGCACCTAAACAGGCTTCCACTACTAAGGGAAAGAAGGTCGCTTCCCCTTCCTGCTCCACTGCTCAAGCACGAGCAACTCCCATTAGGCTAATCGAACCTCGATCGGAACGCAGTGCTCCACCGTCGAGCTGTGCTCCGGACATTACAGGTAAAGACTTCGGAAGAAAAATCCTTCGCACACGTTGTACGTGCACGCGCAAGGTCATCTTTTGTACTGAGAGTCTCTTCGAGGATGATGTACTGAGATATTTTATTGTTACACATTCCTAATGTGTCGGCGTAAAAAACTTTATGTTTTTGCAGTCTGGCATAAAAACTCAGACTGTCAAATTTTGGAGTAGAACTGCAAACTTTGAATTTTGCGCGCTAGAGAAAATAGTTAATGGTTTAGAACAACCCATTAACGAATATTTGCAACTATCGTTGATGATATGATTCAGGCCGAGTATGACTCCTTAACTGCGAAGCTTGCTGAACAGATGGAATACTTTGACAAATCCATTCAGGCACAACAGCCAGAGATGGATAAAAAGTGGACCGTCTTGGAGGAGGTTATTCCTCAACTAACCCAGTGCGAGGACGAACATGAGGGAAATGAAGCGAGGGTCCATAAATTGGAAGTTAAACTCGCTCAGGCAAAGGAGTGGGCTCTCCAGTCATTGGCAGCTCGAGATAAGTTGAAGGGCCGAATGGATACAGCTTAGCGGAACTTGGCACATGTGGGTGTCATACGTGCCGATTATATACATGCTCGGTCTAAGCTATCCCTCTTGAGTGATGACGAGGCACGACTGGAACGGGCTCGCACGAACATTTTGGACTCCAGGAATGAGATGATGACCGCCTTGGCGCAGCAGATTCGTGATTTGACTGCTCCTCCCCAATGATGTAATTTTTGCTTTTCTATATAATTTGCTCTTCCCGGAGGTAATAAAGAGACTTTATCTGACCTTGTGGACCCATCATTTTTGAATATAAATGATAGGCTAGGGTGAAAGTGATATCAGAGGTAATATGGACGTGATATACTTTCGGTAAGCTTCAGCTGGATATATCTATTCAGAGGTTATATGGACATGATAGAATATAATCCAACTAAATTTGTATACAAAACACTATCAGAGGTAATATGGACGTGATAGGTTTTGAAGTTCCAAATTAGTTTAAACATATCTATTCAGATGTCATAAGAACATGATAGAATATGCTCCAACCAGTCTTTGTACGTATTATCGTCAGAATGAGATCTTCCATACTCTGTTTTAAGCAAGGAAGATTAAGCGTAGTACCTCTTCAGGAATTTGCCATTGATAGGAGCCATTATTAGATCTCCATTAGGCTTGGCTAATCTGTAAGCGCCGTTTGAAAACTCCGTTTCAATCACATAAGGGCCCTCCCATTTGGGCTAAAATTTACCCTTACTCTTGTGTGTAATGATCATTAGCCTCCTTACAACTAGAACTAGCTCGCCAACTTTGAACACTCTCTCCTTCACTTTTTGATTAAAAGCTCTGGAAATACGTGCCTGGTAGAACGCAATATGCTGCTGAGCTTGAAGGCGTTTCTCGTCTAATCCTTCTAGCTCTTGAAGTCGTAGTCGATCATTATTTTCCTGAGTCAACTCATTAGCCACTGCTATTCTGAGTGATGGAATTTGGATCTCAATGGGGAGAACTGCTTCACTCCCGTAGACTAATGAGAATGGGGTACAACCCGTCGGTGTTCATACCGTTGTGTGGTATGCCCAGAGGCACTCCCCCAGCTTCTCATTCCAATCTCTTCTATTCAAAGAAATGAACTTTTTCAAGAGTTTGATGATGGTTTTGTTGAAGGCTTCCGCCATACCATTAGCAGCCGGATTGTATGCCGTAGAGGCCATATTTTGTATCCGATTCTTATCGCAAAATCGGTGAAACGCTTGGCTGATGAATTGAGGCCCATTGTCATGAATTATCCTTCGGGGTATCCCAAAGCGATAAATGACATGGTGCTTGATAAAGCTGATCACGTTGGATGTCTTTACTTCAGCTAGGGGGATTGCCTCCGCCCATTTAGAGAAGTAGTCCGTGATAGCCAACATGAACCAATGTCCTCTAGAAGAAGACGGGTGAATAGGACCAATGATATCCATACTCCATGCTTCAAAAGGCCATGATGCAATGGTAGGATGTAGATACTCAGAAGGCTGATGTATAAAATCTGCATGAACTTGACAAGCTTTGCATTGTCTTGCATATTTTATTGCATCTGCTATCATGGTAGGCCAGTAGTAGCCCATCCTCCTGATACGATCCTATAACTTAGGACCGGGTTGGTGTGCTCCACATATACCGTCGTGAGCTTTACGGATAACCCGCTTCACATCATTATCGGAGAGACATCGTAACAGTAGTCCATCGTATGTTCGACGATATAGACTTCGTGAAGAGGCCTCAAAATAGAAGCGTAATGATCGTCTTTTGATTGACGCTGCTTCTTTAGGATCCTCTGGTAAGATTTCGTATACCATGAAATCTATAAAGGGACTTCTCCAGTCTCTCTCAGGAGGAACCTTGTTTATAGCGTAGCTGCGTTCTATGTGAAAATTATTCTTCACACAGAACAGATCTCTGTTGAGAAGAATCACCGAATTCTGCCTCCTTATAGGAATAGCTAGATCCGCAGCTAGACTGGCCAGAGCATCAGCTTCCAAATTTTGGGATCGGGACACGTGCTCTAGGAAGAATCCTTTGAAAGATATTGCAATCTCGATAATTGCTTGGTGGTAAGGAATGAGGTCTGGATTGCGGACTTCATATATTCCTCTGACCTGATTAACGATCAGCAGAGAATCACCAAAAGCTTCCAGGTATTCCACATCCAATTCTTTAGCGACTTGGAGACCGATTAGTAGAGCATTATACTCTGCCACATTATTGGAGCAGGGTTCGCTAAGAGAATATGCTCGATAGATGACGAGTTTATCAGGAGTGACCAGGACAATTCCTACTCCTGAAACCATATTTCCTCTGGGACCAGTCCTGGAGGCACCATCGAAGAATAACTGCCATGTAACACTTTCAATTGCGGAATTACATTCTGCAACTTCGTCGGGAATGTCCTCGTATAGTTTAGAGGTTTTCGGAATTGGATGAGCAGCTAAGAAATCATCCAAGGCCTAACCTTTTATGGACTTCTGAGGGACATACACCATATCATACGGTGTTAGTAATATCGCCCAAGTCGCGAGTCGGGAATTGAGAACACTCGGCTTGTTTATCAATACTCGAAGGGGAGTGATTCTGGAGATGATATGAATAGTTTGGCCTGTGAGGTAATATCGCGTCTTCTGAATAGTGAACATTAGGGCCAAGCATTCTTTTTCTACTGGATTGTACCGGTGTTCAGCTCCGACCATCATCCTGCTTAAATAGTAGATAGCCTGTTCATGACCCTCATTGTTCTTCTGTGCGAGGAGAGCTCCTAAAGAATGATCCATTGCTCGAACATACAGCAAAAACGGTCTTCCTATGACAAGAGGCACCAGAACTTGAGGATTAGTGATGTAGCATTTGATATCATTAAACGCTTGCTGACAGGCTTTGTCCCATACGAAGGACACACCTTTCTTCATCATGCGAGAAAAAGGTTGACATCTCCCAGAGAGGTTGGATATGAATCTCCTGATATAAGTCAAACGAACTTAAAATCCCTTTAGTTCCTTCAGATTATGGGGTGGTAGCATTTCTAAGATAGCCTTCACTTTATCAGGTTCCACTTGAATGCCTTTAGCGGTAATGACAAATCCCAGGAATTTGCCACTGGATACACCAAGAAAGGACTTTGTAGGATTCATTTTGAGTTGATGTTGGCGCATCAACTCGAATACTGTCTTCAAGTCTTGGATGTGATTATCCTTGAGGCGGCTTTTGACAGCAATATCGTCTATGTAACATTCTACTGTTTGGCGTAAGTGCTCATGGAATATGTTACTCATAGCTCGCTGATATATAGCCCCGGCATTCTTCAGTCCGAAGGACATGACTGTGTAGCAATATACCCCCAGAGGTGTCCAGAAGGTAGTATGCTTCTCATCTTCAGGATTCATCTTAATCTGATTATATCCTGAGAATCCGTCCATGAAAGACATGCGCTCAAAATCGCACGTATTATCGATCATGACGTCTATAATGGGAAGAGGGAACTCATCTTTAGGACAGGCCGCATTTAAATCTCGAAAAACGATGCAAACATGTACTTTCCTGCTTTTTTTCATAACCGGGACAACATTGGCGACCCAGTCAGGATGTTGTTCTTCCCGGATGAACCCACAAGCTATCAATTTCTTGATTTCAGCTTCGATGGTATCCATCATATCCGGACGAAACCGGCGTTAGTGTTGCTTTACTGGCTTCGAATTGGGCAATATGTTGAGCTTATGGGTAGCCACTTTTGGATCAAGGCCTGGCATATCCTCATACCTCCATGGAACCGACGTATCCGGTGTAATAGAGGGGCCTGTCATGCTTGTTATGTTTCAACAGCATGTCATCTTGAGTAAAAGTGATGTAAGGGACCACTTCCATCACACTATGGCATTGAGGGCATGCCACAGGTTCTTTATCGGGGGACTTGAGCTGAGTCAAGCATACATCCGCCTGCATTAACGCTTCACTCAAGGCTTGACGAGTGTCTTTGGATAGCCTTAGTAGCTCAAAAATGGACAATCTGGCTGGTGTATTAACCAACTGGGCCAGGATGTCAAAGTTATATATTTTCTCCAAACCTTTATTTTGAATATTCTTCAAAGGTTTATCAAAACGCACTTCTTTTTGCTTGCCCTTGTCCGCCGAAGTTGGTCTAGAAGGACCTGCCTCCGGTATGACAGGTTCAGGCTCTGGAAGTTTGGCAGCTGAAGTGTCTTCCGTTGCATCTTCCTGATTTTCTCTATAGTCCTTGAGGTAGGCTTTCCCTGAACGGGTTCCGATAGCCAAAGCCTCTTCTTCTGATATGGGGATATTACAACCATATGGCATGGTTTACGTCTTGAGTTCTTTTTAGACTTAGCCTTAGCAGCTTGAGTCTCTCCCTCAATCTCTGACATCAGATCCGGATGAACCCACATAATCTCACTACGCTGGGTACTTAGGGGTACCAGGTCATAATTTTGACCCCTGGCCGGAGGAAGATTAACGATGTTCATCATTGTCCGGAAAATAGGTACAACCCCATCCGGAATTTCTTGAGGAGGCAGATTGTCGAATTGGAGAGAGATCATGTTGGCGGTGACCGTCTTCTCGCTATTACGCAGAGTGATGGCCTTAGCATCGATCAACTCCTGGATTTTTCTCTTTAGTACATAACACGCCTTTGTAGGGTGATGTATGTACCTATGGAAAATATAGTACTTAGGGTTATTGGTATTGCCGACTTTATTAGGCCGCTTTACCTCGGGGAGGGTAAGCTTGCCGCTTTTGACTAGACAATCGAATATGCTCGAAATATCGTCGTCGTCAAAAGAATATGCTTCAATTGGCCTGGAAGTCCCAGGTTTCGTCTGTGTGGTTGCCGGAGTATTTTGCCTGGACGTATTGATCGCCAGAGCTTCTTTTCTTTTGGAACCACGAGGATGGTTGCTATTGGAGGATGACCTCTTCCCTCTATCAGAGGTAGAAATCATGATTCCATTGTCATGCGCCTTCCGGCTGTTGTCTTCAGCGGCTACCGCTAAAATGATAAACGGGGGCCAATCATGGAACTGATATGGTCCTGTGAATACCGAGATTAGTGGAAGAAGGTTCTTCCTGCAAATATCTACCAAGGCTGAATTCAGAACTCCGGGAGGCATTTGCAAAGTGGCCTGACAAAAACGTTCGATGAAAGTGCGAACGTTCTCTTTCTCCTTCTGTTTTACTTCGATGAATGAGGACATAGACATGTCCATCCCTCCTTCGTAGAATCGAGCAAAGAACAGAGTCTTAAAATTTTCAAAGGAAGTAATACAGTTGTCCGCAAGACTACGGTACCACTGATAGGCCACTCCAGACAGACAGCCTTTAAACACTCGAGTGAGAAGGGCGTCATTCCCTTGTAACAACACTGTCATCATGCTAAAGTAGTTTATGTACTGGCTCGGTGACGTCTTTCCCTCAAACAAAACCAAAGCCTGTGGTTTGTATTTAGGTGGGAAAGGGATCTCGTCCCAGATAACTGGGTATGGTTGGTTGATCCCCAATTTCTTGAGCTGATACTTATGCTTCAAGGCATCAAATTAGGCTTTCAATTCCCGCACTGCCTGCATCGGGTCTTCAGCTGGTAAAGGGACCGCAGAGTGGTGAGAGATCGATTGTATCGTAACTCCAACAGGAGGCAATATATTCTCCGAGTTAGGAAGTGGAGGAGCTGCTGACTCTTGATTTAGAATAGGCTCCTGGTTCGCATTGGATGGTGGTAGGTCCACCCCCACACGTATTTGAGTCGGAGGGACCGATGCTTGAGCTATAGCAGCTGTATGTTGAGTCAGCATCATCTGGTGCATATTCTCCATTATGGAATGCATCTCTTTCAGTGATGTCTCTAATACAGCGATGCGTTGCTCCATTATCGAAAATTGACCGTTTTGCCTTAGAACAGCAATAGTTAACTACAACTTTATGACTATTACAACAATGCTCCCTAGGGGGTGTAATAGACATGTTAGAAGATCCCCTATCTTTGTGCTTCTGGATCAGGAGATTACACAAGTCAGGAGGATTAACAGGAGAAGAAGAAGAAGAAGGCTTATTCTGCCTTTTTACATCAGTTGGAGCGTGGATATTGGGAATCATAACTCTCTCCCTGCCATACGAATACAGCAGTTCAGCCATGTGAGTAGCACATGATCCATGAGGAGCGTATCTATCCACAAACTGGGCCTTCTTCACGCTGAAGGGCTTGTCCTGGTGTAATCTGAAACTTTGCACATATTGGCGTAAAACTGAGGAAGTCCTCAATTGGCCATCAACATTCCGCGTAATCTGAAGAGCGGGCAGATTCTTCTCTTGATGGCATAAAAGCCGAGAGGTCGAGAAATCTGCCACTTATTTTTCCTTACGGTGATTGCAAGGACCATCTGCCTCTTCACAGAGGGGAGATGTATTTTTACGCACGGAGCGCGTTTGGAATTTCTGAATTGGCACTGAAGCATTATCAAAAAATTTGTCTACCACGTCACAGACGGGAGACTGAATTTTACGCGCGGGGCACGGTGTAGACTTCTGGATTGGCCCTGAGGCATTGCCAAAAGTTTTGTCTGCCACGTCACAGACGGGAGACAAAATTTTACGCGCAGGGCACGGAGTAGACTTCTGGATTGGCACTAAGGCACTGCCAGAAGCTTTGTCTGCCACATCACAGACGGGAGACAGTTTTACGCGCAGGGCGTGGAGTAGACTTCTGGATTGGCACTAAGGCATTCCCAGAAGCTTCGTCTGTCACGTCACAGATAGGAGACAAAGTTTTACGCGCAGGGCGCGGAGTAGACTTCTGGATTGGCACTAAGGCATTGCCAGAAGCTTCGTCTGCCACGTCAAAGACGGGAGACGGATTTTTATGCCCAAAGCATAGAGGCCGCGATGTCACAACCTTGTTGATCGGAGAGAGAGAGAGTCCGCATGAATGGTAGAGGATGTCCGGGGCATCCATACTTTACGCAACTTCCTGTTGTCCTGGACAGAGAGGGAATGAGAGCTACCCCCTGCTCGAAGCATGTCTTTGTAAGCCGATTGGTCGAATTGGACGACCAAAATCTTCTTCGTGCATAGTGTTGAGTAATGGCTTTCTTGTCAGATGAGAAAGTAGTCCCCAGCAGAGTCGTCATCTTGTGTTTGATAATAAATGAAAGAAATTGAAACTAGGTTTATACGAAACCCTTTCTTTGGTCTACAAACAAGAAAAAGAAGTACAATTAATCCTATACGAGGATGTTAAGTACAAAAAAATTGATTATGGGGAAATATTGTTATAGGAGTCTGATCTGCGGTCGATCACTTTGTCCCTTGGACCACACGATGACGAAGAAGTGCAATAAAAGACGAAAAAGAAGCTTCAAAGGCTGCAGGAGGGATTGAACTCTCGTTGTCCAAGCTCTCTATAGGTGCTTTCTTGACCTTAACCTCTGTCTGTGGCTCCTGAATTCTCTCTACCTTAGATTTTACCCTTCGACCTTGGATCTCCGTGGCCGGAGGTCTCTATTTATAGAGTTCAACTACAGTCGACGTAGAAACCGAACAGCGGAGAGGGTTGCACCTTTTACACGACGGTTAAAATAACTGCTACCAACGTATGAATGATCTTTTGAATTGGCGTGTGACGCGTGTCCCATTATAGGATAATGCATATAATCGCTCATCGAAGATCACGGCATGCAAGCCACGTAGATAACTTCCCCTCGCGTAGAGATGGTTGGCATAAAAACCTAAGTGTCTCGTTGGCGTAAAAGCCAAATAACTGTTTGTCACGACCCGCACCCAAAAAATCGGGCATGAGTCGTGGGTACGTCCAGCCTACGCCGCAGCATCGGCGGTAGAACGTTGTCTAGGTCAACTATCTAGATAACAATCTCACGCAATCAATATATAAACCTGTCAAGATCTCAACTCCAAACGGAGAAGCAATATCATAATGATAATCATAATATACTCAATCACGAATCTAAGCACGATAAGATAACAAGAAGTCTAACAACTATAAAGTCTAACCAATAACAACTACTACAACAACCAAAATATCAATAATAATAATACATCATCCAAAATCATATACAACACAAGGTCTCAATCCAAAATCGGAGACAAATCCGGTGCTAAAAGATAATAAAAACAATAACAAGGTCTTAGTGATCCCGGCTACCAACCCAGAAATCATCCCTAAACTAGAGGGTCCCTGTCTGCACCATCGACAGGCTCAGGTCCATAAAACGTCGGACACCAATCCTCCGGATACTCTGGAAAAATATGTCCAGTCAGGACTGGAGCAAGTACATCTCTAACAGCATTTCCATTTAAATGATAAAAACTATAAAACAGTTATAGCAAGTAGCAAGAAGAATAAAATAAGTATGAGACAAGAAATATATATATCACTGGCGCATAAAGGTAAAGATGCAGGAATATCAGAAACAAAATAGTAATGACTGCAAGATACAAAAAATCTACACTAAGAGTAAGTCTGTGCACATGAACGTGTAGTGAGTCCAGCATAAAATACATGTAGTGAGTCAAGTCCATGTAAGTGAGACCAACAAGAAATACAAGTGAGTCCAGACTATAAAGAATAAACTCGGTGTCTTTGAAATACTTGTTTCGACATATAAACGGCTAGGGGTAAGTACTACTCACCTCGCACTGGGTGCGCGGCTGCTATCATTCTAGATTAGACCAGAGAAAGTGATTCCTGATGATTCCAGATGAGAATGTTTACATGTCTACTCGAGTATTTCTCCGCCCGACTAGTACAAGTGAATCCAAGACTTGACACGTAAATCAAGATGAGTCCAGCCTGAAACATGAGTGATGCCTGTAGTGATGCCTGTAGGTGATGCCAGTAGTGATTCCAGAATAGACCAGAAACATGAAATGTACGTGTCGCAAGTAAATGAATCCAGAAATACCAGTCAGTGTCCCGTGTTGTGCCAGAATAATCAGATGATACTATACTAGAAGCTGAATCATAATAATCATCAGATAATGAAAACTATCACATAATGTACTCGCCTGACGTCCTGAGCAACTTGCGATCCGAACTGGTGTCACAAGGACCTATGCGAAAAGTAAGATTAAACAGGGTTCTAATGAGTTAAACAGATATAAAATAACTAAAAATAGGCTTCTTGGGTCATTCTAGGTCAAACGGGTCAAACCGGTGAAATCTGGGTCAAAAGTCAACTCTTGGTCAAAAAGTCAACCATGGGTCAAATCTAGGTCAAAAGTTGACTTTGGCGGTCAACCGAGTCAACTACGTCAAGTCTAGGTCAAACTAGTGTGCCCCTAAAATTCTAGGCCAAAACTAGGTCATTAAGCTAATAAATCCTCAAACCCGCCTCCTTGAGATACCGGGATACCCTCGGTATCCGATACCTCAACCTAGGCTAGGCACCCCGCCTATACCCTCTAAAACCTATGCTAGCACGCGTAAATATATACACATATACATATAAACCCATCTCTAAACTCAAACCTAGGCAATTGCTCAAAAACCCCGCTCGAAACTCAATACCTTGGATATCTCAAGGTATTGAGATACCTCTCTAAACTCAACCCTACTACCCCTCTAGCTAACTAACTATGCATAAACATATATATCTAGCTATAATTTGGCTAAAATATAGTTAGCTAATACATATATGCATATACCTAGGTATCTACATATATATATATATATATCTCACATACACACATATACACATACCTTATATATCTTACCTTACCTATACATATATATATCTAGCTATAACATATATCTAGTTATATGTATTTATATATCTATACCTATAGATATATATCTATCTAACTATATAACTATCTATATAGATATCCATTTACCTAGATATCTATCTATCTATTCATGTATCTATCTATCTAATATCTATTTAACTATCTATCAACTATCTATCTATTTACTTATCTATGTATCCATCTATCTAACTATCTTTCTAACTATCCATCTATCTATCTATCTATCTAACTGTAGATATATATATATATATATATATATATATATATATATATATATATATATATATATATATATATATATATATATACATCTATCTAGTTATCTATGTATATAACTATCTAGCTAACTATTATCTATCTATCAATCTACCTATCTATCTAAGTATCTATTTCTATCTATAAATCTACCTAGTACATATCTAGATATCTAACTATCTATCTAGCTATAGGTATATATATATATATCTATGCATATAGATATAGATATCTAACTATATCTAACTATCTATCTATCTAAATAACTATCTAGCTATCTATCAATCTAATCTATTCATCTAGTTATTTACCTATCAATGTATCTAACAATCTAACTATCTATTTATCTAGCAATCTAACTATCTATATTATCTATCTAGTTATCTAACTATATATATATCTATCTTTCTATTCCTCTACCTATCTATCTACTATCTGCTACTGAAAGCTGCTGCTGCTCTTGCTTGTGCTGCTGCTGCTGCTCTTGCTTTAACTTGCTGCTGCTGCTTTGAATGCTTGCTGCTGCTGCTGTTCATGCTGCTGCAGCTGCTGCTTTGGTGGCTGCTGCCCCACACAGCAGCTGCAGCTGCCTCCTCCCTCTCACTCTCACACACACACATGACCACGCACACACACCTAAACACAGACGCACACATATATACATATATATATATATATATACATAATCTAACATATAAATATTCTAACACACACTCATACAAACACTCACTAACACACTCACATATACATAAAAACACATACATATATAAATATATATACGTATATAGACACACATACAAATATATATATATATATATACATATATATATATATATATATACATATATATATATATATAAACACAACGCTCACAACGCTCACCAACGCACGTCCAACGGCCCCGACACGCGCAAACACCTATAAATATATAAAATATAGCCCAAGAATTCTAGCACACACTCCCCGAAGCTAACCCAATGCGCGTACAAGCCCGAAACTAGGAAACCAAGTCGAAATGGCCGTTCGGTCATTTCGACGAACACGCGGTGTGCGGTTCAGAAAACCTCCTGAAACGAATACCAAACCAACTCGGAATCGGCCCAAAATTTATCCACGGGTCCTAAACGATGTCTAGATCCTAGAAAAAATACTACCCCGTCGATTCTAGGCCCGTGGCAAAAACGCGCACGCACTTAGAATCAGCGACGACGAAAACCCCAAAAATACCCGAAACGCCCGTTTCTCCGCGACACGACTTCACGTGTCCGAACGAAGACACGCACTCACCCTCAAGACACCCGACAACGTCTACCTAGGTCCGTCTAACCTAGGGCATCACCCAAAATTGGGCCAATTTCGGATTCCACCCGAAATTAACACAAAACCTAGTGTTAATGTCTCCAAACACAACCAAACTAGTTCCAACTTCCTCCCATAGGTAGCCCTAAGGTCTAGGAAGGTTCTAAACTATTAATTACACTATATAAGAGTAATTAGAAGGGGGAAAATTAGGGTTTACCTCTTGGGAGTTGGAATCCCAAGCCAAAGTCTCCAAAATGCTCCAAATCCACCACACCTAGCTTCCAAGCTTCCAAATCCAGCCTCCACACCAAATCTAAGCTCTACCCACCTAGGTTAGGAAAAAAATATAGGGTTAGGGTTCAAATAAGTACAAGAAATAGAAGAAGGAAGGAAGAAAAATGGACTTACTTGAAGTGAGAAGGAGAAAGGAAGAAGAAAGAAGTAGTGGAGAAGAAGAAGAAGAAGAAGAAGAAGAAGAAGAGAAGAAGTGGGGGGGGGGGCTTAGGGCTGCTGGTGTCGGGTGTGGGGCTGGAAAATAGGGCCGGCCACACTAAATAAGGGTTCCACTAATGTCCAAAATACCCAAAATGCCCTCCTAACTTGGGTTTTGGGTTTCGGGTTCCAAAAGCACTCAAACTAACTCCAAATCTCTCCATCTAACCCACTAAAAATATAATAAATATTTTAAACCCCAAAAATAGGTCTCACAAGGGTGTGGATTGGGTCGGACATGGGTCCACTAGGGTCTGATATGGATCCAGACTAGCCAAAACCCTAAAATAATCAATATAAAAATAATACAATCATTAATTAAATATAAATACAATTAATTATAAATAATACACAATAAACTAAATTAAAAATAATAAAAAATATTCGGCTCTGGAAATGGGGTAGTGACAAGCCTATCCTCCTTAGAAAATTTTGTCCTCGAAATTTAAAGTCAATCACACTCCCACTAGGTCAAACCCCCAACAATCACAGTCAATAAGTTCTACCTATACAACATACAAGATCATGGTCCTACTGGTCGTGTTATCACAGTCTCAATCAGGGTTACTACACTATCTACCACAGCACAAAGAAAAGTCTAACAGGTACTAATGAAGCACACCACAAGGAATGAAAAAGGACAGGAAGAAGAACAAAGAGACAGACCTGCTAACCCGACATCCGTAGCATCGGCCTCCTCGACCGTCAACGCATAAGCCCTGCCCTGCTGGGGTATATCCCTCTGCTGGTGCGGGGCATGATGCTGTGCCACAGGTGGCCTAGCTCCAACTCTCCGATCCTGTGCTCCACCCAATGGAGGTGCAGTGGGGCAATCTCGCATCTGGTGAGCAGCGGATCCACAGAACAAACACACCTTCAGCCTCCTCCTACAAACATCCCAAGTGTGTCCTGCCTTCCTGCATTAGGCACAAGTGGGCACCCTCTGATCCTGACCCTATTGCGCTGCCTTCAGCACATAGGGACGCTTAGCTGGTCCCGCACTGCCACTCGTACTGCCTGAATCATCCCTGACTCTCTTGGACTTGAGCTCTAAGTCATCCTCTGCTCTCTGAGCATCTCCTACTATCTGCTCGAAAGTTGCCTCGCGGTCGCTCCTAGTCAAAGACTTGACCGCCATGACCAAGCCCTTGTGAAACTTTCTCGCCTTGGCTGCCTCACTCAAGCCCTCCACGAATATGTCCAGACGATAAAACTCCGATGCGTACTCGTCCACCGTCATGCTCCCCCTGGACGAGTGCCTCGAACTGGCTCTCCAAAGCACTGGGCGCCACATCTGGGAAAATTTTCTTCTTGAAAAGTCTCTTGAAAGCCTCCCAAGTAAGCCCTGGTGCTGCAATCCTCGTATCTGTGCGATACCATGTCAAAGCGAGGTCGAACATCTGACTGCCCGCTGCCTCTATCTGTATGCTGTCTGGAATCTATGCCAGCCTGAAGATGCCCTCAATCTGCTCTATTCAGTCATCCGCGTACAGGATCCCTTCTGTACTACGGAACTCCTTGGGCCGCATCCTCAGGAAGTCAATGATGCTGCCCGTCCTAGGGCGCTGAACCTGATCTGCCTGTGGCTGAATCTGTGCCACTTTGTCCACTGTCGTCATGGCCACCTGGTGGGCATTCTCAATGCCCAGTCTCATCACATCTACCTGACGGTGCTGCGCGTCCATCATCTCCCTGAAGAACGCAAACAACTACGCGGCATCTACTGGAGCAGGAAGTGGTGGAGGAACCACCGAAACGACTAGGTAGCCCTCGGATCGACAGGTGAAGGAGGATCCCCGAGAGAAGCAGATGCTCCCTCAACCGCAGGAGTGGCGAGTGGAGCGGTAGCAGCTGCCTGAATATGAGCTGGACAAGAGGTAGCAGACCTCTCAGTAGCAACTGCTGGAACGGTATGACGAGATCGTGTCTTCGGAGGCATCCTGAACACAGATCAAAAGAAGTCAATACGGTATAAGATACGATATCATCAAAGAAGGACAGTAATATTTCAAAAGAAGCAAATTCAGAATAATTAGATTGGAATTGTTCCTAGTCGTGATTGAGTACACTCTCATCCTAGATCCTAGATCCTATAGCAGGCTCGCAGCAGTACAACTAAGTTGTTGTACTACCACGACATCGCACTAATTATGAATCGAGACCTGCATGGGGCCGCCACCAAAAACGTGTCACGACTCGCGCCCGAAAAATCGGGCATGAGTCGTGGGTACGTCCAGCCTACGCCGCAGCATCGGCGGTAGAACGCTGTCTAGGTCAACTATCTAGATAACAATCTCACGCAATCAATATATAAACCTGTCAATATCTCAACTCCAAACGGAGGAGCAATATCATAATGATAATCATAATGTACTCAATTACGAATCTAAGCACGATAAGATAACAAGAAGTCTAACAACTATAAAGTCTAACTAACAACAACTACTACAACAACCACAACATCAATAATAATAATACATCATCCAAAATCATATACAACACAAGGTCTCAATCCAAAATCGGAGACAAATCCGGTGCTAAAAGCTAATAAAAACAATAACAATATCTTAGTGATCCCGGCTACCAACCCGGAAATCACCCCTAAACTAGAGGGTCCCTGTCTGCACCATCGACAGGCTCAGGTCCATAAAATATCGGACACCAATCCTTCGGATACTCTGGAAAAATATGTCCAGTCAGGACTGGAGCAAGTACATCTCTAACAGCAGTTCCATTTAAATGATACAAACTATAAAACAGTTATAGCAAGTAGCAAGAAGAATAAAATAAGTATGAGACAAAAAATATATATATCACTGGTGCATAAAGGTAAAGATGCAGGAATATCAGAAACAAGATAGTAATGACTGCAAGATACAAGAAATCTACACTAAGAGTAAGTCTGTGCACATGAACGTGTAGTCAGTCCAGCATAAAATACATGTAGTGAGCCAAGTCCAGAAACATGTAAGTGAGACCAACAAGAAATGCAAGTGAGTCCAGACTATAAAGAATGAACTCGGTGTCTTTGAAATACTTGTTTCTACATGTAAACGGCTAGAGGTAAGTACGGCTCACCGCGCACTGGGTGCGCGGCTGCTATCATTCCAGATTAGACCAGAGGGAGTGATTCCTGATGATTCCAGATGGGAATATTTACATGTCTACTCGAGTATTTCCCCGCCCGACTAGTACAAGTAAATCCAAGACCCGACACGTAAATCAAGATGAGTCCAGCCTGAAACATGAGTGATGCCTGTAGTGATGCCTGTAGGTGATGCCAGTAGTGATTCCATAATAGAGGCCAAAAACATAAATGTATGTGTCGCAAGTAAATGAATCCAGAAATACCAGTCAGTGTCCCGTATTGTGCCAGAATAATCAGATGATACTATACTAGAAGCTGAATCATAATAATCATCAGATAATAAAAACTATCAGATAATGTACTCGCCTGACGTCCTGAGCAACTAGCGATCCGAACTGGTGTAGCAAGGACCTATGCAAAAAGTAAGGTTAAACAGGGTTCTAATGAGTTAAACATATATAAAATAACTAAAAATAGGCTTCTGGGGTCGTTCTAGGTCAAACGGGTCAAACCGGTAAAATCTGGGTCAAAAGTCAACTCTTGGTCCAAAAAGTCAACCATGGGTCAAATCTAGGTCAAAAGTTGACTTTGGCGGTCAACCGAGTCAACTACGGTCAAGTCTAGGTCAAACTAGGGTGCTTCTAAAATTCTAGGCCAAAACTAGGTCATTAAGCTAATAAACCCTCAAACTCGCCTCCTTGAGATACCGGGATACCCTCGGTATCCGATACCTCAACCTAGGCTACGCACCCCGCATATACCCTCTAAAACCTATGCTAGCACGCGTAAATATATACACATATACATATAAATCCATCTTTAAACTCAAACCTAGGCAATTGCTCAAAAACCCCGCTCGAAACTCAATACCTTGGATATCTCAAGGTATTGAGATACCTCTCTAAACTCAACCCTACTACCCCTCTAGCTAACTAACTATGCATAAACATATATATCTAGCTATAATCTAGGCTAAAATATAGATATCTAATACATATATATATATATATATATATATATATATATATATATATATATATATATATATATATATATATATATATATATATATATATATATATATCTCACATACACACATATACACATACCTTATATATCTTATCTTACCTATACATATATATATCTAGCTATAATATATATCTAGCTATATGTATTTATATATCTATACCTATAGATATATAAATCTATCTAACTATATAATTATCTATATAGATATCCATTTACCTAGATATCTATCTATCTATTCATGTATCTATCTATCTAATATCTATTTACCTATCTATCAACTATCTATCTATTTACTTATCTATGTATCCATCTATCTAACTATCTTTCTAACTATCCATCTATCTATCTATCTATCTAACTGTAGATATATATATCTATATATACATCTATCTAGTTATCTATGTATATAACGATCTAGCTAACTATTATCTATCTATCAATCTACCTATCTATCTAAGTATCTATTTCTATCTATAAATCTACCTAGTTCATATCTAGATATCTAACTATCTATCTAGCTATAGGTATATATATATATATCTATGCATATAGATATAGATATCTAACTATATCTAACTATCTATCTATCTAAATAACTATCTAGCTATCTATCAATCTAATCTATTCATCTAGCTATTTACATATCTATGTATCTAACAATCTAACTATCTATCTATCTATCTAGCAATCGAACTATCTATCTATTATCTATCTATCTAGTTATCTAACTATATATCTATCTATCTTTCTATTCCTCTACCTATCTATCTACTATCTGCTACTGAAAGCTGCTGCTGCTCTTGCTTGTGCTGCTGCTGCTCTTGCTTTAACTTGCTGCTGCTCTTGCTTTAACTTGCTGCTGCTGCTGCTTTGAATGCTTGTTGATGCTGCTGTTCATGCTGCTGCTGCAGCTGCTAGCAGCTGCTGCTGTGGTGGCTGCTGCCCCACACAGCAGCTGCAGCTGCCTCCCCCCTCTCACTCTCACACACATACATGACCACGCATACACACCTAAACACAGACACACACATATATACATATATATATATATATATACACAATCTAACATATAAATATTCTAACACACACTCATACAAACACTCACTAACACACTCACATATACATAAAAACACATACATATATAAATATATATACATATATAGACACACATACAAATATATATATATACATATATATATATAAACACAACACACACAACACCACGCACAACGCTCACAACGCTCACCAACGCACGCCCAACGGCCCCGACACGCACAAACACCTATAAATATATAAAATATAGTCCGAGAATTCTAGCACACACTCCCCGAAGCAAACCCAACGCGCGCACAAGCCCGAAACTAGGAAACCAAGTAGAAATGGCCGTTCGGTCATTTCGACGAACACGCGGGGTGCGGTTCGGAAAACCTCCTGAAACGCACACCAAACCAACTCGGAATCGGCCCAAAATTTATCCACGGGTCCTAAACGATGTCTAAATCCTAGAAAAAATACTATCCCGTCGATTCTAGGCCCGTGGCGAAAACGCGCACGCACTTAGAATCGGCTACGACGAAAACCCCAAAAATGCCCGAAACGCCCGTTTATCTGCGATACGACTTTACGTATCCGAACAGAGACATGCACTCACCCTCAAGACACCCGACAACGTCTACCTAGGTCCGTCTAACCTAGGGCATCATCCAAAATTGGGCCAATTTCGGATTCCACCCGAAATTAACACAAAACCTAGTGTTAAAGTCTCCAAACACAACCAAACTAGTTCCAACTTCCTCCCACGGGTAGCCCTAAGGTCTAGGAAGGTTCTAAACTATTAATTACACTATATAAGAGTAATTAGAAGGGGGAAATCAGGGTTTACCTCTTGGGAGTTGGAATCCCAAGCCAAAGTCTCCAAAATGCTCCAAATCTACCACACCTAGCTTCCAAGCTTCCAAATCCAGCCTCCACACCAAATCTAAGCTCTACCCACTTAGGTTAGGAAAAAAAATGTAGGGTTAGGGTTCAAATAAGTAGAAGAAATGGAAGGAAAAAAAATAGACTTACTTGAAGTGGGAAGGAGAAAGGAAGAAGAAAGAAGTAGTGGAGAAGAAGAAGAAGAGAAGAAGAAGTGGGAGGCTTAGGGCTGCTGGTGTCGGGTGTGGGGCTGGAAAATAGGGCCGGCCACACTAAATAAGGGTTCCACTAATGTCCAAAATATCCAAAATGCCCTCCTAACTTGGGTTTTGGGTTTCGGGTTCCAAAAGCACTCAAACTAACTCCAAATCTCTCCAACTAACCCACTAAAAATATAATAAATATTCTAAACCCCAAAAATAGGTCTCACAAGGGTGTGGGTTGGGTCGAACATGGGTCCACTAGGGTCTGATATGGGTCCAGACTAGCAAAAATCCTAAAACAATCAATATAAAAATAATACAATCATTAATTAAATATAAATACAATTAATTATAAATAATACACAATTAACTAAATTAAAAATAAATAAAAAAATACCCGGCTCTGGAAATGGGGTAGTGACACTATTCTGATGGCGTAAAAGCCAAGTAGGCGTAGAAGCCGAATAGTTGTCAAGTTGACATAGAAGCCAAAATAGATGTCATGTTGGCGTAGAAGCCAACATTGTCGCCATCTTGTGTTTGATAATAAACGAAAGAAATTAAAATTAGGTTTATACGAAACCCTTTCTTTGGTTTACAAACAAGAAAAAAAAGTATAATTAATCCTATACGAGGATGTTAAGTACAAAAAAATTGATTCTGTGGAAATATTGCTATAGGAGTCTGATCTGCGGTCGATTACTTTGTCCACCACACGATGACGAAGAAGTGTTGTAGAAGACAAAAAAGAAGCTTCAAAGGCTGCAGGAGGGATTGAACTCTCGTTGCCCAAGCTCTCTATAGGTGCTTTCTTGACCTTGACCTCTGTCTGTGGCTCCTGAATTCTCTCTACCTTGGATTTTACCCTTCGACCTTGGACCTCTGTGGCCGGAGGTCTCTATTTATAGAGTTCAGCTACAGTCGGCGTAGAAACCGAACAGCGGAGAGAGCTGCACCTTTTACGTGGCGGTTATAATAACTGCTACCCACGTATGAATGATCTTTTGAATTGGCGTGTGACGCGTCTCCCATTATGGGGTAATGCGTATAATCGCTCATCGAAGATCATGGCATGCAAGCCACGTAGATAACTACCTCTCGCGTAGAGATGATTGGCATAAAAACCAAATAACTGTCTCGTTGGCATAAAAGCCAAATAACTGTTCTGATGGCGTAAAAGCCAAGTAGACGTAGAAGCCGAATAGCTGTCAAGTTGGCGTAGAATCCAAAATAGATGTCATGTTGGCGTAGAAGCCAAGTATCTATCATGTTGGCGTAGAAGCCAAATTCTGCGTAAAGTTTGATGCTGCATGGATAGGTAACCAGCGTAAAGATAGCCAGTTATCCTTCTTTGACTGAGGTTTTAAGCGTATTCTGGACCAGATAGTCTTATCACGCACCTTTGCAACTATAGCCTGAGTTGGCGTATTTCGAGGAGATAGCATACGACGTACTCCTATAGTTTGAAAAATAGCCAGGTCGGCGTATTTCAAGGAGATAGCGTACAGCGTGCTCCTATAGCTGAAAATAGCCTGGTTGGCGTAATGTGCGGGGATGGTGATGTGGACGTATTAGCCCTAATTATAGCTCACCCAGTCAAAAAGTAGAACCAAATCTCATGCATTAAATGCAGAGATCTGCCCCAATCTTGTGCATTAATTGCAGAGACGTGCCTCGAGTTCTGTACGAAGAATAGCTTTTGACGTAGCTGTTGGTTTCGTCTCATCCTGAGCGTAAAGCTCATATCTGCCTGTGTAGAATAGGCAGTGTATTCCTTGAATGCGTAAACGACATCTTATATCAAGGGTTATGTCACTAGACGACAGTCTGGAGTTCTGTGCAGAGTCATCATTACAGGTCCTCTCGATCACCGTGCAGTACTCTTTGTCAGGAGTCAGGTTCACTGCTTGATCTGACAGGTTCATTTGAGGAATACGAAGAGTTCCTCGTACAACTTTTCGCTGCATTAAAAGCAGACGAGTTTTTACGCCGAAGTGGCGATGTAGCAACCTTTTTTTACGCCGAAGCAGTCTAGAAATAATGTATTACGCAGGTTGTTCCGGAGCTATGTTTTACGCTTAACTAGCGTTGAAGCTCTGATGTACGCCAATGGCTCTGAAGTTATGTTTCACGCCACCCAGTGCTGGAGCTCTGTTTTATGCGAGCTTCCTGTCTGTATGATTCCCCAGCGTATTTTTCATGCTTCTACATATGATGCAGGCACAGTGGCATCAGACAGAGACGTTGAGATAGAGTTTGATGGCAGTACTAGAAAGGACACCTGTCCCAACACCCGTACCAGCACCGCCACCAGCCCAGACAGGTGGCACTGTTAGATGGTTCCGACAGATGGGACCAGATACCTTCTCAGGCAATGAGACGGCAGAACAGATTTCTGATTGGATCGCCAATACGGAGATGTTACTAGAGGCGTCACAACTGCACCCAGACCTATGGATGACTGCAGTGAGGGCCCAACTAAAAGGCAACGCCCATCAATGGTGGGATTCTATTGAGCGCAGTATAGGAAAGAACCAGTCTTGGGAACAGTTCTTAGAATGCTTCAATGCGAAGTACTTTCCAGCCACAGTTAGGAATGCCCTGTAGTCCCAGTTTCTACGTCTAGAACAAGAAAATATGACTGTGGACGCATATGACGTGGAGTTCAGCCGTCTTAGCAGATTTTGTGCCGCCCTGATACCCAATGATCTAGAAAAAGCCCTGAGATTCCATCACGGCCTCAATTTTGAGCTACAGAGGTATACCACCACACAGGCGAGGATTTCTTACGAGGAGGTTCTTGCAGAAGCGAGGATCAGGAGGCCATTGCCAGAGGATCTAGACGTCCCAGCACGACCACACCAGTCAGAGCCCAGCCCGGAGCAGGAGGATCGATCTGTCGTCCCGGAGTGCAGACACAGCAGAGGATAGCACCATACCAGCAAAATGAGCTTCCGTCTTGCAACTACTGCGGTAAGAGAGGACATTACCAGAAGGACTGCCGAAAGAGACTATGAATATGCATAATTTGTGGAGCGAACCAGCACTATGCCCGGGACTGCCCACAGCGCAGAGACATAGCACCGCAGACAAGACAGAGGCCAGCAGCACCAGTTTCGAGGATACTACCCCCACCAGGAGGACAGCATCCACCAGTACCTGGAGGATTTCAGAGGGGACCACCCTTGGCCCCACAGCAGGCACAGTTTGATCGAGCCCGACAACAGACCGGAGGACAGAGACAGGGACAGGCCTTTGCATTAGCAGCTACTGAGAAGGAAACAGAAGGGGAAGCTATCACAGGTACCATTTTAGTTGCATCATTACCTGCAACTGCATTATTTGATTCTGGAGCTACATTATCGTTTATATCTAGTAGATTCATAGCAATGCATAGAGTAGCTACTTTCCCCTTACCTAAGAGTTGGAAGATTCTTACCGGAGGAGGTATCGTGCTGGTTACCAGCACTATTAGAACGTGTTCGGTAGTCGTATATGGTAGAGAGATGGGAGCACGATTCTTGGTATTACTCATGCTGTACTTTGATGTGGTGCTAGGCATGGACTGGTTGAGCTAGTATAATGCCATACTGAACTGCCGAAAGGGACCGTCGAGCAAGGAGTAGGACAGACAGCTGAAACTTGTATGGCTATGGAGATTGCACCCCCGCCAATAGTTGCAGAATTCAAGGATGTGTTTTCAGAAGAATTGCCAGGCTTACCGCCAGATAGAGACGTAGAGTTCACCATTGAGCTAGTACCCGGAGCAGCACCGGTATCTTCTAATGTGTACCGATTGGTGAAGAAGGAGTTAGATGAGCTGAAGCTACAATTAGAGGAGTTGCAGAGCAAGGGATTTATCCGTCCTAGTGCATCACCCTGGGGAGCACCAGGGTTGTTTGTACCTAAGAAGGATGGAACAGTATGCATGTGCATTGATTACAGAGCCCTTAATGCTTTGACTATCAAGAACAAGTACCCCCTGCCGCGAATTGGCGATTTATTCGACCAGTTGACAGGAGCAGTAGTGTTCACAAAGATCGACTTAAGATCGGGTTATCATCAAGTGAAGGTACAAAGGGAAGACATTCAAAAGACAGCATTCAGGACTCGTTATGGTCATTACGAGTTCTTAGTGATGCCTTTTGGACTAACAAATGCACCAGCTGTATTTATGAACTTGATGAACAAGGTCTTCCACCAATACTTGGACCAGTTCGTGGTAGTCTTCATCGACGACATTTTGGTGTATTCGAGGAGCACGAGGAGCACTTGAGACTAGTGTTAGTATAATCACCTGAATTTTTAGAAATTTAAAATTAAATTTTCAGAATTTTTATGAATTTTCTGTAATTTTTAACTAAATAAAACCGAGGTATTTTACAATTAAAACAATTTTAAATGATGTAAATCAATATTTAAAATATTATTAAATAATATTTTTAGATGTAAAATGAAAAACTATACATAAGGTAATTTTTCGGGAATTTATTGGACCCCGGAAGCATTTTTAAAAACCCTAAAAACTAAGTTTATAATAAACCGAATTAAACCCTAGAAATAAACCCGGTTCAACTGAACCAAGCCAAACCAACCCGAACCGAACCATGGTGAATCGAACAGAACTGAACCCAACTCTTAACGGGTCGGGTCGGATCCGAATTGAACCCGACCCGGACCCGTTAACCCATCGGAACCCTAATCCGAACCCCTTTCCTTCTCCGACTATCCCTATTCAAACCTCAGTCGAGCCGCCGCCTGAACCCTAACTCTCTCTCTCTCTCCTCGACCATAGCCCCGGCCGCCTTTCTCTTTCCTCCGCCATGAGCCCCGCCCTCAGCCGTCGTCCCCGTCGAACTTCAGTGCCTCCGCCTCCTCCCGAGACTTGCCTCCGCAGCGCCGTGCCCGCCCTCACAGACGTCACCCTCAGCCCCGTCCAGATCCGCCGCCTCCGACGAGCCGAGCCGCCTCCGCCCTCCTCCGGCGAAGCCCCGACGAAGTCTCCGACAAGTCGTCGAAGCCCTAAACCCGGACACAGCACAGAACCGTGTCGCGTTGTGTCGTGTCGCCTCGCGGACACGAGAAACCCAGTTCTGCGTAGCCCTGTTCAGGTACCCTTTTCTCTCTCATCGTTGTCCCATTTTTTGTTCGTCTGTTGTGACGCGTAGACTGCGTAACCCTCTCGATGCCCGTGCAACCCGCTCGGTGTGTCGCGTCCTGTGGCAATCGCGAACTACGATCCAAAAATAGGAAAAATAATATCCCGTTTTTCCCCGGAACTGAGTGTGCCCCGCCAAACGGGACCACTTGGTCGCGTGCGGTCTTCACCGAAAGGTACGCACCGTTGATACGGACGTGAGGAATTTCGCAGAAGTTGATTTGGTTGTGCGTGCACACCGGAATCAACGCGTATCGGCCGACAACGCCCTGTATCGGTCTGTTCTGGAACACGATATAACTTTGTGTACACACGTCGGATCGAAACAAAATTTACGCCATCGGACTCGTAGCAATACGCTGGTCCTGTGACCCAAGTTTGGTTCGATTCTGAGAACGTTGACAAAATCGTGTATCGTGGGCCCCACGGCTCCACTTGACGGGCGATTTTGTGACCGGCTCATCGGAATCCAGTTCTGGAAGTTTCGTTGGGTTCGTATCATCGTTCTGAACTTGTTGACACTAAGTTGGACGAATTTGAAGACCATTATTCCTGACACGTTTTTCGGTGCGAAGCGGGCCATATATGGACCCCGCTTTGACCAAAAACGGTCATTTTTGCCCTTGTGTCCAAATTGGACTCAAGGACAAACGTTTCTAGCTATTTGATATTTTCTGAATCTGATGGTGATGTTTATTCCAGCAACCGGAGCAGTACCTACAAATCCAACTGAGACCAAAGCTACAGTTGGAGTCAGAACACCAGGCAAGTGTACCTTGCCAACATTGCAGTTCTTGTTACAAATTTTCTTGATTTATTTATATCTTGTACATGCTTAACCTAGGACCGTGTGACTTTACTTAGTGTCCGATTAATAGTCGGGTGCCAACATCGTACACGGGGTTGTGTAACGTCACCTAGAGATGGATATCGTGACCCTTTACATTCTCGTGCTTGCATTATCAAGTACGTCATAATCCAAGACACCTGACACTATTCATGAGACAGAATCTTTCTAAAATATTCAAGGTAATTCTGTGTAGGTTGCAGGATTTATGACATAGACATTATATTCATAGACATTATATGACTTGCTGCATTAGATATGATCTTACGTGACATGGACATGAGGCATCGTGGACATGAGACGTGTGATTACATTGGGTGGGGAGAGACACACAGGCTACAAGCTGATTTCATATATATACTATATAGTAAATTATATAGTAAAATACATAGTAACTCAGCTACAAGCTCCCAGACACAGAGCTTGTAGTGGTCTCAGCCTGAGTTTTAGTGATGCTCTCAACTTGCATATCACTTAGCTGGTTATATAGTTTACCCTATTGTTTTATTTATTTCTGTACTGTATTTATTTTGGCTTGAGTTATTTTGTACCTTGCTATGTCCCCTGAGGACCTGGATCCGGATTATGTCCCCAGGATTAGCAGACGAGATCTATCTCGAGGTATACGGGACAGGAGCATTAGCAGAAGCAGGGACAGTAGCAGGCACTGGAGCAGTACCAGATCCAGAAGACGAGGTGATCACCGAGGATTTTTCCTGAGTATATGTCTTATCCATACTCAGTATATGCAGTTGTTATCTTATTTCTCGACTATTGTATCAGACTCATTATCGGGTTGTTCCCCGAGTTATGTTTATTGAGATTGATATTGCACTATGTTTCTGATATTGATGTATTCATTTCTGTGGATGAGATTAGTATTTTGCACCCTTATTGTTGTAGTACAGCTTAAGTACGCCCCGGTGGATCCATTAAATTAGATTTGTCCATCGGTGTGTGCTGCTGGCCATTGCCACGTGTCTAGTCCCTCGATATTTTGGGACTGGGGCGTGACAGTTAGAGACCCTGAGGAGAGAGAGGCTTTATGCCAAACTGAGCAAGTGTGAGTTTCTTCTGGATCGTGTCGCTTTCCTTGGACACGTTATCTCAGGAGAGGGCATCTCAGTAGATCCAGCGACGATTTCATCAGGAGAGAAAAGGCCAACCCCTACCAGTGTCTTAGAAGTGAGGAGTTTCCTAGGACTTGTCGGATATTACTGGAGGTTCGTGGAGAACTTCGCGAAGATTGCAGAACCTATGACCCGCTTGACCCGTAAGGAGCATGAGTTAACTTGGACAGAGGAGTGCCAGAAAGCATTCGATGAGCTGAAGAAGCGTTTGACTACAGCACCTATCTTAACTATATCGTCTGGACCCGGAGGATTCGTGATCTATAGCGATGCATCTGGGAAAGGACTAGGATGCGTTTTGATGCAGTATGGAAAGGTTGTAGCCTATGCTTCTAGGCAGTTGAGGACACATGAGAAGAAATATCCCACCCACGACTTGGAGCTTGCAGCAGTGATCTTTGCTTTGAAGCTTTGGAGGCACTATTTATATGGAGAAAGAGTGGAGATTTTCACTGATCATAAAAGCCTGAAATACGTCTACACTCAGAAGGACCTGAACCAAAGACAGAGACGTTGGCTCGAGGTGATGACAGACTTTGAGATTGAGCTGCGGTACCATCCGGAAAAGGCTAACGTAGTAGCTGACGCGTTGAGCAGGAGACCTATGACATTTTTCTTGACTACCCAACAACATCTGCTGAGAGACCTAAAACAGATGGGTATAGAAGTCGTTATGCCCGGAATAGACGGACAGTTGTCGAGTTTCCAGTTGCAATCGACATTAGTGGAGAGAATCAAGGCTGCTTTGCCGACAGACGCCAGATTTCAGAGGCTTAGACAGAGGACAGAGGCGGGAATACAGACAGGACTGTGAATACATGAAGATGGGACTTTGAGATGCGGAGATCGTCTCTATGTTCCAAATGGAGAGCTTCGACAATAGTTGATGACTGAAGCACACAGTTCAACCTACTATATTCATCCGGGAGGCACGAAGATGTACAGAGACCTAAGACAGTACTACTGGTGGCATGGAATGAAGAGAGAGATAGATCGTTTTGCGGCTAAGTGCCTGGTGTGTTAGCAAGTCAAGGCTGAGCATCAGAGATCTGCAGGATTACTTTAACCGCTTTCGATACCGGAATGGAAATGGGAGCATATCACTATGGACTTTGTTACGGGCTTTCCGAGGAGTCCTAGTGGTCGCAACGCAATATGGGTAATCGTGGACAGACTCACCAAGTCCGCACACTTTTTGTCACGCCCTAGTCCCAAAATACCGAGGGACTAGACACGTGGCAATGGCCAGCAGCACACACTGTTGGACAAACCCAATTTAATGGATCCATCGGGGCGTACTTAAGCTATAATACAACAATAAATAGGTCCAATGATACAAGTCACAGTCTATACTAATCTCATCCACAACAGATAATCACAGATCAAATGCGAGAATAAATACAAATAAAATAAAATCTGACATATCTCAATAAAAGTGTCTCGGAGAACAATCCGAGAACAAGTCTGATACATCAGTGCAATAGACTAGAAATAAAGTCGCTAGAAACAGAAATAAAATAGTATCTCATGCCAATACTCAGGAGAAGTCCTCTGGCACGATCTCGTCCTCTGATCCTGGTTCTGCTCCCATGTAGGCACCTGCTTCTGCTAATGCTAATGCTCCGGTCCAGTATACCTCGGGATAAATCTCATCTGCTAATCCTGGGGACATAATCAAAATCCAGGTCCTCAGGGGACATAACAAGGTACAGATAATACAAGCCAAAATAAATGCAGTGCAGCAATAAATGAAACAATAGGGTGACTACTCTCCCCACCCAATGTAATCACACGTCTCATATCCATGACACGCAAGATCATAACTAATGCAATCAGTCATAATGAAACCTAAGCATGTATAATGTATATGTCATAAACATGTATCCTATACAGAATCACCTTTAATATCTCAGGAAGATTCCGTCTCATGAATAGTGTCAAGTGTCCTGGGTATAATGTACTTGATAAGGCAAGTACGAGAGTGTAAAGGGTCACGATATCCATCTCTAAGTGGCATTACCCAACTCCGCGTACGGTGTTGGCACCCGACTATTAATCAGACGCTTAGTAAGTCACACGATCCTAGGTCAAGCATGTACAATAATATATAAATAAGACAAGGAAATATGTAACAAGAACTGCAATGTTGGCAAGGTACACTTGCTTGGGGTTCTGGCTCCAACTGTAGCTCTGGTCTCAGTGTGATTTGCAGGTACTCCTTCGTTTGCTGAAATAAATATCACCATCAGATTTAAAAAATATCAAATAGCTAGAAACGCCTGTCCTTGAGTCCAATTTGAACACAGGGGCAAAAATGACAGTTTCTGGTTAAAGCGGGGTCCACATGTGGGCCGCTTTGCACCGAAAAACGTATCAGGGTCAAAGGTCTCCAAATTCGTCAAACTTAGTGTCAACAAGTCCAGAACGATGATACGAACCCCACGGAACTTCCAGAACTGGATTCCGATGAGCTGATCACAAAATCGCCCATCAAGTGGAGCCGCGGGGCCCACGATGCGCGATTTTGTTAACGTTCTCAGAATCGAACCAAACTTGGATCACAGGACCAGCGTATTGCTACGAGTCCGATGGCGCAAGTTTTGTTTTGATCTGACGTGTGTACACAAAGTTACGACGTGTTCCAGAACAGGCGGATACGGGACGTTGTCGGCAGATATGCGTTGATTCCGGTGTGCACGTACATCCAAATCAACTTCTGTGAAATCCCGCATGTCCGTATCGACGGCGCGCACGTTTCGGTGAAGATTGCGCGCGACCAAGTCGTCCCGTTTGGCGGGGCACACTCAGTTCCGGGGTGAAATAGGGCATTGTTTTCCTGTTTATGGATCGCGGTTCGCGATCACCACAGGACGCGATGCACCGAGCGGGTTGCACGGGCATCGAGAGGGTTACACAGTCTACGCGTCATAACTGACGAAACGGAAAATAGAATAACGAGGAAAGAGAACGGGTTACCTGAATAGGGCTTCGTGGAACGAGAATTCTCGTGTCCGGGATGCTGTTTCGTGTCCTGGTCACCGTGTCCGCTGTGTCCGGTCTGAGAGGCTGTGTCCGTGCTAGGGCAGCGGACGGCCGGCCTAGGGTGTGGGGGCTGCGAGTCGGCGGGGTCGAGCGGGGCTGGGCGGAGCGGAGCGGAGGTCGACGGCTGTGGGTTCAGACGAGGCGATGGTCGGGGGAGTTCTGGATGAAGGAGGCGGCTGGGAGACTAGGGTTCAGACGAGGGGGAGTGGTGGTCGATGGTCGAGCGGATGGAGAGGGACGGCGAGGCGAGGGGTCGAGCGGGGGAGCGGCGGAGGAGAGTTGTGGAGGCGGTGACCGACGAGGGTTCGGCGGAGGAAGTCTGTGGAGATGTAGGAGGTGGGGGCTCGGGGTGAGGTGGTCGAAAAGACGGCAGGAGAATTAGGGTTCCGGCTAGGGGTGCTGCGGCGGAGAGTAGTCTGGAGGGTTTTGCGGCGGCGGGCACGAACGTCGAGGCTATATATAGGGCATGAACAGTGAATCCGGTAGGGGAATCCGATTCTAGGGTTCAGTTAGGGTTTCGGGTCCGGGTCGGGTTTGATTCGGATTCGCCCCGACCCGACCCGTTAAGTCTGGGTTGGTCTGGTTCGGTTTGAGTCGGTTTGGTTTGGTTTAATTTCAATTAAACCGGGTTCAGTCAGGGTTTAATTAGGGTTAATTCTACATTGGTTTTTGGGGCTTTATAAATGCTTTCAGAGTCCAATAAATTCACAGAAAATTACCCTATGTCCGGTTTTCTATTTTACACCATAAAATATTATTTTCATAATATTTTAATATTAATTAATAATAATTAAAAATTATTTAATTACCAAATACCTTGGTTTTAATTACAGAAAAATCCCAGAAAATTACAGAAAATTGTGAAAAATCCAAATTAAAATTCTTAAAAAAATCAGGGGATTTACAATCTACCCCCCCTTAAGAGGATTGCGTCCTCGCAATCTAAGAATAACCGGTCAACAGAGATGACACGGTTGCAAATATTATTCGAAGCACATCACGATTAAGGAGATCAAGGTTTTAAGAAGAACACGTAGGGAAAATTATTTCCCTAAGTGATAAAAGTTATACAATTTCCCGAATGAAGGAAATCTATAAAATTATAGTTTTAGAAAAACTAGGTTATCACTTATAAAAACATATAAGGTTATCAATTACTAGCAAGTTAAAACTAGCAGGTTAAGGCTAAGGTCACGAACCAACGGGCACGAACTAAAACAATACTAGAAACAGAAAACTATAAAAACTTACGCGCATTAGCTGCTCCAAGAGTCTGCGCGTCCTCTAAAGTCATCGCGAAAGCTTGTCCGCGTCCTTGAGGTGGTGCCCTCTGCTGTTGCTGGGCTTGCTGGAAGGGTGCTACTCGAGGTGCCAAGGGTGGCCTTGGTTCTGGTGCTCGTAGAGCTTGTTGGTTTGCCATTGGTGCTCCTTCTCTACGCTCAGGGCATCCCCACACCGAATGTTGCCTGGATCCGCAAGCTAAACATAATCCCAATCTGCGTCGACATTCCTTCGCAAGATGGCCTTTCTTGCCACAGTAGTGGCAAGAAGGTAGGATTGGCGCTAGTGGTGTAGATGCTTTCTGCTGTTGGTGTAGGTGAGGTCTCTTTGCAGCTTCTTCTTGTGGTGCTCTGGCATGTGCTGAGGTGGAAGACCGTTTCAGACTGGTCTCTCTCCTGGTGACGCGCTCCATGCGTCGGACTGCAGCAAGGACGTCCGAGTAAGATGTAGGTGCAACGGATCCAATTAGCTTCTATAGCTCAAAGTTTAGTCCGTCGAAGAACTTCTCGGCTTTCTCTTCTTCTGTCGGAATCAAGGTAGGGGCGAAGCGACTCAGACGAATGAATTCTGCTTTGTACTCTTCCACTGTCATAGTATCCTTAGTGAGGCGATTGAACTTGTCCCGCAGTTCTGATCGAGCGGTAGCTAGAATGTACATCTCCTGAAAGAGTCTGGAGAACTCCTCCCAAGTGACTCGGTCTGGTCCGAGCCATGTCTCCTCAGATAGCCACCAGTGATGCGCATTGCCCGTCAATTGCATTCTGACGGCCGTTATCCAACGTTCCCGGGGAAGCTCAGCTGCTTCTAATTGATGTTGAGTGTTGGTGAGCCACTCATGAACTTCTGTGGGCTCCTCCTTGCCTGAGAAGGTACGGGGCTTCAGCTGGCGAAAATCGGTGATAGAGCCCGTCAGTTGCCGTCGAGTTGGTAGGTTGACCTGCTCCAGTGCATTTACTAGGCTGTTCCTCAAGTAATCCGCCTCGCGACGCTGAACTTCTTGATAAATATGTTGTTGGGCTTGCATCATTGCGTAGATCATTTGGAATATCTGTTGCCTATCCATAGGCTGCCCTTGTGGGAATACAGGTATTGGTGGAACGAACTGCGGAGGCGGTGGGATGTCATCACGCCAAAATCTAGAAGCATGCTGATCTGCTTGGCTGCTTTGGTGAGTAGAGGGATCTCCACTCAATGGCGTCACTTCATCTTCTCCGTAGGTGGCTACAGCACCTATTGGTGTGTTTGCTGGAGTTTCGTCGTTTGCTCTCGGATCCATTATTCTACATCAAAAATAAACTATAAGAGGCGCACAGAAATCAAGGCAAGATGCAAGCTAAGAAATTAATTTGAATCCGATATAGATATCAAGAACGTTTCAAGCAAGTGGATGAGATCCTAAAAACTTATCCTATTCTTATTGCAGGCTTGCTCGGTCCCTAAGTTAAAACTGAACAATTTAGTCGTTGACCTGCATGGGCCACCACAAAAACCATATCACGGCCCACTCCCAAAATAATGAGGGACTAGACACGTGGCAATGGCCAGCAACACACACTAATGGACAAACCCAATTTAATGGATCCATCGGGGTGTACTTAAGCTGTAATACAACAATAAATAGGTCCAATGATACAAGTTACAGTCTATACTAATCTCATCCACAACAGATAATCACAGATCAAATGTCAGAATAAATACAAATAAAATAAAATCTGACATATCTCAATAAAAGTGTCTCGGAGAACAATCCGAGAACAAGTCTGATACATCAATGCAATAGACTGGAAATAAAGTCACTAGAAACAGAAATAAAAGAGTATCTCATGCCAATACTCAGGAGAAGTCCTCTGGCACGATCTCGTCCTCTGATCCTGGTTCTGCTCCCATGTAGGAACCTGCTTTTGCTAATGCTAATGCTCCGGTCCCGTATACCTCGGGATAGATCTCATCTGCTAATCCTGGGGACATAATCCGGATCCAGGTCCTCAGGGGACATAACAAGGTACAGATATTACAAGCCAAAATAAATGCAGTGCAGCAATAAATGAAACAATATGGTGAACTATATAACCAGTTAAGTGATATGCAACTGAGAGTTTTAGTCATACTCGGGCTGAGACTACTATAGGCTCTGTGTCGGGAAAACCCATAACAACATTAGTATTACGACTCCAGTATATATGCCAAAGCAAGTAGTATCACGACTCCAGTATATGTGCCGAAGCACCTCCAGACAATAATATATATAATATAATCAGCCTTTGATATGGTAATACTCTCCCCACCCAATGTAATCATACGTCTCATATCCATGACACGCAAGATCATAACTAATACAATCAGTCATAATGAAACCTAAGCATGTATAATGTATATGTCATAAACATGTATCCTATACAGAATCACCTTGAATATCTCAGAAAGATTCCGTCTCATGAATAGTGTCAAGTGTCCTGGGTATAATGTACTTGATAAGGCAAGTACGAGAGTGTAAAGGGTCACGATATCCATCTCTAAGTGGCATTACCCAACTCCGCGTACGGTGTTGACACCCGACTATTAATCGGACGCTTAGTAAGTCACACGGTCCTAGGTCAAGCATGTACAATAATATATAAATAAGACAAGAAAATATGTAACAAGAACTGCAATGTTGGCAAGGTACACTTGCCTGGGGTTTTGGCTCCAACTGTAGCTCTGGCCTCAGTGTGATTTGCAGGTACTCCTTCGTTTGCTGAAATAAACATCACCATCAGATTCAAAAAATATCAAATAGCTAAAAACGCCTGTCCTTGAGTCCAATTTGGACACAGGGGCAAAAATAACAGTTTTTGGTCAAAGCGGGGTCCACATGTGGGCCGCTTTGCACCAAAAAATGTGTCAGGGTCAAAGGTCTCCAAATTCGTCAAACTTAGTGTCAACAAGTCCAGAACGATGATACGAACCCCACGGAACTTCCAGAACTGGATTCCGATGAGCCGATCACAAAATAGTCCGTCAAGTGGAGCCGCGGGGCCCATGATGCACGATTTTGTCAACGTTCTCATAATCGAACCAAACTTGGGTCACAGGACCAGCGTATTGCTACAAGTCCGATGGCGCATGTTTCGTTTCGATCCGACGTGTGTACACAAAGTTACGACGTGTTCCAGAACAGGCGGATACGGGACGTTGTCGACGGATACGCGTTGATTCCGGTGTGCACGCACATCCAAATCAACTTCTGCGAAATCCCGCACGTCCGTATCGACGGCGCGCACGTTTCGGTAAAGACCGCGCGCGACCAAGTCGTCCCGTTTGGCGGGACGCACTCAGTTCCAGGGTGAAACAGGGCGTTATTTTTCCTGTTTTTGGATCGCGGTTCGCGATCACCACAGGACACGACGCACCGAGCGGGTTGCACGGGCATCGAGAGGGTTACACAGTCTACGCGTCACAACTGACGGAACGGAAAATAGAATAACGAGGAAAGAGAACGGGTTACCTGAATAGGGCTTCGTGGAACGAGAATTCTCGTGTCCGGGATGCTGTTTCATGTCCTGGTCACCGTGTCAGCTGTGTCCGGTCTGAGAGAGGCTGTGTCCGTGCTAGGGCAGCGGACGGCAGGCCTAGGGTGTGGGGGCTGCGAGTCGGCGGGGTCGAGCGGGGCTGGGCGGAGTGGAGCGGAGGTCGACGGCTGTGGGTTCAGACGAAGCGATGGTCGGGGGAGTTCTGGATGAAGGAGGCGGCTGGGAGACTAGGGTTCAGACGAGGGGGAGTGGTGGTCGATGGTCGAGCGGATGGAGAGGGACGGCGAGGCGAGGGGTCGAGCGGGGGAGCGACGGAGGAGAGTTGTGGAGGCGGTGACCGACGAGGGTTCGGCGGAGGAAGTCTGTGGAGATGTAGGAGATGGGGGCTCGGGGTGAGGTGGTCGAAAAGACGGCAGGAGAATTAGGGTTTCGGCTAGGGGTGCTGCGGCGGAGAGGAGTCTGGAGGGTTTTGCGGCGGCAGGCACGAACGCCGAGGCTATATATAGGGCATGAACAGTGAATTCGGTGGGGGAATCCGATTCTAGGGTTCGGTTAGGGTTTCGGGTCCGGGTCGGGTTTGATTCGGATTCGACCCGACCCGTTAAGTCTGGGTTGGTCTGGTTCGGTTTGAGTCGGTTTGGTTTGGTTTAATTTCAATTAAACCGGGTTCAGTCATGGTTTAATTAGGGTTAATTCTACATTGATTTTTAGGGCTTTATAAATGCTTCCGGAGTCCAATAAATTTACAGAAATTTATCCTATGTCCGGTTTTCCATTTTACACCATAAAACATTATTTTTATAATATTTTAATATTAATTAACAACAATTAAAAATTATTTAATTACCAAATACCTAGATTTTAATTACAGAAAAATCCTAGAAAATTACAGAAAATTGTAAAAAATCTAAATTAAAATTCTTGAAAAAATCAGGGGGTTTACACTTTTACCCTTCAGAGTTGGGCAATCGACGGAGGTCTTAGCAGACATGTACATGAGAGATATTGTGCGACTACATGGAGTGCCAGTTAGCATCGTGTTTGACAGGGATACGAGGTTTACATCTTACTTTTGGCGGAGTATGCAAGAGAGTCTCGGTACCCGCCCGAAGTTTAGCACAGCATATCATCCACAGACAGATGGTCAGTCGGAGCGCACCATTCAGACCTTGGAAGACATGTTAAGAGCGTGCATGCTGGATTTCGGAGGATCATGGGAGGACCACTTGCATTTGGTCGAGTTTTCCTACAACAACAGCTATCAGGCGAGCATCCAGATGGCTCCCTATGAAGCATTATATGGAAGAAAGTGTCGTTCCCCAGTATACTGGAGCGATATAGGCGAGCGACAGATTCTCGGACCAGAGTTGGTTGTTCGTACAGTGGAGAAGGTGAAGAAGACCCAATGACACCTACGAGCAGCACGGGACAGACAGAAGCATTAGGCGAATACGCATCGACGACCCTACTCGAGGGACTATCAGATTTGGAGGCAGAGGAAAGCTGAGTCCGAGGTACATCGGACCATTCGATGTGTTAGAACGCGTCGGAGAGGTTGCTTACAGATTAGCCTTGACGCAGACCTTGGAAGGAGTCCATGACGTCTTCCATGTATCTCAGCTGAGGAGGTACATACCGGATCCGAGTCATGTACTTGACCATTCAGATATCACAGTTGGCCCAAGTTTATCATACCAAGAGGAGCCTGTCGAGATTCTGGACAGGAGCAAGAAGGTATTGCAAGGTCAGACTATTCCCCTAGTCCGCGTCGCATGTAGACATCATACACCAGGCGAGTCGACCTGGGAGCGCGAGGAGGATATTAGACAGCGCTATCCCCACCTCTTCGAAGGACTAGGTACATATTAGCATTTTAAATTCAGTCAGTAATTCTTACCATGCGTATATTTTAATTTCGAGGACGAAATGCTCTAAGGAGGGTAGATTGTAAACCCCCTCAACAAATGTAGGATTTATTTAAATTAAGACTCAACCACAACCCAACTTCGTGTAACCCAAATATGGGCATTGACCTATTCCGAGCCTGCTACGCTCATGACGCTTGTGTCCCACCCAAATCTAGTTCCATGTGTTTTCAATACATTAAAAGAACACCGTGCGCCTTACTTTTAATAAAATTAAATTAAAAGCAATTTCACCTCAAGCAAACCCAACCAAGCCACGTGCACCATTTCCCATTGGATCAGCCCCTCCCCAATGAGTCCAGACAGACCCAAGTTCCGAGGCCAGCCCATCAAACCCCCTTATAAATATACATACTCCCTTAACATTAAACCTAAAAATTTACTATTCATCAAATGCCCAAACCTTAGCCGTTCCCCTACACCCGAGTTCCCCCCCCCCCCGACTGCCCGATGCCGCGTCCACCACCGGACCACCCCAACGCCACCGGACCCCCACTAATGGACCCCCACCCACCACTACCAGCACCCCGTCCGCCTGCAACCACCGGACGGGGTGCTATTGGTGGTGGGTGGTGATCCAACAGTGGGGGTCCGATGGCGATGGGGTGGTCCGGTGGTAGACGTGGCGTCGGGCAATCGGGGGGGGGGTAACTCGGGTGTAGGGGAACGGCTAGGGTTTGGGTATTTGATGAATAGTAAATTTTAGGGTTTAATGTTAGGGAGTATGTATATTTATAAGGGGGGTTTGATGGGCTGGCCTCGGAACTTGGGTCTGTCTGGACTCATTGGGGATGGGCTGATCCAATGGGAAAGGGTGCACGTGGCTTGGTTGGGTTTGCTTGAGGTGAAATTGCTCTTAATTTAATTTTATTAAAAGCAAGGCGCATGGTGTTCTTTTAAAGTATTGAAAACACATGGAACTAGATTTGGGTGGAACACAAGCGTCATGAGCGTAGCAGGCTCGGAATAGGTCAATGCCCACATTTGGGTTATACGAAGTTGGGTTGTGGTTGAGTCTTAATTTAAATAAATCCTACATTTGTCGAGGGAGTTTACAATATATATATAAGTATATATATATATATACTTATATATAAGTATATATATATATATATATATATATATATATATATATATATATATATATATATATATATATGTGTGTGTGTGTGTGTGTGTGTGTGTGTGTGTGTGTCTATATATATATATATAAGTGTGTGTATATATATATATTTGGTTGTGTGTATATATATATGTATATATGCTTGTGTATATATATATCTATAAGTGTGTGTGTGAGTGTGTGTGCTTGCGTGTTTGTATGTGTGTGTATGTGTAAGTGTGTGTACCTATATACATAAGTGTATAAGTGTGTAAGTGTATATATATATGGTTGTGTGTATATATGTATATATATGTATATATGTTTGTGAATATATGTAGCGCCCCGCTCTGCGTAGGCGCTATGTACAAGTGATATCGCCTTGCTTGCTCGAACGGAAGTCTTCTCGGAGAGTTCCCGACCGATTGATCAATGTTAGTGGGCAGAACTGCATTCTCTGATTCTTGCACGACTTAATAATGAATCTGAGTTTTTGAATGCTTGTTTGCTTAAGAAGATTTGTTTCATAAGAAGAATGATAGAACTGACTCAGCATGCTAATAAGAGAACTCACATAGCTTGTCATTGAAACCAACCCCCGACTGCCCGACGCCGCGTCCACCACCGGACCACCCCAACGCCACCGGACCCCCACTAATGGACCACCACCCACCACCAGCAGCACCCCGTCCGCCTGCAACCACCGGACGGGGTGCTATTGGTGGTGGGTGGTGATCCAGCAGTGGGGGTCCGGTGGCGATGGGGTGGTCCGGTGGTGGACGTGGCGTCAAGCAATCGGGGGGGGGGGGTAACTCGGGTGTAGGGGAACGGCTAGGGTTTGGGTATTTGATGAATAGTAAATTTTAGGGTTTAATGTTAGGGAGTATGTATATTTATAAGGGGGGTTTGATGGGCTAGCCTCGGAACTTGGGTCTGTCTGGACTCATTGGGGATGGGCTGATCCAATGGGAAAGGGTGCACGTGGCTTGGTTGGGTTTGCTTGAGGTGAAATTGCTCTTAATTTAATTTTATTAAAAGCAAGGCGCATGGTGTTCTTTTAAAGTATTGAAAACACATGGAACTAGATTTGGGTGGAACACAAGCGTCATGAGCGTAGCAGGCTCGGAATAGGTCAATGCCCACATTTGGGTTACACGAAGTTGGGTTGTGGTTGAGTCTTAATTTAAATAAATCCTACATTTGTCGAGGGGGTTTACAATATATATATAAGTATATGTGTATATGTGTATATGTGTCTATATATATATATATATATATATATATATATATATATATATATATGTGTGTGTGTGTGTGTCTATATATATAAAAGTGTGTGTATATATATATATTTGGTTGTGTGTATATATATATGTATATATGCTTGTGTATATATATATCTATAAGTGTGTGTGTGTGAGTGTGTGTGCTTGCGTGTTTGTATGTGTGTGTATGTGTAAGTGTGTGTACCTATATACATAAGTGTATAAGTGTGTAAGTGTATATATATATGGTTGTGTGTATATATGTATATATATGTATATATGTTTGTGAATATATGTAGCGCCCCGCTCTGCGTAGGCGCTATGTACAAGTGATATCGCCTTGCTTGCTCGAACGGAAGTCTTCTCGGAGAGTTCCCGACCGATTGATCAATGTTAGTGGGCAGAACTGCATTCTCTGATTCTTGCACGACTTAATAATGAATCTGAGTTTTTGAATGCTTGTTTGCTTAAGAAGATTTGTTTCATAAGAAGAATGATAGAACTGACTCAGCATGCTAATAAGAGAACTCACATAGCTTGTCATTGAAACGAATCTGCTGCATAACTAAGAGAATATGAATGCTTGTCAGAAATGAGATAGAACTATTGCCATGATAAGAGAAAGATAGAAATGTTGCATGCTTAGAAACACCGACACCGCTATCGAACGAACCTTTGAATATGCTAAGAAAGATAAGTAAATGAATCGCTTGGATATGTCCCTTTGAATATGCTAAGAAAGAGATAGTTATTGCATGTTAGATTTGAAATCAACCGTGCTTGCCATTATATGTTTCTTTTGTCTGTTTGCTATATCGAACTGCTAAGTGAAAATGTGTGAGTGCAGTGACTAATAGTACGTCCTGAGGATACGGCTCGCAAGGGTCTAGTGGGGTGTGCTATTAGATATGTGAATTGTGTGCTTCGTCTGAGAAAGATATGCTTCGTTTGATAAGATGTGTTTTGCCAAAACCGCATATGTTTTGCTTGATCATTGTTTTGCTTGCACTATGTGTTTATGTCATTGCATTGGTCTCGGATAACTTGTGCAGAAGGTCTTGTCTCTCGAACGATTCCTGGGGCACTGGGAATCGTTCGGTCTGGAAGAGATTTTTGGATCGCTCTGAGGTGTACGGCTCGCAAGGGTCTAGTGGGGCGATATGTCTATTAGTGTTGTGTGGAACCTATGATGTCACAGCTGCTAGTACTCGGGTGTGTTGGTGAAGAGTTGAACCATGAGTCACAGCTGCCGACACCCATGCGTGCTAGTGAAGAGCTGAACCTTGGACAACCGCTGCTAATCATGGGGCAACCCGTGAACCGTCATATAGATAGAGCGCATGCTAGGTTTACCTTCTTGCATACCTATCGATTTATGACACCAAAAGATTGATCTGTGAATTATGAATATGCAAATTGTGGCTAACTTGTGTGTCTGCTGCAGGGATAACCGTTCGGCTATGGGGTAAGAAATATAAGTTTATACTTAAGCCTGCTTGTTCATTTTGTATGCATCGTAGAGATTATCTGTTAGTGCTTCATGCATTGCATCGGTCAGACAATGACTATTAATGCAGAGCTGAACCTCGGTCACAGCTGCTAATAGTATGATAATGTGAGTCATTGGTTAGCTGGATTACCGCTACTGATCCTGAGTTTCTCGGGGACCGAAATCATATAGATGTGTTGCCTTAAATTCTTGAATGAATGATAGTCCACTTAATATGTTTGCCTTGATTCGATATGATCAGTCTGCTAGATAAGCTTTGCCCCAAACGAGATAGATTATGTTGCACAATACATGCTGCGCACTGCACGATAAAGCACTGTCCCGATTCGTATGCTTATTGTTTGAATATGTCAAACTGTTTCAAAGTTATGTTTTCAAAAGATGTAATCTGACTATAGTTCTGAGCTGCATGAAATGAACTTAGATAAAAGTAGCAAGATCACTAGTAATGCAATATTTTGCCACATGATTACTTAGTGTGGGTTTCAGGGGGTGTAGCTTATGTTCAGTTGTTTATACTCACCAGTACTTATAAAAGTGCTGACCCACCAACAGTTTGCTTGTTCTCATGTGCTTGTTTGTCCGAGGAAGCGATAGTCGTACCTCATCACAAGAAACCGGAAATCTGGAGTCGATTTCGTGAGCTGCATCGAGTTTGTGCCTGCTTTGAGTTGCTTTTGTATAGAGGGACATGATGTATGGAACGATGTCATTGTAATCGAGAGAAAGAGTGCTTGAGCGAATTGTAACCTCGGCCATGCGCTGCTTGTAACACTTGTGAATATCAAAAAAAGAGCCGGTTTCTTATGTTATTGTGTTCTTTACTTTTCTGCAATATGTGTGCCGCTGCTTCAGTATTGAATAGCTTACTTGTCCTTATTCAAAGCTTTGGCCTTGTGCAAGCGCACTTTAGGCTTGCACGGCATCACGCCCGTGCGAGGACGATCGGTTCCGTAGGGACCAAAGCGAGGATGAACGGCCCTGCGGGACCGGGGCATGACAATATATATATATATATATATATATATATATATATATATATATATATATATATATATATATATACATGTTTGTGTGTGTGTGTGGTGTGTCGAGGGGTATTGAATGGAAGTGCAGCAGCTAGCTCGGAGCAGCCATCAGCAGAGGGCAGGGAAGTGCGCAGCGCTGCGCCGCAGCAAAGCGCAGCAGCATGGCGAGGCGTAGCATCGACAGCTAGCAGTAGCAGTAGCAGTAGCGAGAGGGAGAGAAAGATCTATGTATAGATAGATAGATAGATAGATAGATAGTTTAGTGTAGATATATATATATATATATATATATATATATATGAGTATGGGTATGTGGGTATATATATGTATGTGTGGTTATATATTATAGATACGTTGGTATATATTCATATGTGTTTGTATATATATATATTAGTCTAGATATATATACCTAGGTGTATTTGCATGGATAGCTAGCTAGATGAGTAGTGTTGGCGAGGATTAGTGGATATCTCAATACCTTGAGATATCAAGGTATTTCAATACCTTGAGATACACAAGGTATTGAGTATCGGAGCAAGGTTTTTGAGTGTTTGCCTAGGAATAAGATTAGAGTTATTTTTATATGTATATGTGTATATAATTACGCGTGCTACCATAGATTTTAGCGGGTATAGACGGGGTGCGTAGCTTAGGTCGAGGTATTGGATATCGAGGGTATCCTGGTATCTCAAGGATGCGAGTTTGAGGATTTACTAGCTTAATGAGCTAGTTTTAACCTAGAATTTTAGGGACACCCTAGTTTGACCTAGCGTTGACCATAATTGCCCTCGTTGACCGTAAAAGTCAACGTTTGACCTAGTTTTGACCCAGAGTTGACTTTTTGGATCCCGAGTTAACTTTTTGACCCAAATTTTATCGGTTTGACCCGTTCGACCTAGAATAACCCTATAACCTTGTTTTTAGTTATTTTATATTAGTTTAACTCTTTAAAACTCAGTTTAACCATGCTTTTCGCAATAGGTTCTTGTGACGCTAGTCCGGATCTCGATCATCATCAGTTGCTCAGGACGTCAGGCGAGTACCTACCTCTGATTGTTTCCATTTCATGATAGCGTATATATCACTTGTTCTAGAACTGTGATACTTGATTCTGACACATTGTTTCATGAGCTGGTACTAGTGGATCCCGTCATGAGATGTTATCCCCCTTACCGTGTTCAGCGGGTACTCTATCACGTGTATTTTATCATGTGCTTGGGTATTGATTCTCATGTGCTATCATGTGCTTCGTGTGTTCTCGCCTTCATGTGTGCGAGTTATTTATCATGTACGTAGCATGTCGTGGTTGGATCCAAGAGTATTAGTAGGGGAGGGGAGTAGGAGTTGGTTATGTGATCAAAGCCAAACAGTATTCATGTGTATGTCGGTTATGCAACTCACGTATAACGGAGTTATCGTAGATTATTCATGTGCAACCTAAGCCGATCACATAACGAACTTGTGCTCAAGGCACTTAGGTAGTATTCTTGTTTTCTCACATGCAGTTACTTCTCTACTACTTGTATTGTTCTCCAGTTTTATATTGCAGCTACTTTACCTGTTCTACCATGTATTTACTTTTCTGTGCATCTTGTATACTTTTCTATTGCTAGTCATATACACCTTACCATGTATTTGGAGTTGCTTTCAGAGTTATTTACTTCGCTCCAGTCCTGACTGGGCATATTTTTTCTAGAGGATCCTGAACATTTTTGCCCGACATTCTACGGGCCGGGCGTCGAGGAGTGTTGTGACCCGGAGACTGGGGAGGAGCCCGTCGAGGAGACGTCGTTAGCACCCTAATTAGGTAGGTTGATTTTCCTAGGTTGTTTCCAGTTGATATTCTGGATGGTTGTATTTATTTATTTTGTTATTGTGAGATGTTGTAGACTATAGACTTGGACTGTATATTGGATATTGTACTTGCTCTTTGGTTCTTGTTTTGTTGTGATATCTTATCGTGCTTTTACTCTTCCCCTAGTTATTGTGATTGAGGCATATATATACTGCGTGGTTGCCTTCCTTTTGGAGAGGTTATATTGACTGGTTTTGTGAGATATATAGATTATTGACCTAGAACGGACCTTTACAATGTTCTACCGCCGATTCTGCGGAGTAGGCTGGACGTACCCACGACTCATGCCCGATTTTTCGGGTGCGGGTCGTGACACATTTTTGGTGGGGCCCATGCAGGTCTAGTACGCAGGTCTAATTTCTAGGTCTACCTGCGATAGGATATAAGATATAGGCTGAGAGAGTGTGTGCTTAATCACAACTAGGACCCTTCCTGATTTTTGCTATCTTTAATTTTTCTGAAATTGTTTTCTTTTGCAATATTACTGTCCTTCCTTGATGATATCGTATCTTGCACCTTATTGACTTCTTTTGATATGAAATCTCAGGTTCTGTTCTTCTTGATTTCATTCTAGCACTTGCTTTATTTGATTCCGGTACTTCTCATAGCTTTGTGTCTGTATCTTTTGTTGTTAGACACCATCTTGTTGCTGAACCTTTAGCTAGACTCTGCAAGATCATGACCGGGGGTGGCATCATCCTAGTCAGTGATGTCTGCAGAGACCGGAGAGTTACCTTGGGAGGCCGGGAGTTGAGTGTGTGCCTACTCGTAATGCCACTTTCGAGCTACGATATTATACTCGGGATGGATTGGTTGAGTATGCATTGCGCTAGTATAGATTGTCGTGGAGGCAGAGTGTTGTTTAGTCTGCCGGGTGAGCCAGAGTTTGAGTTTGCCAGAGGAGCAGCGGAGCAGAACGAGGGAGTCTTCTGCGGAGCCCTGGTGGTAGAGCTGAGGTTGCCACATCCACTGATAGCGGAGTTCATGGATGTCTTTCCGGAGGAGTTGCCAGGGTTACCTTCGGACAGAGATGTGGAGTTCTCTATAGACTTGGTGCCAGGCGCGGAGCCAATATCCCAGCACGTCTATAGAGTCAGCAACAGTGAGGTGATAGAGTTGAAGAAGCAGGTGGTTGAGCTTCAGGACAAGGGATTTATCAGATCTAGTTCTTCTCCATGGGGTGCTCCGGTACTTTTTGTGCCGAAGAAGGATGGGTCGATACGGATGTGTATCGACTACAGGTCTCTGAACAACCTCGCAATCAAGAACAAATATCCGTTGTCGCGTATTGATGATCTTTTTGACCAGTTGAGCGAAGCGAGGGTATTTTCCAGGATTGATCTGAGGACAGGCTACCACCAGGTGAAGGTCAGACGGGAGGATATTCCGAAGACAGCTTTTCGGACCAGGTATGGACAGTATGAGTTCATGGTGATGCCGTTTGGGTTGACTAATGCCCTGGCAGTGTTCATGAATCTGATGAACAAGGTGTTCCATCAGCATCTGGACAGGTTTGTGGTGGTGTTTATAGATGACATCTTGGTGTATTCGAAAACCCCAAAGGAGCATGAGGAGCATATGAGGATAGTGCTGGAGACTCTCAGGAAGGAGAAGCTTTATGGAAAGCTTTTGAAGTGCGAGTTCTTCCTTGACAAGGTTGAATTCCTTGGTCATGTGGTGACTGGAGAGGGTATCTCGGTAGATCCGAGAAAGATTATGGCAGTTGAGGCATGGAGTGCTCCGAGTTCAGTAGCCGAGGTCAGGAGTTTCCTGGGACTGGCAGGCTACTACAGGAGATTTGTTCAAGATTTTTTCGGATTGCAGAGCCGTTGTCTAGGCTGACCCGGAAGGACATGGAGTTTGTTTGGTCAGAGGAGTGCCAGATCACCTTTGATGAGCTGAAGAGGAGGTTGACGACAGCTCCAGTGTTGACGTTGCCATCAGGATATAGAGGTTTTACTATCTATAGTGATGCATCGGGGAAGGGACTGGGTTGCGTGTTACAGCAGAATGGGAGGGTGATTGCCTATGCTTCTAGGCAATTACGTCCTCATGAGAAAAACTACCCTACCCACGATTTGGAGTTGGTAGCGGTCATCTTTGCTCTGAAGTTGTGGAAACACTATTTATACGGAGAGCGTGTGGAGATCTTCACAGACCACAAGAGCTTGAAGTATGTGTTTACCCAAAAAGAGCTGAACATGAGGCAGAGAAAATGGTTGGAGTTGATGAAAGACTTCGACATATTGTTGCAGTACCATCCAGGGAAGGCGAACATAGTTGCGGATGCGCTGAGCAGGTATCCGGTAACTATGTGCCTGACTACAGATTATTATCTCCTAGCAGATCTAGAAAGCTTGGAAATTGAGGTGATAGTGCCTGGAGTTGAGATGCAGATGTGGGGACTGCAGATTCAGTCAGAGTTGGTAGACCGGATCAGGGCTACACAGTTTGAGGACGAGTCCCTGAGGAGCATCAGGGCGCAGGTTCAGATTGGATTGTCAGATGACTTCACCATTGCTGATGATGGTTCATTGCGGCACGGTACCAGGTTGTGTGTGCCGAGTGGGTCGTTGCGCGAGGAGGTTCTTCAGGAGGCGCATCGATCACAATACTCTATGCATCCAGGTGCCAATAAGATGTATAGAGATCTGAGAGAGCATATATGGTGGTACGGGATGAAGCGGGAGGTAGCGCGCTTCGTATCCCGATGCTCAGTGTGCCAGCAAGTGAAGGCAGAGAGGCAGAGGCCAGGAGGATTGCTCCAGCCGTTACCCATTCCGGAGTGGAAATGGGAGCATGTGACCAAGGATTTTATTTTTGGACTTCCTCGTTCTCCAAGAGGGAATGATGCGATTTGGGTCATCGTAGACAGGTTAACCAAATCGGCCCACTTTCTACCATTCAAAGTGGGTATGTCTACGGAGAGACTAGCAGAGATGTATGTGCGCCAGATAGTCAGACTACATGGAGTTCCTGTGAGCATAGTATCAGATCGGGACAGTCGCTTTACTTTGCATTTCTGGAGGAGTCTGCAGGCTAGCTTGGGCACCCAGCTCAAGTTTAGTAGTGCATATCACCCACAGACAGATGGTCAGTCAGAGAGGACCATTCAGACACTTGAGGACATGCTTCGCACTTTTGTTATGGATTTCAAAGGATCTTGGGAGAATCACTTGCACTTGGTAGAGTTTGCTTACAACAATAGCTACCAAGTCAGTATCGAGATGTCACCATTCGAGGCGTTGTATGGACGGAGGTGTCGCACTCCGTTATCATGGGATGATGTAGACGAGAGAGCTTTGCTTGTCCCGGAGATGGT